>CP144699.1:0-600000 GCA_036885675.1 Vigna mungo | reverse complement strand
CCGGAGAGTAATTAAAATTCAAAAGGAGAAAACAAAAAAAGAAAAACTTACAAAAGAGTGACAAGTTCAACCAGAGAAGCACTCTCCAGAACTCTCATCTACACCTCTGAAACCCTGACCCTCCAGAGAATCCATCACACATTGCACTGCACCATTAAAATAAACCCTAAATTCAACGTGACAAAGCTTAAAAACCACACAAACCAACCACAACAGGCAAAAAAAAAATGGCCAAAAACAACCAATTGAAGAAAATTCAACACACGCCAAAAAAAACATCAATCCATGGGAAATCTGGAACCAATTTTTTTCAAATTGTAAAAACAAAATAAATAACTTTTATTAAAATCAGTTTCATCATTGGATAGTGTACCCATAAGAATAAATAAACAGGTTATTCTTGGTTTATATACCTTGAGAGGTTGAAGAAGTGAAATTTGAAAAAGAGTAATGGTGTTCGGGCCAGTCAAATTCCGTAAGACGTGTCGAGTGTGAATCACGCGATACAATGCGAATTAAGATTTCAAAAACAAACTCTGCTGCGTATAGTTTTTTCAGTATCTACCATAGAAGTATGATGTGGAGAGGCACAGAAACAGAACGGGGCAAAAGAATGAGAGAGAACAAGGAAAGAAGAGAAGGGATTGAATCAAACGATGCGTTTTATGTCTTTCGGTAGCTCTCCCGCACGGCCTAAGAGTATATGTCTCAATAAAATAATAATTTAATATATTATTTTAATTTCTTAACATTAAAATTAATTTAATCTTAGTTTAAGATGTAGTTTAAAAAAAGCAAAAGTAATTACGGGTTAAAACACACACTAAATTTTCTCTTACTAAATGTTATTGAAATCATAAATAAATAAATTATAAAACCTAACTATTTTAAATTTTGCATACATATTTTAATACATTTTTTTTAATTTAGTTTATGTTTTTAGATAGAGTTATTTAGATAAAAAAATACACATCAACTAATAAGTTTTTATTTTATAAAATTAATAAAATAAAAAATTATACAAAGATAGTTGACTTTTTTCTTTAAAGATTGACATTTGAAAATTCCGTTAATAACTAACTGATATGAAGTATCTAAACTGGAGAAAGTAATGCTGAAGCTTTGAACTTTGAAAAGTTAAATACTTTGCACCTTAATATTTATATTTTATTTTGAGAATTTATTATTTTTATTATAAAACAAGGTATAAATATATATTAATTTTTTTATAAACCTTAAATATTATAGATAGTTGTAGCGGTAAAAAATAAAAACTATTAATTAATAAAAATTATTAATAATTTTAAATTTTTTTAAAAAATGGGGAATGATAAGTATAAGAGATAAATGTGATATGCCAATAAATTTTAAACCAATAATTATTTTATTAATGTGCTTATGAATATAGTCTCATACAAATATGAATTTATTTGACAATTTCGGGTTTTGATGTCGTGCTACTGTTGTCAGATTTTTTATTTTGAAATAAAGATAGATGAAAATATTTTTAAAATACAATCATCATTAAAATGTCATCTGTTTCCGTAACACTCCCGCCACTGTTAATTACTTTTGTTGATTGATTTATTAATCTATTGTTTTGTGAAGATAAGTTAAAAAATTGATTTTTTTTTATTACATCTACAAATATCATTATATAATTATTAGTTTAAAATTAATAATTTGAATATTTCAAATTATGAAAAATAAATAAATTATACCGAAACTATTTAAAACAAAAAATTTAATGTATATATTTACTAAAATAAATTACTAAGTTCTAAATAAAAAGAATTAAATCAAATTATCATGTAATATATTTTATTCTTATCTTCAGTTGTTTTAGTAATTTTACAAAGTAATAATAAAGTTAACTTTAAATTTATATATGTACAAAAATAAACTAATAAGAAAATATGCAGTGGTTTTGGTTGTGCCAAGTTAAAATTGGCAATGAATAAATCAAATTGCGTTAGCTCATTCCTAATATAATATTTATGTATTTCATATTTAATAAATTATAATATATAAAAATATAAATTTAATTTGAATTATATATCTCATATTTATTGAATAAAAAATTAGTCTAACTAGTCCTTATGAATTTAGTTTTATACCATAAAATCATAATAATGTTGTGAACCATTTTACTTTCATAATAGTATCATGATAAAAAACAAATGTATGATTCATTATTTTTCATTTTTTAAGCATCTTAAAATAAAATATATTAAATTTAAATGTATATTCAATAAATGAAAATAATTTTGAAAGATGTACACCAACATGAAAAAAAGTTATTTTTTTTTACATTATTTTAGGATTTTTACATATAATACAGATCCCACCTTATAAAGAGTAATATATTTTAGATCAATTCTTTGAAATGATTTACGAAAATTTATATGTCGAACTTTGTGAATGACCAACATCAATTTACGTTGACTCTTTAAGAGAATTGATGTAAAAAGTTTTACATCCAATAAAAAAACTATGAAATTAACATTTTTAAACTTTGCAATTTGTATGTTCTTATCAAATGAAGGTTTTTATCAAGTTGAGAAAGGGTTGTTTAATAAAGAAGCTAAACTTAAGACAAATATTGGCTACTACAAAAGAAGATTAGGTTGTAGAGATTTGAGAGTATTGAAGTAGAAGTTTATCCTTTACTTAAATATCCTTGAATTCGTACAACTTAATATTCTCTTAAGCGGCTCAACTTTTGTCCTGAATTTGACTTCATTAGTCAATAACTCTTCTTCAACTTGGTAAAAATTCATTCACGTGATAAGAGACACAAAAAAATGGAACATTTCAAAAAATCCACTTTATTATAATTTTTTGGGTTAAGTATCTTTTTAGTCCTTATACTTTGATGAGATATTTAAAATTGTCCTAGTTTAAAACTTTGATAAATTTTGGTCATCGAACCTTAAAAATAAATTGATATAGCTCTGTTAACCTAATTACGTTAAATTTTTTTATTGTGTCAAATGTGTTATAGTGAATATAGTGAAAAACAATATATAATTAATCTCCATTATGTAGAAAATACACATAAGATACTTTGTTTACACTAGAGGAAGTATGAGCTAATAATTTAAGATAAGTAACAAAAAATCTAAGATAAAGAATAATAACAAAAGATAAGTAAGTAAAGATAAAAAATAAATATAAGATACCTAATAATAACATGAAATGATGGTGCAAAAGAATCTAACAATGGACTAGGCACAATTGGAGGTGCAATAATAACATGAATATGGATAATATTAGGAATATTGATTGTATGGAAACATATCAAGAAAAGAAAGAACTTTAAAGTAAAAATAAGGCTCATTGAAAGTGACATATGTAGAAACAAAATATCGTTGTTTAAGAGGAGGGAAAAAACACTTGTATCCTTTTTGTGATCTAGTAAATCCTAAAACAAGCATTTAAGTAATTGAAGAGATAACATATCAATATGAACAAAACATGTAGATCCAACAACTTTTAGAGGTAAGGGATGAAGAGGTTCATGAGAAAATAAAATAGAAGTGGACTTTAAGTCTCGACTTATAAAGTGAGTTTTGCACGCACTTATATACTCTAAATTGACATTATCTTTAGTCGATGTACAACTTCCAACACATCTCCTCAAGCTGAGGTATATATATCCAAGCGTGAAATTAAACATTAATGGATAGTCTGATAGCATAACAGGTGGAACAATAGACCCAACAAACATCAAAATTTGCTAGGGTAGACTCTAACCCATAAATCTGATACCATATTGAATATATTGAAAAAGAATGTATGAGATTAATCTCTCATGTGTAGAAAATACACATAGGGTGTTTTATTTATAATAAATGAAATATGGGCTAAGCCCAAAATACTAAAAGAATAATAACAAAGTAACTAAAGATAAAATATAAGTATAAGATATCTAATAATCTAAGGTATCTAACACATTCATGTTAACATTTGAGTTGTTTATGTTGTTGGACAAGTTTCCACTTTAATGTTTGATGGAAAATGTGTTTGACACGTCAAAAATATTTATCGTAATTTGATTAAAATGATCATATCCATTCGATTTTAAAATTTGGAACCAAAATGTATCAAAGTTCAATTTTGTATCAAAGTTCACGGACTAAAAACATAGTTAATCATAATTTTTTTACTAGTAAAAAGATTAACTAAGATCTGATTTTGACAAACAAACAAAAATGAGATTCATGCAAAGTCATGATTGAGTTTCCCAACAATAATCATGGTCACAAATAAAAATGAAAACTTTAATAAGCAAACCTCAATGGCGAAACTCATTGGATAGAACAACTCTTCTGAGATATCTATTCCTAAAGACGAAGACTTGTTGAAAAATACCCTTAAACCACCAACATTTCGTCACAAGAGATGAAACCCTAATTAGAATAGTGTTTTCATAGCGAGAATGAGGAAAGAACCCTGTATACGTGAATATCAAAAGAAATTGACATTGGTTAAACTCAAGGAAACATATATGCGAAAATTAATGTTGTGTTAGTAGTATATATTTACAAATGATACAAATTAGTTTAAAATTAAAGTTATGCAACTTGGACTACAAAAAATTTAGATTTGTGATAAACATGATATTTCTCTAAAGAATGACGGTGCAGCTTCAACATATTCACAATCCGCGACACTGTTAGCAGAGAGTAAACATGATATTTTTCCACAATTTCCTTTAAATCCAAGCACTTCACCAGGTGATAAAAAAATCAATGCAACCAGCAATTCATCGCTTTTCTTTCTGCGCATATCATTTGAAGCAAACATGATAAATTTCTTCAATCCGTCCTTGCCATTCTTTTTGAACAGTAAAATAGGTTGAAAGGAATAGAGGCTTAGCCTTTTGCTTAAACATCCTTGTATTCCATAAAAGCCCAGTACCTGCTGTCATATTCACGTCCACCCTTTGCTTCCTGCACCCGTACGATTACCACTGCACCCTATGATAATAGTAAAAAGACTAAGGTATCCTCTTTCGTTACATCAGGCTCGGCCATAACTGTCATCATAGTATCAGTGTCTTCTTCTCCATCGTGAGACTGCATATGCTTCCTTCATTTCTCTACCTTACTCTATTAGAAAGAGCAAACACATTCATTACAAGATACAAAGAACTCTAATGAAATTACGAGAAAATTTTACATATTATATATTCATTACAAGATAGAAAGAACTCTAATAAAAGCTTAAGAGAAAATTTTATATTTTATATATATATAATATACGAGTTTGTTAACGTGCTTTATGTATCAGATTATAGACAAAAATATCCTCATATATTATGGATTATAAGTTTTAAAGTCAAAGATATTTAAATAATTTTCATTTAAAAAATTGTTTTGTAGAATCATTTTAAAATTATTAGTATAATGCTGCTTTTCAAAATTATTTGTTAATTAAAATTTTCCTTTCATATAATAACTTTAGATATACTTATTAACATTCATATAAGCACATGCCATCGATTCTTATAACTGTTTATATTCATATCTTACTATAATAATTTCGTTTTTCTTTTTAATATTAGTTAATTGAAAAGCTATACGATTGAATCAAAAGAAACAATTTCCTGGATTAGTTTAATTTGAAAAATTATAATTAAAATGGATAAAAAATAAAATTTAGATTAAAAAAGACAAGTGGACGTACGAGAGTATCATATTACATAGTTTCATCTTTATAAACATTCCAACATCTTTGTATCCAAAGACGAAGGATAATTATTTCACACAAACATCATGATAACACATAAACATTATCTTACAAGTAACTTCAAGGACACTATCGTAGTATTACCATCTTCCATTCCTTTATGCAGTGAATCCAAATGTATATTTCTTTTGCTTGTTAGGGAAGAAGAGTCCAAAATGTTTCTCTATTTCAGGACTCTTTTGATTCTCATCGAACATAGCAAAAATATAGATTTCTGTAGGTTTCGAAGGCCTTCTAGGAGTACCTGTTTTAGCACGAAGAATCAAATTACCTAAGTAGGTGTTTGCGTTGTCGTAAGTGGCGCCAAACCCTCCATCTGACGGCCATCCACTCTCCGACACGACAACCTCAACATAACCAATTCCAGTGTTATCAATTGCAGCATGCAATGCATCCAACATAGCATCAAACAAATTTTTGTAGCCATATGGACCATCCCATACCACAACAGTTGCTGAGGTGAAAAGAGCATAAGAAAGTGATATGTCAGTAGGGTTATTAGCGTAGCTGAAATAAGGGTAGACATTTGCTAGTAAAGGTGCATTTGCATATACCAAGTAGCCGATTATGGGGTCTATGTATGACCTCACATCAGCTCTAAAGGAGCCTTGTGATGGAGGGTAAGAGTTTCCTAACATGCTCATGTCAATGGCTGTTGTAACCTTAATTTGATCTTGAAGACCTTGAGCCCTAATAGCTTGGTATATGTTTTGGATTGCAGGCAGAACATACTGCGCATACTGAGAGTTTGCTCCAACGGGATTCACTTCGTTGCCGACTGCCACGTACTTGATTTTGACATAAGGGAAGTAGTTCAATACATTGTTTTGCACCCACTGAATAGCATTGTCGGAGCTGCTTGCAAGCGCTTGAAGGTCGGGGTTGGCTACGCCAAGAATGAGCTCAATGTTTGAATTTCGAAGTGCATTCAAAGCATCTTGATTAGTATAATAGATTCTCATTCTTGTTATACTGTTTGATACGTAAAGGCTTACAACTTCACTTGCCGGAGGTAAATTGTCGCCCATTGTGCCATAACATACGCCAATTTGAGCATCTGCAAGCAAAATATGCAAATTTTTATCCATAAAATCCTTCAAATACACAAACGAATTCGAAAATCACGATCTCACAATCATGGAAGAATTGACACTTCAACATAACGTATATCCATATATATTAGACACTTCTTGGACATTTGCATAGAATATGGTGTAATAGTATGCATGTATCTACAATCCTAGAAATGGTGGAAGTAAATGAGAACCTGCATGGCGAAGGTTTATGGTGAACAGTTGGAGAAGAAGCATGAGAGTGGACAATGAGAACATCTTGGTAATGGAGAAGAGAGAAGACATGTTATACAAAATATAACACACCACAAAACAACTCAAAGAAGAAATTGATGATCACAGTTTGTTCCTGCAATCCCCTTATATACACTCACAAGCCATGTCTTACAAGCAATTTAAATTATAAAAAAATATATAAATAATATCATGGTCTCCATGTTCATCCACATTATACTCAATACCCTTATCTTATAATATCTCTCCACAAACAAAGAAAAAAATGTGTATAGTGAAAACAAATCTATATATAAAATGGTGTACAACCTAACCTATATACGAGTATCAAAACTAAATATTATTATATCCCATTAAGCAATGTAAGTATAACAAAAATATATATTATCTTTACGTATCAAATACATATTTCATTTGATTTTGTATGGACTAAGTCTTTTATAAACTTTTATATATATATATATATATATATATATATATATATATATATATATATATATATTTGTTAATTTACGTAACTTCTTAAAGTAAAACAAAGTTTAGTTGACAAAAAAATTTCTATTCATAAAAAAATACATACTTTAAATACATGGTATTTTAATAATTTTTATTTTTAATTTAAATTAAAAAAATAAAAAAATAAAAAATTATTCTAATACTCTTAACTTTAAAACTTAGAATCTATAATATATAATAATATTTTTATCAATTAAAATTTGGTACACTTTAAGAGGTGACATAAATTAGACTTATTTAAATATTTTACTTGAAATTGGATTTAATTAATGTCACGATTCCTAATAATGTAAATAAGTGATTCACTTATTTATTTAAACTTTTCTGAAGTTACAAACTTTTATAAGTATTATATATATTTTTTCATTAGCAATAAAAATACATTTAAATAAAGTAATTAAGTTGTACAGTATATATACAAAAGAGTAATATATATAAAATAAAAAAAAAGTTAGTATTAGATATATAAATTTAAAATATCGTCTAGAGTTAAAAAAAGTCAATACATGTACTAAATTGATTCTATTGTAATATAAATTTTTAATATAATTAAACAATATAAATTGACTATATTATAATATGAATCTGAAAAATTATTTCCTTGCACATGTTATAACTTTATGGCATGTAGAAGATACCATAGGCTGCATTTCAGTGCACGGATGAATACTAAATATCTCAGTACAGCCATTAAAAATGCAGTTGAGTTTTCTAAAAAAATGCCAATGGCTGCTGAGGGCATGAGTGAAATTGAAGAATTGAACAAAAGAAAAGAAATTCATAAACAAAATGAATGATATGTTTGAAAAACACAAGATAGATATCCTTCGATGAGTTACGAGGTTCGCAGATGAGAATGTGTAATGGAAAGCAACCATTAAAAATGATTGAAAATATGAGACCAAATAAGGAAAAACCCATGTCATCATTTATTATAGGTTTCATAAAAGAATATAATAACGTTTATGTGTTTCTCAACTTTGGTTTCTCGCTGGCTACATTCACGTCAGGAATCAATCATCAGGCACGCTCATGCAAAAGCACATGTTCTAAATTTACAAACTCCTGAAATACAACTGTTTAATTAAACTTGGAATCTGTTATAATTGGACAGGCTATAGTTTTCTTAACTAATCTAAATAAAATTTGATGTATTTCGACTTTAATAATAAAGGGAATTTGTTTGGAGGAGAATGTAAGTAATAATATGAACTATAATATTAAAAAAAATAAAACAATTAGGTTCTACACAAATAAAGTTATTATTTTATTGTCTTTTAGACGTCGACTCCATGACCCCAACGTCTAATGGCTCCCCCCTCTACGAACATAAAAAATGTCTAAAAATATCCCATTTTAAGTGTCAATATTAATTTTTTTACGACATAGACATCGGCTTCTCCCAGACCATGGTCAGATGTAAAATCCTCTGTAAAATCATAATTGAAAGGTCACTTTTTTAGACATTAAATGTCGTACATAGAAAGGGTTGACGTCTAATACACGTGAAACATCAGATCCCGTTCCCCTGACGTCAATAAGCTACAAAAATACTCCAAAAGTAGTGCCAAAATAGATTTTTTTAGCAATTAGACGTCGGTGGTGGAGGGGACTGGCGTCAAATGCCCTTTTAAACCCCAAAAACTCAGAACGCGAGCCTCACTTTCTTTTGCATTTTCGTTTGGATTTTCTTTACATTCTTGTTTGCCATTGCTGCTGCAAGGTATGTTTGATTGATTTTCTTTCAATTATTTTATTTTGCACCAATTAAATTTCGTTTGCACCGATTAGTTTTGGCTTATGATATAGTTTTGTGCATGAGTTGATGGATCTCGATGGCGGCATTGAGTGTTGAAATTGTTTTCTATATGTCAGACGTAGTAATATTGTAAAAACAAAATATTTTTTTTAATGGATGTCGGTTTAGGAGGGATCTGACATCAAAATTGACTTCCAGAAAAGGGATTTGACGATAAAATTAACGTCACTCAATAAGACGTCGGATCTAGATTAGATGTTGAATGTCAAAAATAATAAACGCCAAAAGCTTGTCTTTTGTAGTGACACAAATAATATCTATAGAAGAAGATTTATAGACATTTCAAACCTAATCAACTTCCACATTATCTATTTCCACATTTAGTTCAGATAATAAATATCCAACATTTTTTACTAGGGCTGGGAAAAAAATAACTGATTTGTACTGTACTATAGTTAATTATACTATATTATACTAAAAATAACTGATCCACTTTTACTAAAAGTTCAGTATACTATTTTATGGTTCAATTTTTAAAAACTGAACTTATAACAGTTCCAGTTCAGTTAACTGTGAGAACTGTAACTATTCTTACATCTTCTCTAGCTTCCGATCAACTGTTTCGTCTTGCCAAAAAAATGTTATTTAATAATAAAATATTAATAAAAGAAACCGTTGACATAAAAAATTAATAATTAATTTTTTAAGACAAAATATTTTTATCACAAATTTTTATATTTTTTTATCAATAAACATATATTACTTTTTAAATAATATTATTATAAGTAATAAAAGTAAAATATATTTTTTTAAAATTTAATTTTATTAAATGATTAAGTAATAGAAATCATAAAAGAAAAAAGACTATAAAAAAAATACTTTAAACATATTATATGTGTGTCAATAAATTTAAGAAACTTACTTTTGGGCCCAATATTCTTGACAACAAATTTAACAATGTTTGTTTTATGTCTATAATTGTTTTGCATAGCGTAACATGATGTGTCAAAACTTAAAAAAAATACAGTTTATCATAAAAAATTATCATTTAAGTAACTTATTGTCTTTTTTTAGAATTAAGAAAAATTTACTCATGAAATTTTGATCAACATGTTACTATTTATGGAATTAAAAAATAAAATAATTTTCATACACATATAATAATAAAAGAAATATAAATAAAATAAAAAATAATAATATCATCAAATACTTAAAAAATTAATTTGTAAGACACTTATGAATAAAATAAAATAAATATTAAAATAAATTTCAATTAAAAAGAACATATATTGTTATACTATTCAGTTTAAAAACTAATATAATTCAGTTTAAAATTAGTATAGTTAGTAGTTGAGTTCAGTTTATATTTTAGTTCAGTACAATTTAGTATAGTTCAGTTCAGTACAGTTTGATAAAACAAAATACAGTTCAGTTTGTCTGAACTGATTTATAGTTCTGTTTAGACAAATTAATTTTTAGTTTAGTACAAATTTTAGTAGTACAGTTCAGTTCTATTTATCCACCCCTACTAACAACGATATATCTCGTGTTAGTTTGTGATTCTTTTTTACTTTTTATCCATTTAAAAAAATTATTCATATGTTAGGTCTACATTGTAGTATGTGACATTGTCAATGTGATGTGGTACAAACAAAACCATGTACCAGTGTTAATGATGTGTACCATTCTTACATGTTGTATATACAATTAAGTTCTTGTATTTATTATTTGGTTTAATAATTTATATAATCCCTTTTCAAGTTTTTTTTTTTGTCTCAATTGGATTTCTATTTTTTAAAAATTGAAACAATTAGGTTCTTGTTGTTAGTTTCTTACTAACACCATTAAAGAAGGTGTCATGTGTTGTATTTATGAATTTTTTGAATTATTTTTATTTTCATTTTTTATTTTTATTTTCATTTTTTATTTTTTTAAGTTTGTCTTTTTTTTAATTGAAATCAAATTTATTTTTTTATATAAACATTATCTTGGTATTGTTATTAAAATTGACATTTTTATTAAATATTTTTTAAAATATTTTTGAATAAACTCTAACTATATAATTATAATATAATTAGATTTATGTTTTATTTTTTCTATTTGTAATTTTTTTATAATTGTTTGATTTTATTATCTTCTTATTATTAATTGAACATATCTCTAATTATAAAGAAAGAGTTAATAAAGGTATTCAAATATTGAATTATACAAAGAGTTATAAAGAAATAATAATATCTGACGTGTAAGCATTGAACCTAAATTTACTTCTGGCTTATAAGAGTCAAACATAAAACACTTATTTTAAATTTAATCTTTACAAGTCAGACATAGATATGGTTTATGTATTTACAAAATTAACATCACACAATTTTTTAAGTCTGTTGTCTATATATATCATACATCAATTCAATGACATGAATGATAATTTGTGTGAATCATATCAATACATGTATTTCCTCTTAATGTTAAATAATATCCACAAATATATATGTTCAAAATACTGTCAAGTACAAGTTTATTTATCATCCATGAAAATTTACCTATTAACCTTGAAAAAAACTCTATCAAAAGATTTTTTATGCGATTTTTTTTTCTGTTGCACATATAATTTTTTTTAATTCAATTAAGGATATTTTTATTAAGGAAAATATGATTTGGTTGAAAGGGAGGTTATGAAAAAGTAAATGATTTTGTATATAAGGATAGCTTCTTCTTTTTTTTTATAATCTAAAAGTTCTCAACTTGGTACTTAATATTTATAATTAGATAAAATAAAAGAATTTTTATTCTTAAATTACTTTATCGTATCAATTATTAAAATTTAATAAATATTTACGAGATAAATTTTACAATCTCATATATATATATATATATATATATATATATATATATATATATATATATATATATATATATATATATATATATATATATATACATAGACACATAAAACCAATTAAAATTTC
Source organism: Vigna mungo (assembly GCA_036885675.1). Taxonomy (NCBI): domain Eukaryota; kingdom Viridiplantae; phylum Streptophyta; class Magnoliopsida; order Fabales; family Fabaceae; genus Vigna; species Vigna mungo. The sequence goes on along the minus strand of CP144699.1, from coordinate 587,698 downwards.
TTTATATCACAACCTCCTTATTTAATTTTAATAATTCAATTTTATTTATATAATAAAAAAAGGGTCAAAGACTTGACTCGTCTCATCTTACCAATGGTCTGAGTATTGGTAAGTTAACATTGGTTAACGACATACAAATATCAACTCAATTTATTAAATTGATGTTGTACAAGCTACCTCACCCAACAATTCACTTTCTCAACCCTACTTTAAGAAAAAAAAAAAGATAAGGAGACAATTTTATCAAAAAGTCGTACACACTATCATAAAGACCAAGAAAAAAAATGGAGAAAAAACTTAAAAAACCCCATTAAATTTCTTAATTCGAATAAATAACTATATTCTATTATATGTTGAATATATGTAATTTGTGTTTATATGATGTTGAACACTTTGCACATGACAAAAGTTTTAGGCTAATACTTCAAGTTAATTTTTCAAGTTCACTCAATCTTTTAGTCATGAGGCCGACAAGTGAAGAATAGGCAAAACCAAATACACACCTTCTATGAAGTACTTATGCCATATTTTTCTTTTGTGGAATATAGCTATAATTAATGTATGTTTTGTTGGAGGTATATATTGTTGAAAACGTTAACATTAGAAGGGGTTAAAATTAAGGAAAGATTGATGTAATCTTTTTTTTTCCTACTTACATTGTCTATATGGTTGTAATGGATTAGAATACTCCCAATATTTCTATATTAAATATTTTTGCTAGATGAAAAAAAAAAACACTTCAAGTTCATTAGGCAGCCCTAGCATAATTGAGAAAAGCCAATTGCACATGGCTGCGGTGAGAAACTAGTTTGTTAATACAATAAATATTTTATTTATTTATTTTGTGACACATACACGTATTATTTTGGGTTTATGTAATAGAATAGTACGTAGTTGTCATCGACAACAAAAATATTTTTTGAGAAACACACACATACAATAGATTGAATTCTTTAGGAGTTGGTAACGTGGGTCCTTACTGTACCAAGTTGTTGATAGGATAATTTAAAGCATATATATCATGATCACCTTAGCACTTCCAGGTGCATGAACTGCGATGGCTTGACTATTCTATCAATTTGTCTAAATCATTTTTTTTTCTGTTAATAATTCTATAATTGTGACGATTTTTACAAAAAGTAGAAAAAATATAAAAATAAAACGAAAAAAAAAAATAAAGTAAAATAAATAATATGATAAAGAGCGATGAGAAAAGTGTATGGATAATTTTTAAGACTGTCTTTTTACATACGTACGAGATTTATTTGAGAAGTAGATTGGAAGAGAAAATTGGCAAGACGAAGACTTTTCATGGTGGAAAGATAATAATAGGTGGGTAAACATAGACATCAAGATTATATTAATAATTAAAGTTTCTTCTAAGACATGGTCAAGGAGAGCTAGCTGTGTAAACACTCTATTTATAGAACTGCAGCAATGAAGTTTAATCATATGTGGTTCTTACATTTTCCACCATGGCCTCTCACTTCTCCAGAAACCAGAGGTTCTCATTTGCTGCTTTGCTTCTTCTTTTTGAACTATTCGCAGTAAACCTTATTACAGCAGGTCTGTTTCTCTCATTGTTGCTTTCTGTTCATTCATTTATTAAGTTTTCTCATAGATTGATATATGATGTATACATACAGATGTTTTTTTTTATCTGATTTTGTTCTAGTTATCAGTCTCTCAAAACTCAGTTATGATGTATCAGTCCACCAATTAACAACACTGAGCACATTTTCTTATTATATATATTCATAACTTAGTCTAAATATGATTTAAACATATTTTGTATCCAAATTAAAGAGATTGAATTTATAAAATAAATAAGCTAAATATTTTCTTTGCTACCAAAATTGTTATAAAAAATATATTTTCTTAAACTAAATTATAAAAAATTTTATCTATAAAAATCATATATCTTTTTCACAAACAAGTTATATTATAATCAACCGTAAAACTTCTTTTGTTATATAAAAAAATACTTTACATACCATTTGAAAAGAAATATTTTACATAACTTTTATGAAATATAATAATTAAATATTTTATTATTCAATTTAGAGATTAAATATAATATTTTTATAATAATTTAAAGTAAAAAACATATTTAAATTTAAAATAAATCAATAATAACAACAAATGTAAAGCTAATTTATAATAACTTTAAAATATATATTATTAAAAGTTTTTGAGTTTAAATACTTTATAAAGTCTTCATCAATAAAATAAAATAGATGGACAAGTCAACTACGCTTGCCATTACATAGATTGTTAGGTGTTTTTCAACTTATCTAGTTCAAATCTATTTAATATCTTTTTATGTCCATTTAATAATAAGTTTTTGCTACGTAAATTAATATAATACATAAACATTAAAGGAAATTAATATTTTTAGTTGACCTGGATGAAGAAATAGATACAAAATTTAGAGAAGTTCTTTTGATCCCAAGCTAATCTTGTTATTTTGGCCACTTAGATGAGCAGAGAGGACCAGCTTGTTGAAGATAACTTATTTTATCTTCCTTAATATTGCAACATATTTTATATATTCAAAAAGTATCATTTTCAATGGGGACATTATAATGATTTTTTCTTCTCGAATTATCATTTTTGCAGAAATTGAATTTGACAGATACGATTTTTGTTTTGGTTAGCAGATGCTCAAATTGGTGTGTGTTACGGCATGATGGGCAACAATCTACCAGCAGCTAATGAAGTTATAAGTCTTTACAGATCAAACAACATAAGAAGAATGAGACTTTACGATCCCAATCAAGCTGCTCTACAAGCCCTAAGAAATTCAGGCATTGAACTCATTCTTGGAGTGCCAAATTCTGATCTTCAGGGTCTTGCCACAAATGCTGATAATGCTCGTCAATGGGTGCAAAGGAACGTCCTGAACTTTTGGCCAAGTGTCAGAATCAAGTACATAGCAGTTGGAAACGAAGTGAGTCCTGTTGGAGGGTCCTCTTGGTATGCACAGTTTGTTCTACCTGCTGTCCAAAATGTATACCAAGCTATAAGGGCACAAGGTCTTCATGATCAAATCAAGGTTTCAACAGCCATTGACATGACCCTAATAGGAAACTCCTACCCCCCATCACAGGGTTCCTTCAGGGGTGATGTTAGATCATACTTAGACCCTATAATAGGGTACCTGCTATATGCAGGTGCACCTTTACTGGTCAATGTGTACCCTTATTTTTCTTACTACGGTAATCCTCGTGACATATCACTTCCTTATGCTCTTTTCACTGCACCGAATGTTCAGGTGTGGGATGGCCAATATGGGTACCAGAATTTGTTTGATGCTATGTTGGATTCAGTGCATGCAGCCATTGATAATACTAGGATTGGTTATGTTGAGGTTGTTGTGTCTGAGAGCGGGTGGCCCTCGGATGGAGATTTTGGTGCCTCGTACGACAACGCACGTGTGTACTTGGATAATTTGGTTCGTCGTGCTGGTAGAGGAAGCCCTAGAAGGCCTTCAAAACCCACAGAAATTTATATCTTTGCCATGTTCGATGAGAATGGAAAGAGTCCAGAGATAGAGAAACATTTTGGACTCTTTAGTCCCAACAAACAAAAGAAATACCCCTTTGGATTTGGTGGTAAAATTGTTATGGATGACTTCAATGCAACAAATCCCCTTAAGAGTGACATGTAATGTAAGATTGGAACCTATACTTTGTATTCCACCCATAAAATAAGAGAGAATTTACCTTTTGTTATAATTGTTGAATTTATTAGCTTTTTTATTATCATTCAAACCTTGAATACTATGTATATATATATATATGTAGTATAAGCTGTTTTAATCTTTGTAAAAGGTAGTAATATCTTCAAAGATAATTCGTAATTAATGTTGTTGTATATTCTTAATTTTTTTTACCCACTTTAGATTGGTGTATATCAATTCATTACGCGTATTCTTTGAACTGGGGCATTCTGAAAAGGAGAACAATCTTAATCAAGGTCAATGGCTGCTTTCCAAATTCCAAACTCCTTCTGTAGTTTATCTTATCATAGCTACAATCCTACAAGATATAGCATTAGCTTCAAGGATATCTTTTAGTTTCATGATTTATCTTTTGTACTTATTGTTCCTACTATTACGCGTGAATGCTCAATTATTTAAGTCCACAGTGTAGCCGCCACTAAAAGGGCATTTAGAAAACCCACTTGGAATTAATGTAGTTGATTCATAATTTTTAATTATTCTGTATTATTGATTTATTTCGTGGGACACCTGATAAATAATATCATTTATATGCAATATAATACAGTACTTGATGCCCAAGTTGTATAAAAACATGTATTTGAGGTGATCAAGTTGTATAAAAGGTAAACTAAAATATGTAGATAATCAAATTATTTTATATTTATATATTTATTATACCAGAAAGAAAATAACTTCAATTCCCGTCGTATTTTCATATTTAAAAACTTGACTTTTAGTCACCTCCAAACATATTCTGACACATCTGACGGGTACAAAAGTAAAACATCTTTCAGTATAAAAACGAACATTTTCTTGTGCTAGTCTTTTTCTCCTAGTTTATTCAGTTCTGTTAAATATATGCAGTGATTTGATTCTGTCTTTTTAACAAGATTCGTTATTTCTTCTAGAAGTCAACATCTTAAGGTCAATGTCCAATAACCACATACATATTAGAATAAAAAAAAGGAAAATGATATTTTAACACCAATTTTTTGACACCATTTTAACTCTGTACATGTGTCAAAATGTGGTTGGACGATTTCAAATTAAAAGAAATACTTTGGTTTTTCTCTTCCAAATATGTCATTGCTTCAGTTTTTTTTAATTTGAAATCGTCCAACCACATTTTGACACGTGTGCAATGTCAAAATGGTGCCAAAAAATGGTGTTAAAATATCATTTTTCATAAAAAATTAGTTATTTGACACACCTAAATTTTTTACATTCATTTGATATTATCCTTACTTACTTTTTACTCTCTTTTTTCTTGAAAAACTACAAAACTTTATACCTTTTTGGATCATTTTACCCTTGTATGTTGTATCAAATGAATGTAAAAGTGTGTCATGGTATTATTACTCATTAGAATATTTTAGTGGGTTAAATATGTTTTTAGTCCCTATACTTTGGGATGATTTTGGTTTTAGTCTCTCTTTCAAACTAAGATACAATTTAGTCCTTCAACTTTAGAAAACTCTGGTTTTAGTCCTTTTTACCAAATTTTTTTAACTTTATTTGCTGTTTCAAACGCGTTTCTCAGTTAACATTAAAGGAAAAATGTGTCAAACAGTGTAAGCAATCCAAATGCTATAATGAAACGTGCTTGAAACAACAAATAAAGTTAAAAAAATTTGGTAAAAAAGATTAAATTGTACCTTAGTTCAAAACAGAGACTAAAACCAAAATCGTCCCAAAATATAGGGACTAAAAACATATTTAACTCTATTTTACTAATTATTCCTAGTAAATTTGCTGCAACTTTCTCTGCATATTCCAGCTCTGCTTAAACAGAAGTTGTTTATACCTGTGTTGTTTAACACTGTTTCTTGTAAAAGTGAGCATCATAAGTTCTATGTCCAGCAACCAGAGAAATATTAAGAAATGTCACCTTATCACAAACACAAATAGCTTTTCTATTATCCATTACAAGTATGAGATCTTGTTGCGTAATCCTCTCTGCTACATCTGCTTTGCTCAAATAGAATTTTTTTACTGTCTGCATTTATAGGTAATCCTAGTACTTCTGCTGCCATTTCCACTTCAACTTACTCTTTCATTGATCTCCCTATCGTTTGGAAATAATACAAGTGTGAAATAATTTATCTTTCTATTTGGATATGTTGGAATGTTTCTAAAGATTGAACTGTGTATATATGAGACTCTCATCCACCTGTTTTTTCTTATCTACATTTTATTCTAAAACTCTTTATTAGTTTTAAAATTATTCTGAAAATCGATCATCACTCGTTACATTACAGAGCATGGTATGTTATTTGCAAAACTTCACATTAGTTTTAAAGTTATTATAAAATTGAGCTTAAGTTGACTACATTTTCCGACATAACTTGGTGACCTTATTCTGAAACATTAGTTTTAAAGTTGTCCTGAAAATCGAGTATAACCTGGTTTCATTATTCTCAAACTTAGATATTTCACTAGAAGGATTTCGTTTGCAAATACAGAACTCGGTTACACTATTCTCGGACTTAGGTCAAAAACGAAAGAGTGAGTAGAATCATAAGCGCAAAATTAAAATATATCCATTGAAACTGAAAAATTGTATATGTGAGAGTGGATGACCATAGAATGGAAGGATTGGTGCCACTTATGACAATGCATGTGTGTACTTAAATAATGTTGTTTTCGTCGTGCTAGTTGATATATACACGTCCAAAAAAAGAAACATTGAGTACAATTGATATTTATAATACTAGAAAATTTTAAATTTTACTATTTGAGAAACTTTCACATATTTAAAATACATTATACTATACTTTATTATTTTTTGTCAATAATATATATATATATATATATATATGATATATATACATATATAAGGTATATATAAATATAATTATATATATACCTATATCCTTTACATATATTATTTTTATGTTAATATAAAAAATACATATATAATTATATATGTTTTTTATATTTATATATACCTTATATATGTATATATATCATATATATATATATATATATATATATATATATATATATATATATATATATATATATATATATATATATATATATATATATATATATATATATATATATATATATATATATATATATATATATATATATATATATATATATATATATATATATATAAATATGAAGAATATATTTATATTTATATATATCCTTTATATAAAAGATATATATATATATATATATATATATATATTTATTTATTTATTTATTTATTTACTTATTATTTGCTAATAATAAAAAAATCTTATATGTATCTCATGGACGACTTTTTAATTGTATTCTAAAGTTAAAAAGGATAATTTCATATATAAAGGACAAAAATGTTGACTTGCTACTGAATTCGTTTTTAAAATTAATTATTATTTCCATACAATTTTAACTAGATTCAATTAGTTTTGCTACTCATATATGTTAGGTCATATTCATATACTATTTTATGTATAGTCTCTAACATTTAAAATGAGATTTTGTATATTAACTCATAAGATGTGAGATCTGTATATTAATTCATTTACGTAATTAGTGTGTAATATAGTAAATAAATTTGATTGATTTATGGAAGATATTACAGTGGAGATAGATTCTACAATTAACGTTTAATAGTGAATAAATTGGCTTGATTACAACTGGTCTGTATTCTTCTTAATAACACAATCTGTTTTTTCTTGTTTATGGCGATATTATAATATAAGGATATTGTATTAATTATGTGGATATTCATGGACAAGAATATATTTATTATGTAGAATTTTATAATTCAAATTACTTCTTTTAAGACATTGATGGTGAGTGTATATAAGAGGATTGCAGGAACCAATTGTGATCATCAATTTCTTCTGTGTTATATATTTCGTATAACATGTCTTCTCTCTTCACTACCAAGATGTTCTCATTGTCCACTGTCGTGCTTCTTCTCCAGATATTCACAATTAACCTTCGCACTACAGGTTCTCATTTATTTCCTTTTAAGCAAAAGTATACTATATATGTTACAATTATATCTCCCTTAAATTTTATAGGTTACAATTTTCATGTTTTTGGTAGCAGATGGTCAAAATGTTGGCGTATGTTATGGCACATTGGGCGACAATTTACCCCCGGCAAATGAAGTTGTGGGCCTTTACAAAGAAAACTGTATCCGAAAGATGAGAATCTTTGATCCTAATCGAGATACTCTAACTGCACTTAAAGATTCAGACATCGAGCTCATTCTTGGGGTGCCGAACGTCGACCTTCAAGCTCTTGCAACCAGTCCTGACAATGCTATTACTTGGGTGCAAAACAATGTCTTGGAATTTTTCCCAAGTGTCAAAATCAAGCATGTCGCAGTTGGCAACGAAGTGGATCCCGTCGGTGAGTTTGCCCAATACGTTCTACCTGCAATCCAAAACATATACAAAGAAATTACGGCTAAAGGCCTTCAGGATCAGATTAAAGTCACAACAGTCATTTCCACAGGCATTTTAGGAAGCTCTTACCCTCCATCACAAGGCTCTTTCAGAGCTGATTCGAGATCATACATTGACCCCATACTCAGCTACTTGGTATCTGCAAATGCACCTTTACTAGCCAATGTCTACCCTTATTTTAGTTACTCTAGTAACCCTAACGACATATCACTTCCCTATGCTCTTTTCACCTCACCAAACGTTGTCGTATCAGATGGTCAATACGGATACCAGAATCTGTTTGATGCAGTGTTGGATTCGGTGCATGCTGCAATTGATAGCACTGGAGTTGGTTTTGTGGATGTTGTTGTGTCCGAGACCGGGTGGCCGTCGGATGGAGCGCTTGGCGCCAGTATTGACAATGCAAAGACCTACTTAGTGGGTTTGTTTCGTCGTTCTAAAACAGGTAGCCCTAGAAGGCCTTCGAAACCCACAGAAATCTATCTATTTAGTATGTTTGATGAGAATCAAAAGACTCCCGAGCTAGAGAAACATTGGGGGATCTTCTTTCCTAACAAAGACAAGAAGTATCCAGTTAGTTGTGTCAAAGGCAAAGAAATATAATATAACAAGTATTTCTGCAATGTTTGTCGGCACGAGAAAATCAAACAGTTGTCTAGATCATTCTTTTTGTGTAATGACTTTGCCAATACATAATATAATGCATGTGTGATTGGATTTTGTTTGATTGAGGTGTTAAATTTCTTATGTTCTTTTATTTATATTTCTCTTATTTTATATTATTCTTAATTATGGCCATATTGGTTTTGTAATACTAATGTGGAATGTTGTATTAAAATGTGCTGTGAGCTTTTCATTTATATTTTTGTTTTTATTTGTGAGTATACTTTCATTTAGATTGATGTTACAACACCAAGGTGGAATGAATTATTTTTGTAATTAAAATAAATAAAAAAATTATTTTAAAAGATGAGCTTTTATTATCTTATTTAAAATATAAAATATAAAATATAATATAAAAGAATAAAAAAAATAAAGGAAGTTGGCTGGGCGCGACCCACGAAGGAGACAACTTCAAATTAAATAAAGAAGGGTAGAAATGAAATTCAGAACAGTGAAGGGTGAAACAAGAAATTGATGGGGGTGCAAAACGAAACAACCTTCTCTTCCTTGACCAACCCGACTTATTTCCATTTTGTGACCAATAACGGGTGAGGCCTAAATAAATCTGATTAGTCTATTTGATATACATAAATATTTTATATTATTAATTGCTTTCTTTTTTAAAATATAAAATTTTATTTTTTTATGATTATTTTATTTTTATAATATATGATAAATAAATATAAATATGTGTCCTTTTATCATTATTATTTTACATATTAAATATGTTTCCGAAAAACTTGACACGAAATTAGCGTTTTTTTCCCTATATTTTCTTTCTTCTTCCTGTGCAGTGCGACGACACTGACTGTAATAACAGTTATGATATGATATGGTGCAACAGTGAAGGCTTTTTGAGTCTTTTCCTTATTAACCCTAATATATTTGTTGTCTTTATTTTTATTGATTTTGTAATGCAATACTTTTTTTTATATTCGATACTCCCAATTTTTATAATTTATATTCAATTCTTATTTTTATGATATCTTCGAAATAATTAATGACAAATAAATTGTGTGACACGTGTTATTTTATGGTTCTTTTTGTTTTTGTAAAAGAATTTATCAACCTCTTAAATTCTTTTTTAATTTAAAATAGTTTTTCACGTGTGAAGTCAATATGATTTTATGTGACAATGTCAGTTGTCAAGACTGTGTCAGTATCACAGTGTTGACTTAGTATGTCAACATTAATATCACATCTCAATTTATTGTATTTGATTCCGTCTCTATTATCTTTATTTTTGTTTAATTTTTGTTTATTTTGTTCAAAATTTTTTGTTTCTAAATTAAGATTAAATTTAATTTTTATAAAAATTCACAATTTTAATAAATAATTTTACTATTTTTAAACCAACTCTAAGTGTATCATTGAAATATAAGTGTTATATTTATATTTGATTTTTCTACATGTAAAAATAGGGTTACAATTGGTTTAAAAATAATGTAGAATTGTTCTTCTAATTTTTAAAATAAGAAATAATTTTCATTCTAAGTTTAAAAATAAATTGGATTTTTCCTTCTAATTTTAATAAAAATAGTGAAAAAGTTTCCTTCTAATTTTAAAAATATGAAGAAATTTTCCTCTAATTTTAAAAATAGTGAAGAACTTTTCTTCTAATTTTAAAAATAGTGAAGAACATTTCTTCTAATTTTAAAAATAATGAAGAATTTTTCTTCCAATTTTCAAAATAATTAAGAATTTTCCTCTTAATTTTAAAATAATGAATAATTTTTCTTTACAATTTTAAAAATAATGAAAAAAATTTCTTCTAATTGTAAAAATAATAAAGAATGTTCCTTCTAATTTTAGAAATAATAAAGAATAGTTCTTCTAATTTAAAAAACATGAAAAAAATTTCTTCTAATTTAAAAAAAAAGTAAATAATTTTCTTTATAATTTGAAAAGCAACGAAGAACTTTCCTTTTAATTTTAAAAGTAATGAAAAATTTTCTTTCTAATTTTAAAAATAATCAATAATTATCCTTCTAATTCTAAAAGTAATTATTTTTTTAATTTTAAAAATAACCAACAAAATTTCATCTAATTTTAAAAATAATGAAGATTTTTTTCTTCTAAAATTGAAAATGAGGACGGAAGAAAACAAAATTGAAAAAAATTAGAATTATATTGAACAAAATTAACAAAAAAAAATGAAACTAATTGAAAAAAATAACAAAAATTTAGATAAAATTGAATACAAGACAATGGCATATAACACTCAAGTCGATAGGTTACATTGATACAACTTGATACATGACACTGACACTTTTTTTATCAGGTAACATTAATATTGACACATGACACTGTAGGCTTAACACTTAAACAATTTTTTTAAAATTAAGAAAAAATAATAAAAAATTTTATATTCTTTTTTAAAAACTAAATAAATCTCAAACTGACACTTAATATATTGAGTTTTTTTTATTATTATGTGAATGCAGAAAGTAATTGCACAGTTTGTCATCTTAATTATATTTTACTAATTTTTTAGTCCAAAATATGGATTATGTGTTATAGGCAATTTTTGGAAGGGAAACATATCCCTTTTCAAAATATGTACACTCGATATTTATGAAGTTATTAATTATAATTTTGAAGTAAAATAGATGAGTGAGATGATCACTTATATGGATGAAATAACATGCAAATTTGGTTAAAAAAGGAAAACTTAATTAATATAAATTTTAGTCAAACTTTCATAATGAATAATACATAAATACTATATTTTTTATTTTGACTAAAAATGTGATAATGTAATATATATATATATATATATATATATATATATATATATATATATATACACACACACACACTGCAAATTTAGTTTAAAAAAGGAAAAATAATTAATAAAAATTTGAGTCAAACTTTCGTAAAGGATAAGATAAATACTATATTTTGTTATTTTTACTGAAAATGTGATCATGTAATATAGATAATGTGCTAGCAGACAATATTATTAAATTAAAGTATGTGGATATACATATATAGAAAGCACCATATTTATTCATATAGATTTTTATAATTGAAATTACTTGTAAGACATTGATGGTGAGCTATATAAGAGGATTGTAGGAATCAAGTGTGATCAACAATTTCTTCTGTGTTATATTCTGTATAACATGTCTTCTTTCTTCTCCACCAAGATGTTCTCATTGTCCACTGTCGTGCTTCTTCTCCAGCTATTCACAATTAACCTTCGCACTACAGGTTCTCGTTTATTTCCACCATTACAGTATTATTTTCTGAAGCATATCACTTTTTCAAATTTTCTAATAATAATAATGCTCACAATAACATATGCTTGCAACATTTTAATTTTATGGATTATTACAATTTTCATGTTTTGGCTAGCAGATGCTCAAGTTGGCATGTGTTATGGTACATTCGGCGACAATTTACCTCCGGCAAATGAAGTTGTCAGTCTTTACCAAGAAAACTGTATCAAAAAAATGAGACTCTTTGATCCTAAACCAGATATTCTACATGCATTGAAAGATTCAAACATCGAGCTCATTCTTGGAGTGCCAAACATCGACCTTCAACAGCTCGCCACCTTCCCTGACGAGGCTATTACTTGGGTGCAAAACAATGTCTTAGATTTCTTACCCAATGTCAGAATCAAGTACGTGGCAGTCGGCAACGAAGTGAATCCCGCCGTCGGAGATACCTATAAGGTTGCCAAATACGTTCTACCGGCAATCCAAAACATATACAAAGCTATTAGGGCTAAAGGCCTTCAGGAACAAATTAAGGTCACAACCGCCATTGACATGACCATGTTAGGAAACACTTACCCTCCATCACAAGCCTCCTTCAGAGCTGATGTCAAGTCATACATAGAACCCATAATCGGCTACCTGGTATATGCAAATGCACCTTTGCTAGCCAATGTCTACCCTTATTATGGTTACTCTACTAGCCCTGATGACGTATCACTTTCCTATGCTCTTTTCACCTCAGCAGATGTTGTCGTAACAGATGGTGAATACAAATACCAGAATCTGTTTGATGCTGTGTTGGATTCGGTGCATGCTGCAATTGATAACACTAAAATTGGTTATGTTGAGGTTATTGTGTCGGAGAGTGGGTGGCCGTCGGATGGAGGGTTTGGCGCCAGTGATGACAATGCAAAGACATACTTAGAGGGTTTGTTTCGTCGGGCTAAAACAGGTAGCCCTAGAAGGCCTTCCAAACCCACAGAGATCTATGTATTTAGTATGTTTGATGAGAATCAAAAGAATCCCGAGATAGAGAAACATTGGGGGGTCTTCCATCCCAACAAAGAAAAGAAGTTTCCAATTGGTTGTTAAAAATCCGACAGAAAATAATAAAATAAATTATTTTTTTATGGTTTTATGTTATAATTGATGCTAAATAAATAAATTAATTGATAATTTTATTTATTTATTGTTTTATAATATATGATGCATTATATATATGATTATTGTTGTGTGTATTTTTTAATGACAAGTTTGTAGCTTTGTTGGGTTATGTTAGTGTGGTGTATAGAGACAAAGGTTTATATATCTTGCTAAGCCAAATTCACTTAAAATTTTGAGATTATTATAGATACTGATAAATTTTAGTTTATTAAATGATCTCTAATTATAACCAGTTATTTTGGTCTCTAAACTTAGCTATATTTAATTAAATTTACAGATTTATATTATTTACTATTATTTTTAATCATATTATTTATTACTATTTATAATTATTATTATTTGTTCTTATTTATTACCATTTATTATTATATATTATTAATTATTTTAATACTTTTTATTATTTATATTTATTATTATGATTTATTTTTATTATTATTTATTATTTATTACATATTCATATGAAAGCACAATATTTGAGTTGTCTAATAAATTCCTTTTATTTTATATAGTCTCATGTTCAACATTGTATCGTCTTATTAATATAATTAGCTTCTATCATTTGATTACTGAGACCATTTGGATATATATATATATATATATATATGCTTGATTTGTTTCATTCAAATCTAATTAAGTAAATCATAAAGAAAATGAACAATTAAAACCATTAACACTTAGTCTAAAAAGTTTCTTTGATGAGGTTTAGTATATGTTTGGTAGAAGTGTTTATACATCATTTTATAATTTTAAATAGTATCATGGACTCATCTTATATCGTTTGATTAATATACTTTGTTATTGTCTAATCAATTTATTGATAAATCTTTTAATCAGTTTATTCTTTTAAGTTATTTTATAAGTTCATTCTATTATTTCGTTTGATTAGTATAAGAGGAACTTTACCATTGTTTAGTATGATAATTTATCGTAGAGATAAAATATTTTGTTTAAAAGATTTAGAATATCAAAGCAAATTTTCATTTAATTAAACAATTTTCAGGGTAAATTATCATCAAGGAAATTATCAACATTCATTACATCAAACCAACTTAAAATAATAAAGCTTATCATCAGTTCATAATTTTATATCAATACTTTTGTCTTTTCAAGCTTATTTATTAAATACTAATTGATTTTTTTCAAACTTATTTCAGGTTTTTTTTATACGTCTTCCATTTTCATTTGTTTTTACTAGATATATATACTTTTCAGCCACAGGAATATATATGATACTGGTGAGCTGAAGTGGAAAATTAATTTTGATAATCTACATACTGCGATTGCAATTTCTTTATATAAGAAGCTTTGCACTGACTCAAAGTAGGAAACTGGCAAAGGTGGTCCATATGATATTAGTTATAAAATTTGTAGGAAAATGGAATTTGCAAGCATAACGAATCGTATACCATATTTTCTATGTCCATATTACTTTAAGTTAAACCATTAGATTGTGTGAAAGAGAAAAAGACACCTCATTAGCTTGCCACTCAAACACTAGCTAGGAATTTGATCTTATCCGAATCTCATATTTAATAATATTAAGTGAGTATTTATTGAAAAATATAAATTATATTTATAAGATTAATAAGAATTGTAAATTATATTTTCATTGAAATAATATTTATTTTAAAATATAATAACATATTAGTTAATAATATTATAACAATACATCATCATAAATAATAATCATATTATTAATTAAATCAAAATTAATTATAATATATGAATATTATCTTTAATAAACATAAAATTAAACAACTTAAGAAGAGATTTAAGGAATTTTATTAGACTATATTTTATAGTAAGTCCTTTAAATAGAGTAAATACAAAATTAATTTTTCATACGATACTATGAAATTAATTTTTCATATTATCTAACATGACCAATCCACATTATAAAAAAATTTTATCTTTAGTGCATGTTTACATACCCAATTGAAAAAAAAAAATGCCACGTACACTTATTAAATGTTAACTTCTTGATTATCAGATATTTATCTAAAATTTGATATGCATAATTATTAAAATAATACCGATGCATAAGTTGGATGATAGAAATTTATATATTAAGAACTATTAAGAATAGTGGTATGAAGAATTACCCTTATATAAAAAAAGTAAAGGTAACTAGCTTTTTGTGTGTTTCATCAGCAAGAAAAGTTGTACTTTATAAAAATACAACATGCAGTTTATAATTAGCCTCCGTTTACAAACATAATCCCTGTTCCAAGATTTGTATCAAATCCAATAATCAATTTGCTTGTACATCTGTTAATTATTTCAATAAACTGATGTTTAAATACATAAAGTAAAATATTTCCCAAAAACACAGGTTCAAAAATTACAATCTATGAAGATTATAGAATTATTTAGAGAACCTGAGGTGTATCCAGTTGAATTGATAAGGCCTTTGTTGTACTGTTCCTTGATACTGCTGGAGAAAGCATGATTAGAAATTTGACCTACTATATCATGCCCCTTCTGTGAACTTGGTTCAGCTTTCAAAGATGGCTTCGATTCTCCACTCTTCCCACCATCACTGCTACTAACTTTTGCAATGTTACAATGAGAACAAGCACTACGCGACCAAATCCCGGTTCTACGCGTTTTGACAATGACCTTACGTAACTCCTCACTGGGATGCTTGAAAGGACCTTCCACTTCAACACAGAAACAACTTTTCCTGCGAAGAATTTTGGCCTCAACAGAAAGACCGACATCTTTCGTGATATAATAGTGTGCCATGTTCACCATATAAGCATGCTCACTGTTAACCTTTTTCTTCATCTCCAAAACAAAAAGACCCTCTCTGAAGGAACAACCGTATGCGACCACGGTTGTCTCTATTGTGTGATCTTGCTTCGCCCTCGTAAAGGACACCGGAGCATTACAAGAATCGATGCCGCTTATCCCTCCTCGGAGACCATCACGACCAACCCTCGTGATTTTCACCGCGAATTCGGTTTTGTTGTCGCCAAAGTCACCTAATCCGAAATGTATGCTCTCCACACCGTTGCTGTCACGGCTTGCCTTCAGATTAAAACCACATGTGTTCTTTTTGAGACATGTTTTGTATTTGACACCCCAAACATCTGTGTTGTCGTTTTCTTTGTTATGGCCCATGGAAACTTCAAATGATTTCCCCCAACGTGCTATGCTACCAGTGGCACCGGCATCATAAGACGTGCATTCGCTTCCAAGGTTAGTGTGACTACTATGAGCTGTTCCCATTTATATATGAGTACGAGAATGTACAAACAAGGTTATAGCAGAGCCATAACCAGTGGGAATGAGTCTCAGTATTTCTTATAGCTACATAATTATGTTATGATATATATATATATATATATATATAATATCATATGTAATGATAAATATAATAATATAATAATTTAATTTGAACAAAGAAAGAAACATGAAATGGAACAATAACTTTAGTTTAAAAT
Organism: Vigna mungo; assembly: GCA_036885675.1. Lineage (NCBI taxonomy): Eukaryota > Viridiplantae > Streptophyta > Magnoliopsida > Fabales > Fabaceae > Vigna > Vigna mungo. Next base: position 571,062 of record CP144699.1, on the reverse strand, counting down.
TATTATTTTAATTTTTTTTTAATTATGAGCACTAGGGGCACTATATTTATATTTATTAAAAAATAAGAGAAGGATGCTCTAATTATAGGATTGGAGAATATGATGCGAATGAAGGGAAGAGTTGGGTTATTGGGTGTTGTAGGTCGTTGAAAATGAATAAAGAGAATAGAATGAGTGAAACCAAACAAATAATAATGGGGAGAGGGTATTGCATCAATTCTATGCTCAAATCAAATTTCCAAATAAGAAACTTAGCACAAACCTTTAATAATATATAATAACCTTTTATTATTGCACAATATTATTTGGTCAAAGAATATATCCTCTTTACTCAGATTTGTATTTGGATCCACTGAAATTTCTTCAGAATTATTGTTATTTCATCTTTTTTTCTTTTTTTTTTTTATAGAAAGAAACAAAAATTAGACGTTATGATAAGGACAATTTCCCTTGCGTGGTTTCGGGTGCCCTTATGATTCTTCATTCTTAGCTTGCGTGGTTAGGGAGGTTTGAGCCTATATATTGAGCTGGCCTCAACGCATTGGTCCAAATCAAAAGTGATTTATCCTCAGAATAAAATTATTGTCTAATAATTAAAATCAATTCTTATATATTTAACTCTGTATCACTATCAATTATCCTTATGTTGATTCTTCTATTTTACTCTTCTGTTGCGTCTTTCATTTTTCTTAATCAAAACTGATAAATTGACACAATTCATTTTCAAAAAATAAAAACAAAAATGAAAAATTTTCACTATCTCAAAAACACCATCAATACACTTTGTTGGTCTATAAATAAACTCACACAAAGTAAATAAATAAATAAAATTAGAAAATAATATAAAGAAGATTAAAATTTAATATTATTGTTTCAAATAAAAAAATTATAGTGACAACTGATAAATAGCAAAGCGAAGAACTATTAAATCCAAATCCAAGATCACAACAAGTAATCACAAAGTTTCTTCCATTTTCATTTTAATTAAAATATGTACTTGCATTTTGTGGTTGCTAAAACACATGCATAGAAAGAAAAATTAGAATTGTCATTGTTTATTATCTATGGTTGCTAAATTGATTTGGCTACAATATATTTATTTTTATTCAATTTTTTTACTCAGTCGATATGTTAACGTAAGTTTTGCTGGTTTTATTATTATTAGGGTTAAATATGTTTTTAGTCCTTATATTTTATGGCGATTTGGTTTTAGTCTCTTTTTTAAATTAAGATACAGTTTAGTCCTTCAACTTTAGAAAACTTTGGCTTAATGCTTTTTAGCAAAAAAATTTAACTTTATTGGTTAACATTGAAGCAAAAATGTGTCAAACAGTGTAAACAATCCAAATACTATAATGAAACGTGCTTGAATAGCAAATAAAGTTAAAAAAAATTTGATAAAAAAGACTAAAACCAGAGTTTTCTAAAGTTAAAGGATTAAATTGTACCATAGTTTGAAAGAGAGACTAAAACGAAAATCGCCCCAAAGTATAGAGACTAAAAACATATTTAACCTTTATTATTATTATTATTATTATTATTATTATTATTATTATTATTATTATTATTATTATGTTTTAGTGCAAGTAATCTTTAACAAGCCCTTAAATGAAGATTATAATAACTTATACATATTAAAATGTGATTTGAGATGAAAATCTCAATTTTCTATATCTGAATACTACCCTCTAAAAAATATTGTTGAGCAGATTAGAATGATATTAATGCACAATAAATATTATATTATCATACCTAATACAAAACTTACCTAATAAAATACTTAAATATATTATCTATGTGTTGTATACAAAGCTTAATTATATAAAATCAAACATTTTAAATACTTATATTTAAACTACGAGACTTCGTTTTAATTTACATGAACTTTTTCTACTATTTTGTTTTCTTTCCTGTTTTTTCTTCACTGTTATATTTTGATTTATTCTTTTAACTACTTTTTAAATTGACATCTTTATTGTGAATATTATATTATAACTTAAAATATTATGAAGGACAAAATAAGAAAATAATATTTGTGTACATTAAATATAATGTATTGTTATACCTATATATTTATAAATGAGTTGGAGCACCATGTTTATTATATATATTTTTGTCGAATTTGGATTATATATATATATATATATATATATATATATATATATATATATATATATATATATATATATATATATATATAGCATTTGGAGTGTTCTAATCCGTATTCAAGTATAATAATATTCCTTAAAATAATGTGTTTCTGTCGTGATAATTTTAAATCATTAAAATGGTGTAATTATTAATAGAGTTAATTTTAAAGTGGTGAAATGATAATTTTAAATTGCTTTAGAATTACTAGCATAAAGAAGGGTATTGTCGCTATACGTATTTTTATATATTTTATTATTATAATTTTTCAAATTCCATTAATTTGATTTATAAACGATGAAATAAGATGCTAAAAATGTTTATAAATAATGAATAATTAATGAAATCAATTGGAAAAGATAAAAAAAATTTGTAACCAAAAAATTATAAGCACATAAAATAAAAAATATATAGGTTGAAAGTTCTCCATTAATTAACTAGATTATAAAGATCAAAATTGTGAGTTAAGAAAGTATTATCAAATAAAATACAAATAATTTTCAGTAAAATTTTAATTCAAATTTGAAAGTATAACAGACAAGTAAGCATTAGTAAATAAATAAATAAATAATTTTTAGTAGAAACTTTAATTCAAATTTAAAAGTACAACAAACTGTAATTGTTCATTCTTTTTTCTGTTTTTTTCAGAAGTGTCTTTCCTTTTTTTATTATGGATGTTACAATAATAATTTCTTCATTAACATGTTCATGTTCTTACAATCCTCTTATTTGACATCCTTTGGCATGTATTTCAATATCATTTAATAAGATGGTGTATGATTTTTAAACTCTTCTTAAGTTACATAAAAATCAATTTCATTTGATATTCTATTTCTCTCTATCTATGAATATTTTTTTTTCATATTTTCAATTTATTGTATAATACTAAAAAATGAAATTTAAAAAAAGAAAAAAAGAAGCAAATGATGACTTAGAAAAAACAAATATAATAGGAGTTGTAAAAATCAGTATTGAAACCAAAACAAAACATGAATAAATAAAAATCCGGTGAATGAATGAATAAAAAAGAAAATAAAATTTAAATTGGTGACATTTTATAATTATATTTAAAAATAGTTAAGAATTATATTATTAACAGAAGTTAAGGAAAAAAAAAACAATAGCAAAAGAAAACTTAAATCACAGAAACTTCTTAGGAATTTAGTCTCCTTAAATAGTTATATCACTCTAGCAATTGGAATCATCTGCAAGTTATCACTATTAATTATTTTAATTCCATAATGAAGAACCTGAAATTTGAATCTGATTAATAAATGTGTGATATATTAACTCAAATCTGTATCATGTATTAAGTTTATTAAAAGAAATCATATTTAAGTACTTAGTCAATAAATAAACAGCCAATTAAAACCCAGAAAAGATATAAGAGTAAAAAAGTATATATATCTTCACACACACATTAAAAAACATTTATTTATTTTTATTCTATCTTGGAGATCTGTAACACAGAAAAATAAAAAACAAAATGGAAAATAAACTGCAACGTAAAGGTCTTTATTATTGAGCAGCAGCATTACAAAATGAAAAAGCATTACATTTATTGGTAACAGAGCATAACACATTCTGCAGCATATATAAAACTAATAGTAGTAGTTACTCGTAGAGGAGTTAAAGCCACCCTCTATAAAACCACCGTTACCATTACCATTGAAAGTGCCACTGTTATTAATAACACGTTCACCGTAGTGTTTTGAGTTGTTATACCTGTTCCGATCGCCTGAATATGCGCCGCTGTTGATCTTTGCATTCGAGAAGTTTTGATTCCCACTGCCATGGTTGTTGAATGAGTTTGAAGTACCGTTGTTCGACCATTTCGCTGCCATTTCAGCCGCCATACGCTCGTAGTGGTTTGACATTTTCCTTCTCGATTGCTCTCTCTACCTTCTTCTTCTTCTTCTTCTTCTCCTATTTAACGTTATCAACAACTAAGCCAGCACTATATAGATGCAAGAAAACCGAATCCAATGCTTTTGCTAGACCACCCAATTCTTCATTAATAATATTCTAACGTTGAAATAGCAACTTGGTCGGAAAAGAGTTTCGACGCATATATCCATTTCGGATGGGACACACTCCTATGTTTTAAAGTTATTCCTTCGTGACAAATGCATGCAAAGCCTTTCTTACTGTTTCAGGGGGAGTTTTGGATATACATCCATTTCTTATGGAACATTAGAGTCTAAAAGTTATTCGTGCGTATCAAATATATGAAGTATATAATTCAAAGTTTTATTCGTTTCTCATTCAATCTTTAAGTATTCATTACTTTGGAGTATATATTCAATTTTTATGAGCACCATAATCTAAAAGTTATTCCATGGTATTATTAAATATATGGAAGATAAGAAATACAGAAAATTAAAATTTTATTATTTTCTATAACTTATTTTTAATCTAACAATTAATAACCTGAAATATTCCATCGTATATTTCTAATAATAAAAAACATATAAACCGAAAGTCGTGGAGAACATTTTCATTATCTAGTGCTTCTACGACGAATAATCCACACACGGTGTGCTTTGTGCTAATACGTGTTCGCTTTCATTCGCCTTTTGATATATTTATTCCTATTTTTCTTTCTTTCTTTTTTATAACGTTATTTATTACATATGCAACTTTTTTCTCTTTTGTTTTTATTTTCTTTTTAGATCTCTTTTACTATTTTTCTTTTTATTCACATCTCTATTAGCTTTTTCATCATCTTTTTTATTCCTTTTATTTTTTTTCTCCTTTATTTTATTTTTATTTCTCTTTCTTAAAATTCATCAAAGACAAAAAAAGTGGGGATGGAGTTGAACGTTTGACTAATAAGTTTCTTATATAACTAGCGTTTATCTATTGAATTTACTTTCCTTGGTATATGCAAAAAAAATTAAAGAGTTTTTTAATCTACACTTTTATATTGTGATATATCATAGTAATAATTTGATTAGATTTAAATTATTTTAAGTCTCTTAATATGTGATTTTAATTTTCATAAAAAGTTAATTGTACATTTAGTTATTTGATTAATATATAAATTTGAGTGTAACTCAAAAGAATATGCGTATGGAAACCATTAAGAATAAGATTATTATTGAGATATTTCAAGGGAAATACCGAATAAATTTTCAAAATTAGTCCCAGTGGGTTACATTAATGCTTCTCTCAATAATTAATCTTTCATACTATTAATAGATTGTAAGCTTTAAATTCGTATTTTGGAGCTTCTGTTGTATCCACGGAAGTTCCTATTTTAAAAAGTAATTCTGAATTCAAAACTATATTTCAAAATATATAATTTGGAATGTATTTAAAAAAATATATTCTGAATTGTATATTTTGGAAAATAATTATAAACTAAAAATACTTTTCAAAATATACAAAATTTACCTTAAGAAAAGTACATTAAAAACGGTATATATCGAAAATGTTTTTAAATTTTGAATTGCTTTTAGGAATATACAATTGAAAATATTTTTTTAGAATGCATTCCGAAATATTGTATTCCAAAATATAGTTCTAAATTTAAAAATAACTTCCGTAATGAAAAATATGTTTCAAAAACTTCCATATCCAGATAAAAGTGAAGTTAGTGATGACGAGATTGGGTGACAAGAAGAGAGAAAAAAATGGAGAAGATATTTAGGTTTATTCAATTTTTTAACAGGAATAAAAAGAGATTTATGGATTTTATGGGAGTGCAGAAATAAAACAATGTATTACAAGAAGAAATGATAGATATTTCATTTCAGCTATTGCTTCCTGTACACCATAAAATCACTTATTGCAGACCCATAATATCAGGAAAAGACCTAAATGCATTTCACCACTTTATGACTATTATTGTCGTTATTATTATCGTTGTCGCTTCTGTCACCTTTAAAATTCTATATTTTTGCATTATATATGCTGTCTGCATCATGATAGGCTGAGACAAGAGTCAGGATATTTTGACACCATAATTTTAACACTGTTTTGACACTGCCACGTGTCGTGCTATGATTGGTTGATGTTATTTTTTTTACAATCTTTTATTTTTGACGTCAGCAGAGAGGATCAGAATTCAAATTTCAATTTCCCGTTTTGCCCTTTAGGTCTTTCATGAGAGTGAGACCTTGTTTTCCTGTCATTTGTTCTTCTGAACTTGGTCGTTCTTCCATTCCTTCCATTTCTCCATCTGATTTAGTCTCATTCTAGTGTGGTTGACGGATTCTGTATTGACAGTCGTTGTTACCATCATCATCGTTGTTGTGTTTGCGGTGTTGAGTGTGTCTTGGACGAGGCATGGATGCTTGCAGTCATTAAGGTCCTTCGACGAGCAAGGTATGTTTTTCCTTTCGTTTGTGGTTATTTGGTGGTTATTTCCTTAGTTAGTCCGTTTTGTGTTTGGGTATATCGTTTTCGTTATGGGTTCCTTCAAGTAATAAGGTCAATTTTTTGTTCGTTGTGCCTTTGTTGAAAGGGGCAAATGGGCATTCTATTTTTGTGAATTTTTTTGTTATGTTTGTAGTTGTTTTTGTTTTAGGGTTTTGAAATTATTGTAGTTTTGTTTGTGATTGTTGCAGTTAATGGTTCAGCACTCATTTTCCACGAAGTATATTTCAACTTTGAACAAGCAATTGACAGAGGAGCAGCGAGCATTGATTTCTGGAGCAGGAGGTTGCTTATGAGAAAGGTAGACGAAGAAGAGCACAGGAAGGTGGGCAGAGTGTGTCTTGTGAAGACCCTTCATTCTCCCCTGAAGGCATTTCCCCGGGAGGCATGTCCACTGATCCAACTCCAATGAATACTGATCCAAGTCCAATGAAGACTGATACAACTCCAACGAAGAATGATCCAGCTCCATTGAAGACTTTTGTGAGGAAGGGGTCGCGAAGGCGGGTCAAGAGCAGAGCTCTTAAAACCCCTTATACTAGAACTTTAGCAATAAAATACGAGTGACATTATTATACTAATGTTTAGAGATTATATTGTTTAATGAGTGGTTGTTTTATTTTTTGTCAAATGTTTTATTGTGGACAAATGTTTTTTTTATTCGAATTGTAATGTTATTGTTGACAGATGTTTCATTGAATTATCCTTGTTTGACATTGTATTACAGATCCTTGTTTGACATTGTATTACAGTTAAATGAATGGTAATGTCATTGAAATTGGAAAATAATGTTAGTTGTTAAATATTAAACTGGAAAGCTTGTTGTAGTCTTGATGGACTTAACGGACATACGAAACATTTTGCGTTGAATAGACAAACCTCGTTCAAAGCAATTGACATAGTTTGGTGAAATGTGTAACGTGGATCAATTCTTTGATCCCTGAACATGACCTCCAAAACTCTAAAGTCAGTTTCCGAACCAATATCCTCAACATGCAGTGCAAGTCAAGGCAAAGTTTGACAGATGTCATCGTGGGTCCTCTATGTTACGAAAAGTGGTCCTTTATGTTGAAGTTTCTGTACAAATTGTAGAATTCTCTCGCGTAAACGTTTACACAGGGCTGTAAACGTTTACGCGAGAGTTTTCTGGAATTTGTACAGAAAGTCCTTCTGAAGGGGCCAGGTTTTTGTACACAGGGGACCATTAGGTGAAATATGCAATTCTTTGCAAGTTTGGACTGGTTTTTGAATTTTTTGGTGTTTAGGTGTGCGTTGGGTGTGGATAATTGAACTTGGGGACCGTAAGTTGCATTAAGTAAGTTGTTTTGTTCACTAAAAGTACTTGGATGAAATCCTGAATCAAGTGCAGTGAAAACAGGCCATGTAAACGTTTACAGAATGGTGGCAAACGTTTACGCGAGAGTTTTCTGGAATTTGTACAGAAAGTCCTTCTGAAGGGGCCAGGTTTTTGTACACAGGGGACCATTAGGTGAAATCTGCAATTCTTTGCAAGTTTGGACTGGTTTTTGAATTTTTTGGTGTTTAGGTGTGTGTTGGGTGTGGATAATTGAACTTGGGGACCGTAAGTTGCATTAAGTAAGTTGTTTTGTTCACTAAAAGTACTTGGATGAAATCCTGAATCAAGTGCAGTGAAAAAAGGCCATGTAAACGTTTACAGGATGGTGGTAAACGTTTACGCGAGAGTTTTCTGGAATTTGTACAGAAAGTCCTTCTGAAGGGGCCAGGTTTTTGTACACAGGGGACCATTAGGTGAAATCTGCAATTCTTTGCAAGTTTGGACTGGTTTTTGAATTTTTTGGTGTTTAGGTGTGTGTTGGGTGTGGATAATTGAACTTGGGGACCGTAAGTTGCATTAAGTAAGTTGTTTTGTTCACTAAAAGTACTTGGATGAAATCCTGAATCAAGTGCAGTGAAAAAAGGCCATGTAAACGTTTACAGGATGGTGGTAAACGTTTACGCGAGAGTTTTCTGGAATTTGTACAGAAAGTCCTTCTGAAGGGGCCAGGTTTTTGTACACAGGGGACCATTAGGTGAAATCTGCAATTCTTTGCAAGTTTGGACTGGTTTTTGAATTTTTTGGTGTTTAGGTGTGTGTTGGGTGTGGATAATTGAACTTGGGGACCGTAAGTTGCATTAAGTAAGTTGTTTTGTTCACTAAAAGTACTTGGATGAAATCCGAATCAAGTGCAGTGAAAAAAGGCCATGTAAACGTTTACAGGATGGTGGTAAACGTTTACGCGAGAGTTTTCTGGAATTTGTACAGAAAGTCCTTCTGAAGGGGCCAGGTTTTTGTACACAGGGGACCATTAGGTGAAATCTGCAATTCTTTGCAAGTTTGGACTGGTTTTTGAATTTTTTGGTGTTTAGGTGTGGATAATTGAACTTGGGGACCGTAAGTTGCATTAAGTAAGTTGTTTTGTTCACTAAAAGTACTTGGATGAAATCCTGAATCAAGTGCAGTGAAAAAAGGCCATGTAAACGTTTACAGGATGGTGGTAAACGTTTACGCGAGAGTTTTCTGGAATTTGTATAGAATGTCCTTTTGAAGGGGCCAGATTTTTGTACACAGGGGACCATTAGGTGAAATCTACAATTCTTTGCAAGTTTGGACTGGTTTTTGAATTTTTTGGTGTTTAGGTGTGTGTTGGGTGTGGATAATTGAACTTGGGGACCCTAAGTTGCATTAAGTAAGTTGTTTTATTCACTAAAAGTACTTGGATGAAATCCTGAATCAAGTGCAGTTATTTTGTACAAATTTCTTACTTCACCCGCGGAAACATTTATAGTGTCCTGTAAACGTTTACCAGACCCTTTTTTGAACCATAACTCACACCTATTAACTTAAGTTGGTCAATATGAACAATATACAAACAACAATTAACATTCTTATACATTTGAGATATATAGATAGACATTTTATATAATATTGGTTGGATATAAATCATATGGGATTCAAATTATAATTGCTATACATATATCATTGTCTGTAAGAATCATTACTTATTACAATAGAAGATGAATACATATATCATTGTTCGTCTAAATACATATGAAATGAATACATTAATCATCTGTACATATCCATCAAATCCTACAACAACCCATATTCATCTAATGCATCAAATATTCTGATGTTCTCGTTGTCCAGGATCCAGTATTTGACGTAGTTCTTTCTAATTTTACTCAACTCCTCTTGAAAAGAAATAGTTGTAAAGTTTAGATATAATTAACAAAATCATCAAATATTGCTAACAATGAAATTACATACTTACATTTGTGTACTCCGACATGTTCTTCCCGTTGTATCTATCCTCTCCATCCCAAATTTCCATGGCTTTTAACATCATAACTCCACAATCATCGACACACGAAGCCGTTTCTACAAAAAAATAACATAAATATAATAAATACTGTAACTAAATACATCATCCATACCAAATGTGCACTAAACATTTCATTAATCCTTACACTAGCTTTTGGTGATGCCATTGCACCTGCAGTCATAAGGGCAAATGTGTAGAAAATGGTTAGTTTTCGCGAAACAACAATACAACCTATATAATGGAGAATAGGTTACTCTTTCAACACTTCCACTTACCAAAATAACCAAAACAAACACACAATGACAACGACGTAAAAAACCCACAGAGATAACCTTTCACCAAAGCCAAAAACCGAGAGAGCGTAATGATTTCACCAAACACACAAACAGAGATATCGCTGCCTTTACCACTTCACAAATGACCAACACAACGAAAGAAAAAGAGCAATGAGTCACAACACACAAATGAGCGTAAGAGAAAGAAAGTGATGACTTTACCACTTCAAGTGAGAGAGACACCGCAATGGCTTGACCGCAAAGTGAGCGACACAACGAATCACAGAGCACCCTTAAGCGAGACAGATCACGCAATGGCTTCACCGGAGAATGACCTACAAAACGAAAGAGAGACCACAATCTACCATGACAGAGACGGCAATGGCTTCACCGGAGAATTAGTGAGACAACAGAAGAGAGAGCACGATTTAGCAAAAGGCCGAGAAAGATTACACCCTAAACCCAAGAGACAAAAGATGAAACAGAGAACCACGGAACCAATTGAAAAGAAACTGCCAAATGAAAAATTTTGCTTTTTCCATTCCGGTTATGTCCTCGCATCAGGATTTTCCTTTGATTTCTTTTTTAATTCAAATGTGCCAATCACATTTTGACACCTGGCTAGTGTCAAAATGGTGTCAAATGCCAGTGTTAAAATATCATTTCGCCTGAGACAAACGTCCTTAACACAAATTACTTATAGATATATTCTCCTTAACAATTATACATGGAGAAGAACAATCACCCTGTTTTCAACACTCCATAATGAATATATTCTCTAAATTATGAATTCCATCAAAACCACTTGATAATCGGAGTGGATATTTTCTGAAACTCTTATCATCGTCAAAAAATATCTACTCTTTGGTTCATATTCATCTGAGGACAAATTTACATTGCATAAATGAGGAAGGAAAGAATTCGATTCTCTAATTTGGTTGCATCTGTGTGTGTGTATATATATATATATATATATGGCCTAGGAGTAAGGAAATTGAATAAGAATAAGTTGAGAGAGAAAGGTGATAGTTACAGAGAGAAGATCAAAATGGGAGACTTGATGCAGAGAATCATGGAAATGATTCAGGCTGAGGAAGCAGCCAAAGCCTCCAACAATGGTTCTTCCAACTCATTCAACAATCACTCCTCCGGTCGGCAGGATTTCGGCGGTGCAACCATCAACAGTGGCCAATATGCTGGAAACCGTGACAGGTTTAACCACTCAGTCCATTACGATGAACAGGTTCTGAATAACAGTGGTACTTTCAATGGTAACGGCAACGGTGGAAGTATCCAGGGTGGCTTTGACGCCCGAACGAGGAACTACTACCGTCGCCCTTATTAATTAGTTTCTTTATTTCATACAAACTGGGAAACATATACCCATAAATAATTTAGAGCTGCATCTCTAATGGTATATGTAATAAATGTAATGCTTTCCACTGTTATCTAAACCCTAATCTTATGTTCTAATTTTTTTTTTTTTATTATTGAAAGTTTCTCTCAAGTAGCATGATTAGGAAGACATGAAATTGTAGTTAGGTGAAGATTCATCTATCATCTGCATTTTAGATGAGAGAGATGCGTTAAAAATAGAGAAAGAATAAAATATAGGATCATGACTTTTTTAATAATTTTTTGAGAACAAGATACACATATTATTATTTTATTGGTTTATTTAAATTTATATTTAAAAAAATATTTAAAACAGACCCATCACAAAATATCACGTATACGTTATAAAAAAAAGTTGTAAAAAATATGTTGTTAAAACAACTTCTTCCTAAAAAATAATGCCATCAACCACAAAGGGAACAGACTATACCCTATGTGAAACCTCGAAGGTCTTAATTATTATGGTTGGACTCGCACGATAACCGATATTATTACATAAAAAAATAAGTTCAGTTTCATAGATAGATTTATCTCTCAATTTGTTTATGGTCACCCGTACTTCATGCATGGAAGTGTGGCAACAATTTGGTTTTATTTTGGATTAATTCTCCAATTTCTTGATTAAGAGATAAATTCATATATGAAACTAAATTTGTTCTTCATCCGTAAATGATATTGTCTAACTATGATAATTAAGGTTTTTGATAATCAAAATTACAAGAAATTTCATTCATATGAATATACTAATCATATGTTGAATCTTAAAAAAATAACAACAAAGAAAAAACAATATGAAGTAGAAGCAAAATGTTCCATAAAACACAAGAAAAAAGAACATAAAAAAAACTTCGTTATTTTGTAATAGAAAAATGTTTTTGAATATAAAGAAAAAATCCAAATAATAGAAAATCATAAAAAAATTGAAAGAAATATCAAAATATCTCTAATATTATTGCTAATTTAACTATGTCATTATTCAATTATTTCAATTTTTATATAATAATTTTTTATTGTTATTATATTGATATTATTATGCTATTAAATTATAATTAAATATTATTACGTGATATAACTTATTATTAGACATTATTATATTGTTAAGAATCTTCAAATTTGTTTAATTCTTTAATTTTCATAATTTATTCTAATCTTAAATGTGAAGTCTTCTAAAAGATTAGAAATATCGTTAAAAAATATTAAAAAGATACATAAAAGAATTTGATTTTTTAGGGTATACTTTCAGAAAAAAGAAAAAAAAAAAATATATATATATATATATATATATATAAAAAAATTATTTTTATATAAAAGAATCAAAGAGGTACATACCTTACTGTAACAAAGGTGAAAAGTAATGGTTTATCAAAAACCTTCCAACAACATGAACACTATCTACGGCAATGTTAAATGTTAAATATTTGATGGGATTTCTGTACATGGATAACTACAAAGAGTTCTCAGAAAGGACAGAGATATTTGCAACTTGTCAGGAAGACTATTCACTACAGTTTTTTTTTTTTTTATCAGAGATATTTTCTGAAAGCTTAGATTCAAATGACAAACATATATATTATAATTATATATATTTATTACATTTTTTATTATCATATTTGTTAGTGTTTTTTTTATATACATAAATTACTTTTCAGTTATTAAACTGTAGGGTGGCTTGTAACATTGTCTTTTAACTTCTATACTCAAATTCCCTAACTATATTTATAATTATATATATTGAAAATACACCTTTTTAATATTTTTTTATTTTTTTAATTATTATCCTTTAAATTTAAGTAAATGTTTATACACATAATACATGTGTTTACTTAGTCTTGTTTAAAATCCACATTTTCTAATAATTTATAAAATATGAAAATTTTTACATGTATATCTTTTTATTTTTTTACACCATTCTAACACCTAAAAAAATAATAGTTTTAATTTTATGATTAATTCAGACAAATCTAGCACCAAGATTCCTTCCAAAAGTTAATTAAAGAACAATCTTCCAAAACTCAAGCAATGTTATGAGTTGATAACTCAACTAATTCAATCTTATATCAATTTATTTTATCCGTTAACAAAAACATAATATCATTATCAATATATAAGTTAATGTTCCATACTTATTGTACTAACTTCAATCATTCTTTCCTTCCTAATGCCACCAAACATCATCAAAGATTTTTTAACCTTTTAGTAAACTTTTTAGTAAATCATTAAAATTTACTTATCAAATGTATCATATGATTACTCAGACATTGTGTCAATCATGAGACATTTATGAACTTCATTCTTTTCTTCCTTAAATTCTGACAAATCATTGAGACTGCCCATAATCTAAATATTTTATTATAAAATGTGTTATCTTTTTAAACTTAAAACATACCATAAATTAATTTAGTCATTTTATTATTAGTTACTTTATGGTGTGTGCCGACATCATAATTTTCACCAAACGTCGTGTCGACATTTTTAATTTTTCTTCTCGTAATTATGCCGAATAACTTAAAAGCTACGTGAAATTATTTTTTATTTATAATTTAATTTAATTTGTTAAACGAAACCCGCCAACAGAGTTTCAAACGTGGAATTAGGGAAAAACCAGATCGAATGAATGAGTGACACAGGCTGTCGTGTGGGACCTTTTGCACTTTTCGCTTTTTCCCATACATATCTCCTTTCCTTGCTCCCCATTGGTACTCTCAGCTTCTCACCATTGAGAGGAAACCAACCTCAATCATTTCGAGTTTCAAGCAAGTGATTAAACATGTAGGAGCTTCATGTACACACATATATACCAGATGAGGAAACGGATAAGAAACGAACATAGGAAGAAGGAAAAATGAGTTTGAAGGTAGCAAAAGGTGGTGTCGTGGTTGGGAAATACGAGCTGGGAAAAACCATTGGAGAAGGAAGCTTTGCGAAGGTGAAGTTCGCCAGAGATGTCAACAACGGCAACAACGTTGCCATCAAAATCCTCGACCGCAAACATGTCCTCCGCCACAACATGATGGAACAGCTGCAGCGAGAAATATCCACCATGAGACTCATCAATCACCCAAATGTTACTAAAATATTTGAGGTTCCTACCATACCACTTCCTCATATATTATCTCTTTCAACATCTATTTTCATTCAAAATTAATCTTATATTTTTTAATATTTTTTTCGTAAAAGAACGTGTTTCTGATGTTTCTGATAAATAATATAATATAAGAAACTCTAGTAAGGTACTTAAAAAATACTGGGATATGGTCACTCTAAATAGCATGTGCATGAATGCAAAAAGAACAAAAAGTATCCCACTATCCTATGAAACATATATACTCTACACGTGATACTGCCGATATAGCACAAAGCTTCAAACTTTTTCTGTAATTTCAAAGTTGGATGGAATCATCATTACAACCATGCTGACACAAGTTCATGACCGATTTAGACAAGCCTGTGAAATAATTGATGATTTGAAAATCGGATTCTAAATTTTTAAGCTCACTTCCAGAACTGATCTGGTTTAGTGGAAAAACTGTTCAACGTTAATTCATAAAAAACATTGCATGGTCCTGAGGGAGATTTAGTCTCTTTTGAACCACTGCATCTGCACCACTTTCTTTATTTCTTTAATCAACGGTTTTGACTCTTCTGCAAACTCTTTTTATGAAAGTGGCTTTCTGATTAGAGTTTTATCATGCTTAAAACTTTGATCTCGTGTCAAAAAGATATAGATAGGCATATATATTGTAATTACCTAGATTACGTATCAGATGCAAATGGTGGATATAATGTAACTAATGTTATCTCATTCTTTGAATCCACTGCATGCATTCACTTTATTCAGTCAATATATGTCCTTTATTAAAGGATAGGTGATGGCGAGCAAAACAAAGATTTACATTGTTCTGGAGTTAGTTGATGGAGGAGAGCTATTTGACAAGATAGTAGGTCTTATTTACTCTACTTTTTTTTTCTCTTTTTCATTTTGTTTTGTTAATATTCTTGCATCTGAGTACATACATTTGATTTCTAGGCTGCAAAGGGGAAACTTGAAGAAGATGAAGCTAGAAATTATTTCCAACAACTTATTAATGCTGTTGACTACTGCCATAGTAGAGGCGTGTATCACAGAGATTTGAAGGTCTTTCAACTTCCCTAATCTTCTCTCTCCAGCACCATTACTTTTAAATATAGACTGATAAAATTGATAATGATTTAATTTTTTTATGGCCATCTTCATTATATTTTGCAGCCTGAGAATCTTCTTCTGGACTCGAATAGTGTTCTTAAAGTTTCAGATTTTGGATTGAGTACGTACACGCAGAAAGTAAGATAATTTCTTCCTTATTGGATTGATTTGCATGTGACCTTAGGCCTAACTTTCTTCAAATTCTTACGTAATACAGGAGGATGAACTGCTCCGCACTGCATGTGGAACCCCAAATTATGTTGCTCCTGAGGTATCTACTTCATACACATTGTAAACTACATTGGTCTTTAGTCCTTGAAACTTTCATTAAATTGTATGTTATGTGCCATTTGCATCAGGTGATTCATAATAAAGGCTATGTTGGTTCTACATCTGACATATGGTCTTGCGGAGTCATTCTCTTTGTACTTATGGCTGGGTTCATGCCTTTTGATGCGCCAACCCATATGGCTCTGTTCAAGAAAGTAAGTCATTTTAGATTATTATTATTGTTTATTCAAGTCTAAATCTATAATACTACTACATTTCAGATTATCAAGGCAGAATTCACTTGTCCATCATGGTTTCCACCACAGGCAAAGACACTGCTGAAACGCATTCTAGACCCAAATCCTCAAACGGTTAGCTTTGAATGTTTGCTTCATTTCACACTGGATCATTACTATTGATTTTGTTTGTGGCTGATTGCTTCTGTAATTTACCCTTCAAGTTCTTGTCTTTGCGTTTTTGCAGAGGATAAAAATTCCCGAGCTCTTAAAAGACGAGTGGTTCAAGAAAGGATACAAGCCAACATCTTTTACTGAGGAAGAGGACCTAAGCATAGATGATGTAGCCTTCGCTTTCAACGAGTCTGATGTACTGATTTTTGGTCAACGTTTGTACTCAACTTCTTTCATCCACGGTGGGAATTCTGTTGTTTATTCATTCACTTTGGTTTGTAGAAAAATCTAGTGACAGAAAGAAAAGTGAAACCCGTCTACATGAATGCTTTTGAGCTCATTTCTAGGTCCCAAAATTTCAATCTTGACAGTTTGTTCGAGATGCAAACGGTAGGTGAATGATTTGTTCTTTGATCATGTTGACATTTTCATGCATATCTCATAGTTTTTTCTTAATGTTGTTTTAAAATCATAAGCTGTCAATTTCCATGAAATTTAACCAACAACCTGTGATCATTTGTGGACTATGTGGTCTTTGAATCAATTTGTGTTCTATTTCTTAATCAGATCAAAATTCAATGTAGTAGCTTGCTCATTATATCAAATGATTATATTTATATTTATTCCTTCTGCTTGATGCTTGTTGTTTCTCTGTTTTATGTATCTCGACAATGTAGGATGAAGTAAAGCAAGAAACCTGTTTTACTTCACAGTGCCCTGCAATTGAAATTATGCACAAAATTGAAGAAGCAGCCAAGCCGCTGGGATTTAATGTACAAATCCAAAATTATAAGGTAAAGGTGATTGTTTCTCTTCAATTTTGCTATGCATTAGACATTGGTCTGCAGAGTATTTTTTCTTACGCATATCTAAATAATGCAGATGAAGCTGCAAGGTGACCAGAACGGAAGGAAGGGTCACCTTTCAATGGCTACTGAGGTACTGAAACATTTGTTTATGATAAAAAGCCTTCTTTTTTCTCTTTCTTATTTGTGGTCACATGACAAATTATCTGTCCCTTTTTCTTGTCCCTGATGAAATGAGGCCAAGTCAGTACAAAAATTTGTCTCCCTCTCTTAAATGCCAATAACTTCTTTCGTTTTGATGAGTTATATTCTCATTCAATTAGTATGATACACTCCTAACTATAGTATGTAATATGATCTGGAACATAAATTCTAGTCTTTTGATCACAATTACTGTGTCAGAAGAACATATGAAGCAATCCATTTTCGTTGGCTTCTTTCCAAGATTCTCTGACCGAAATTGATTGCTAACACTGGTTGTCTTTGGCGTCAGGTTTTTGAAGTGGCTCCCTCAGTGCACATGGTGGAGCTGCGAAAGACAGGGGGTGATACACTTGAGTTTCATAAGGCATGTGAAAGTTCCTACTCTCTGCTTCAGATCCAGAATTCAAGCCAAATTCAACTTATTATTTGGGTTTCTTACCAAAGCTGAAGCCTTTTTCCTGTCCCTTTTCTCTGCTTGAGCCTATACTTTTAGTTCTATTAACAAATGAAAGCTACTAAAGACTACATCTTTTTTTCTGTCTGTTTTCATTTTTTCTTCTAATATATTATGATGACATCCCTCTCTGGTTTACATGCAGTTCTACAAAATCTTCTCATCAGGGTTGCAAGACATTCTGTGGCATACAGAAGAAAAAAAATGAAGCGTTAAGGTATCTTGAAAGAGAACGTTTTGATCATGTAACATTTTATCCACAGCAAGCACTTGAATAGGGACATTATTTCAATGATTTGTTTGATTAATCGATAATTCGGTTATGTTCTGTTTCTAGTGCCATCATCATCTTTGGAAGTGTCTGTGTCTGGTTGGATGTTGGATATGAGAGAAAAATAGATTGTGTATATGGTTAAATGATGTTGTTTCTTCAGTGTAGAGTAGAATGTAAATAGGGAAAATTTAGTACAAGTAGACCTTGGAGTGTGTGTAATTTGTGTGTAAATTGAGCTATCTGTGTTAATAAACTACTGCACATAATTCTAACTATAAAAGTTTGCAATATCTTCTTGACATTTTTAGTATTGTTTTTTAACATTAATTATTTCGGTTGAGTGGGCAGAGGATAAGTCATCCTGCCTTAGTTTGTTCTGTGTCACGATTGTTCGTATTTTAAAAATATCTTTCAAAACAATCTATGGTTGATTTGTTAAAGCCACTCAATGTTTTTCCAATAAGGTCTCCAATAATTGAATTATGTCAACATTAGATCTATATTTACAAAATTTATCACAATCAAATCTATTAACTAACTATTATTAACGGTTAATATATTTGTTATCCGTTCATTAATTACCATTACACTATTAATTAGACTTTAACTACCTTCAACAACTGTTTTTATTGTTTGGTCTTAAGACCTATAGTTAACGGCACGTCCAAATGTGATGCATGTACACCATATACTATATTAATTAATATTTTTTTTAAATCATAATTATTGACATAATCATAATATTTTTATTATTTTAGTATTTCTATATAAAAAAAGATAATAATACTTAGACAACAATTTTTTGACAACATTTGAACATTATTTATGTATCATTTTGTGATTGGTCCATGGTAATGTTTATGATTATTATTATTTATTGTGGAATAATTTTGGACCAATCACAAAATGACAGGTAGATGATGTTCAAATATTGTAAAAAAAATGTTGTTTAAGTATCATTATCCATGAAAAAAATGGATAATGATACTTAGACAACATCTTTTTGACAACATTTGAACATCATGTACGTGTCATTTTGTGATTGGTCTATAGTGGTATTTATGATTATTATTATTGATTGTGGAGTAATTTTGGACCACTTGTTAAAAAAATGTTGTCTAAATATCATTATCCAAAAAAAATATCTTGTTTCATTATCCAAAAAAATATCTTGTTTCTTAGTAAATTTAATTAAAGAAACCTTAAACTTGGATTAAGTTTGGCGTAGCCATTTTTGGGTTCACCTATGTCAAGTACAACAAAACAAAAACGGGTGTTGCTCCCTCCACCTCCCCAAGTGAGTCCTGTACCTCCCCACTATTTTAATTTATTTCAAAAATATTCTACACCTTCCCACTATTTTCTTTTATTCCAAAAATATCCTACACCTTCCCAGTATCCTTAACCATTTTTCTCTTTCTCTCTATATGAATGGAGCATTTACATGAATCAAATTTGAACTTGTGATATATTTTCTTAAAAATAAGTTTGATTCAATCTTATTTTCGCTGTTGAATATATTTTTTTCTTTTCAAATTACTTATAATATCTTTTTTACATATAATATCTTTAATTTTTAACATTATATTATGTTTTAACTCACCGACATGTTTGACTCAAATAACTTGAATAAAATATTTAATTTATTAGATAAATAATATAAAAATATTATTAAATAGTTAAAATATAAAAAAAAGTTATTTGTTAAAGATTTAGAATTTATTTAGTTCTTTCATCATTATAAAGTTAGTATATAATAATAATAATAATAATATATCATTATTTACTATTAATATTATTATGTTTATTATTTTGTATTTGCATCTAAATTTTAATTTTATAAAATGGAAATGGTAGAAGTACTGATATTGAAGTTTTCTCTGAATTTTATATTTTGTAATATATCATAAATTCAAATATGAAACTTGTGAATGCTCTATTAAGAGAGAGAAAAAGGAAAAATTATTAAGGATAATACAAGAAAATAGTGGAGAAGTGTAAAATATTTTTAAAATAAATTAAAATAGTGGGAAGGTGCAGTATCTACTTGGAAAGATAGAGGGAACAACACCCAACAAAAACATAGATATAAGACAGGATTGGCTGGAATTGTTTGTGTTTGGGTGGGCATTTATAAACATTATTTTCATCATGAGTGATTGGTAAACCAATTTTGCATATAATTAATTTTGAATATATGCAATTTTATATAAATAATAAATTCAACCATTGTATTCCACACTCTCATATTCAATTCCCGTATGAAAATATCTGCTATTTGGTTCTTCTATTAAGTTTGTCTACAGATTAATCCGAATCAAGAATAACAGAAATTAAAAATTAAAAATATTTTAAAAAAATCAACAGCATCTTAGTATCTTGATTCTCTCTAGATTTTATTGTAATTACTCTTAAATTACTAACATATAAATATTTTTGTATGATACAAATATGACGTTTAAATATTAAATTGAATCAAAATCCAAAAAATACTAAAATTCCTCTATTGTTACCAATTTAACTAGAATGTCGTCTAATAAAAATCTTGCCCTGCGACTGCGACTGATTTAAAGTCAAATCAAATCGGATCACAATATTTTCTTGATTTTTAAAAATAAATTTTTTGATTAAAAATATTCTATTATTTTATTATATATTCATATTAAAATAAATAAAACTAGTGCTGATTTAATTAATATTAATTTAAACAAATATAAATATTAAAAATAAATAAATTTAGTGTCAAGTTGACATTAATATATTATCAAATGTTTAAAACTATAGAATATAATAAATCACCGTTAATATTTTTCTATAAAAATAATAATTTCTTTCAAAAGAATTTAGTGTCACCAATATTAATATTTTTACTTATTAAAAATAGATGATATTAACTTAAAGTTGTTTAAGCTAACTTGGTTGATGTCTAACATTAACTAAGCGACCACTACTATTTGAAATATAATTATTTATATTGTTGGTACTTATATATTTTTTCTTAAATTTTTTTGTTTTTTTTTCATAGATACAAAGAATTCTTTATCATTGTGTTAAAAGTTATAAATCATTTTAATACTAAATCAATAATTATAAATCATACCAAAAATATGTAATTTATAATAATTTTTCTCTTATAACAATCGTTTTAATGGGGAATGACATTTTTTATCTTGACATAGTCAACACATAAATTGTTCTATAAAAATCTTTCTATTTAAGAGCACGACATCTCAAACATCATAATTCATTTATGACTTGTTTCACTTAACTTATATGAATGGACAAATGGTGTATCTTATAACAATCATACATTTGAGTTCATCTATCTTGCAAACAATCACACATTTGAGTTGGTTGAATTGAAAAACTTTTTTATTTTTTTAATTTGAGTTAAAGAAATCTTGACTTATTTAACCTATTCCGAGCAAAGTTAAAAGTAAGTTTATTCATAGTCATATAAAGTTTTTTTTTTTTTATCATTTTCATTGTAATTATTTTTTAGTTTTAATTTTATAAGTTGATACTTTGAATTCTAGTTCTTTTAACATTATAATATTGTTGGACAACTTTTGAATAATTTAGATAATTTATTTCTTTCCTTAATTATATATCTTCTTACTTTTATTTTCACTTGTTATAATATTATTTTTTAACTATAATTAATAATGTTTGGTGAAACCAATCAATTTCTTCATATTATATTGGTTTAATACCTATTTTTGGTCCCTTCTTTGGGAGGATTTGTTCAAAGTGGTCCCTTCTTTATTCAAAAGTTCACTTAAGTCCTACCTTTTGCAAAAACTGTTCAAAGTGGTCCTTTTTGCTAACGGTGTTAACTTTTCTTAACGGCACAGCTGCCAGGTGGCTAATATTTGCTGAGGTGTAACGTTTTGGCTGTGTTGGCACTGTTGTGTGTTTTAAAAAAAATAATTAATTGTGACGTGGAATTTAATAAAATTAGGTTTAAATTAAAAATTGAATTTGGGGTTAATTGGGGGGTAATTAATTAAAAATCTCATTAAGAACCTTAATTGTTTCTGGAAATCTAAAATGGAGAAAAATCCCAAATCTGAATCCTAAGAACCCTAAAGTGAAACTAGAACCAGAAACCCTAAATTGGGGAAGAAAACCCTCAATATGTTTTCGCCCCTCTGTTGTTCGAATCATGAAACTGTCATTGTTTCATCTCTTTCAGTCTACGTATTTGTTTTTTGTTCCTCGTTCAGCCTTGGAAGAATGGTCGTGATTTGGAGAATTCCCAATCTGCAAAACCCCAAATTCAATTTTTAGAGTTTTAGAGGGGGTAGCTTCTACATAGACCAAGTCACTAAGCACAACACTTTTCAAACGGTTGATGCTCAGCTGAATCCCAACCACTCTTTTGTAACCACAAGCCATGTGGGCACCTATACTCGCAAGAGCCTCTGCCACCAATGCCGACACCCCTATGTGCAGCACCTTGAAGGGCTTCACCATGTGCAAGATTAAACCAACAAGTTCTCATCTTTACTAAAGACAAACAAAAAATCAGAACAAAGTAAAAGAAAGCCAAACCTGGCAGCACTTTTGTGTAACAGGGAAATAGCCAGATACCCTTTTCGGAGACAAATCTTGAATCTCAAATCCAATTGAATGGAGATGAGCATCTACTTCAGAAGTTTTTGATGATTGGTGCTGGTCAGCACAGTTCGATGAAAAATGGTTTTGGTTGGAATAAACTATGATGAAGAAGCTATCATGAGAAAGAATAATTGGGATAAAGATGACAGGGGAAGTCTTTGTGAAACCTAATTTTAATTAACCCCAAATTCAATTTTTAATTTAAACCTAATTTTATTAAATTCCACGTCACAATTAATTATTTTTTTTAAAACACACAACAGTGCCAGCACAGCCAAAACGTTACACCTCAGCAGATATTAGCCACCTGGCAACTGTGCCGTTAAGAAAGTTAACGCCGTTAGCAAAAAGGACCACTTTGAACAGTTTTTGCAAAAGGTAGGACTTAAGTGAACTTTTGAAAAAAGGAGGGACCACTTTGAACAAACCCTCCCAAAGGAGGGACCAAAATAGGTATTAAACCTATTATATTTTATTATATTATATTATATATATGTTACTACGGGTTTATAGCCGATCGATTGGATGGAAAGGACGAACCGGTTGACGTACAAGAAAACGCCTCACAGTGGTTCAGTTCCAACAACAGTTGAGCAGAATTAAGACATAATTAATGTTATAACAGTTATTGATGAGTAGACACTTTATTCACAATTAAATTACTATGGACCTACAGAGAAAGATTCTGGCTTGAGCGTTGAAGTGTATTCTGTAAGTCACTCCCCACACCAATCGGTCACACAAAGGAAAGAGTAAGGCAAACGATCGACAGACACAAAAACTTTATACAAACGTAATCCCCGTCCCATTTAAATAGAGACACATATATATATATATATATATATATATATATATATATATATATAAATGGATTAACTATTTTCAATCTAAATCATGATAAGGTATTAAATTTCACTTGCTAACCAGAAGGTGATTACAAAATTATTGTTGCACTTAAATGAATTGAGGAAGTGAAGCCGTGTGGCTAATGATTAAGATTGCCATTATTTTCAAACACATTGATTGAATTGGTTTGTAGTTGAAGGAAGATGATTCATGGACAAAGAAGCTATGGACATTGTGACCCAAATGTTCTAATCTTACTTGCTAACTCAGTAAAAAAATCCAGTGCCATATGTTTATATGCCCTTTTGTAGTATTGCATTTATGTTATTGGGACCATCATCAAGTTGCACCATTCAACAGGGTCATACTCCTCCAACTAACCCCCCACTTTCAAGCATAAGTTCCTTTCTTCAATGTACAAATCATACACTCATCAAATTAAAACCTTTCTTTTATAATATATTTTTTAATTTTAGATTTTATAACATTATCAAAATTTATTACATTTGTGCTTGCAATTTCACCTATTTTAAAATCAGTTGACCAGCAACTCCCAAGTATATGCTTTATTGTCGACCAAATAAAAACAATAAAAACAAGGTCGGTGAACTACATGCACCGTTTATGTATGGCTGTAGCATGTAATCCACGTTTTGATATGGTCATAGTTTTCCAATGGATAAGGAAGGATCTGTTTGAAAAACACTCAGTGTAAAAAAACAAATGGATCTTCAGTATCCAATGACCACTAAATCATTCGTAGCCATAATGTTGGGGCCAATTATTTATGAAAAGACATTCACGGTGTGTCAGAAATTTCAACCACAGAACATACAAATGAAAACAAAAAAACAAGGTAAAATTAAACTGATTAAAACCAGCAACATAGAAACTAACGAACGACTGTATGAATGCGCTGATGTCTTCTACTACTATTGCATCACGAAATTTCACAGTTATGGGCTGATTAATTACGTCATATCAATTTTCCTTTGTTGGCCTAAACCACTTTTCCACCAACTTAGATACAGATAATGGCTCATTTCAACACAACTTTACTTTAGAAAGTGAAACAGTTTCTGAAATCCACCGTCCATCACCAAACTTATAACTCTCACTTTCGATTTCTGTCACTCACTGTTCCTTTCCTTTCTTTCTCCCTGTTTATTGATGGTAGAATGCACGATCGAATTATAGTATTTTAGGAAAAGTAAAACGTGCAAAACAAAGAAAATATCTACCTGAAAATCATGCTCCAAAACCTTGCTTTTAACCGAGAAAGATACAGAAAGAACTTGAGTAGATAATGGCAAATCATGGTTAGAATTTATTTGAGTAAAGTTATGTTTATTCTGCAGTTTTAAGATGGGGTTGAGGTTTTGACAAGTTAGCACAAAACCATTAATTGTTCCATGATGACCAGCCACCAACGACTACCAGCCTTTCATCAATCTTTTCCAAATTTCACCATCTCCTGGACTGTACAAAACA
The DNA here is from genome assembly GCA_036885675.1 of Vigna mungo. Classification (NCBI taxonomy): domain Eukaryota; kingdom Viridiplantae; phylum Streptophyta; class Magnoliopsida; order Fabales; family Fabaceae; genus Vigna; species Vigna mungo. Next base: position 545,962 of record CP144699.1, on the reverse strand, counting down.
ACAATATATGCACCCAAATATAGAGACCAATTTCGTTTTTCTTTCTTTTCTCTCTTGTCTTGCTACACATTTGCGTGTTGAGACTTCAAAATTTGTTTCACAAGCATACGCCAAAAGGTTATATTTTATAAAAACAAATGGAAAAAGGGCAGAAGAGACACACACGTGATGACAGCCCGGTTTGTTTACAGAATATCTCAGAAAGTCAAATTACGCTATAGAATATAGTGCTTGCTATTATTAGTAGAAATATTTATTAGGAAAACTGAGGTTAAAGTTAAAATGGTTTTAAAAGAGAGTTTGGTTTGAGAAAGTTGTTGAGCTATATATCTAACAATTTTCAGAACTACCGTCCATAAGATTAAGGAAAATTACCAAGTGATGCTACTGTTATGACATTGGCTTAGCATGTTTGTTGATGACTGCTTGGGGATTTGGTTTTTGGTTTTTTCCGAAAGTGCAATAATGGTTCAGCTTCCTCCTAACGCCAAACCCTTCTAGTCTCTGCTTTATAAGCCAACCAAAATCCACCGCTTACACATCAAAATTCCACAACAAAACACACAGCAACACAACACGATAAAAACTATGGGTGGTGATAGCATAGACATGGACAGGGAGAGATTGACGGCAGAGATGGACTTCAAGGACTCGTCTTCCGCCGTCATCAGAATCCGCCGCCGCCTCCCGGACTTCCTTCAGTCGGTCAAGTTAAAGTACGTGAAGTTGGGATTGGGATACGGTTACTCATGCAACGCAGCCAGCATTGTGATGTTGGCCGTCACCCTTCCTCTCTGCTTATCCCTCACTGGTCTCAAACTCTCCAAACTCTGCTCCCACCAGCTCGACGCCGAGACCGTGCTGGCGGCTTCCGCTGCGCTCCTTTCCCTCGCCGCTTTCCACCGCTGGAAGCGATTGGGAGCGGTGTATCTAGTGGACTTCGCGTGCTACAAGCCGGAGAAGGAACGGAAAATCTCGGTGGAGTCCTTCCTGAAAATGAACGAAGAGACTGGGGGATTCGAGGAAGAGTCTCTTCAATTCCAAAGGAAGGTTTCGACAAGATCGGGTCTTGGCGACGAGACTTACCTTCCCAGAGGAATCACTTCCCGCCCGCCCAATCTCTGCATGAGCGAGGCGCGCTTGGAGGCAGAACAGGTGATGTTCGGCGCGTTGGATGCGCTTTTCGCCAAAACGGGCGTGGAGCCGAAGGACATTGACATCCTGGTGGTGAATTGTAGTTTGTTTAACCCCACCCCTTCTCTCTCCGCCATGATTGTGAACCACTACAAGCTCAGGAGCAACATCAAGAGCTACAACCTGGGAGGCATGGGATGCAGTGCCGGACTCATTTCCGTTGACCTGGCCAAGGACCTTCTCAAAGCCAACCCGAACTCCTACGCCCTGGTGCTCAGCACGGAGAACATAACCCTCAATTGGTACTTCGGCAACGACCGCTCCATGCTCCTCTGCAACTGCATTTTCCGAATGGGCGGCGCCGCCGTCCTCCTCTCCAACAAGCCTTCCGATCGGTCGCGATCTAAGTACCAGCTGCTCCACACCGTCAGAACCCACAAGGGCGCCGACGACAAGAACTACAACTGCGTCTATCAGAAAGAGGACGATACCGGAAAAGTGGGGGTGTGTTTAGCGCGGGAGCTAATGGCTGTGGCGGGGGATGCTCTGAAGACAAACATCACAACCTTGGGTCCGATGGTTCTGCCTTACTCGGAGCAGTTGATGTTTTTCCTGTCACTGGTTCGGAGAAAGGTGTTGAAGATGTCGAGGGTGAAGCCGTACATTCCGGACTTCAAGCTGGCCTTCGAGCACTTCTGCATCCACGCCGGCGGAAGGGCGGTGTTGGATGAGTTGCAGAAGAATCTCCAGCTGAGCGAGTGGCACATGGAGCCCTCGAGAATGACGCTCCACCGCTTCGGCAACACCTCCAGCAGCTCCCTCTGGTACGAGCTTGCGTACACGGAAGCCAAGGGTCGGGTCGGCAAGGGGGACCGCGTCTGGCAGATCGCATTCGGGTCGGGTTTCAAGTGCAACAGCGCCGTCTGGAAGGCCATGCGTGACATGCCGAACTTAACTGAATGGCGTGGCAACCCCTGGGACGATTCCGTCCACAACTATCCCGTTAATCTTTCCTCTACTTCTTAATTAATATCTATCCATCAATACATTAGTAATTAATTGCTTAATCAACTATAATTACAACAATATTACTGCACTCCTGCCTTCAATTTCTTCATTAGCTTCATCTTTTCTTCCTGAACATTCCCAAAAATACACATCTGTACACACTGCACTACCACATCGTACAATACAACATTGTGGGAATTCCATACCAAAAAGCGTGCCTTTTTATATGATTGGTCAAATGATAAATCAAAAGAGTAAGAAATTGACGGAATCAGCAACTGAGGTAAATAAAATGACTAATTTAGGGTTCTGATTTTAAAACAATCAAACTAATTTGGTCACCCACTAGATCAAATTGTCGGCTCCAGTACAGTAGAACCCACCTTTGACACGTGTTATTTTGATGTTTATTGTTTTTTTTTTCTTTAAAAATTTTAAATTTAGTGGAAATATAATAATATGCACAAAAATATAGCACGTTGGATTGATATGTTTGAATACTTTACTCTAAATTAAAAATCCCTAGGATATAAAATAAATCATTTATAAATATAGACTAAAATGCAAAAGCATTACATGTATAGGGACAAAATAAATAACTCAGATTCATGTTATGAACTAAAGAAATAAGGACAATTGGCATTCTATAGACCACAAAGAGCATGAAAGTAATTGAAAGATCTCTCTCTTACGAAAACAAGACACAAATTTTATTGTAATTTTTTCAAATATAAAATGGAGATTTTATAAGTTCACTTGAAAAGAAAGCAATATTAAAATAGTTTTTATTTGCAAACTTTATTTTTATAAAAATAATATAATTCAAAAGGAAGAAGTCTGTGTAAGTAACGAGAATAGAGAAAAACATGTGGTTTTGTCCAAACCACGCCACTCCCTTTCAGAAGGTTCTTGTTCCCTCCGTCTCCGCCACCTCATGGAGGCGGAGCCACGGCGTCTCCGCCACCGCCGACCAAAAAGGTGGGAAATTGGGACACGCCCTTCTGGGCGTCATCCGTTCCAATTCGACTCCAATTCCGAAACTAGCAGAACAAGAAGGAGAGATCAGTGGGTCAGATGTACTTTGGGCACTGCAGAGAGCGAGTGCTCGGAAGAAGAAGCACAGGAAAAATAAGAAAGAGCATCGGAGGGACGAATCCTCTGTGGCCACTCTCACCGAACAATCTGCTGCGGATTACACCAACGTTCGTCCACTCTCCATAAATGCAAATTGGGCTGCTAAATTGGAGGATTTGGATAAACGTCTTCGTGAGCTTTCTGATACAATTTGATTTCACTGTTGTTATTTACATAAAGATATAATTTTTTTTTTCCTCTGATAATAATTTAACATAGTTTGCTTTTAAATGGTTGCTTAATTTTGGGTCACCTGAACGTGGTGTGCGTGCTTTTGCTTGAAGAGTGGAACTTTGGTTTTCAGTATTATACTAAATGGATGGAGTAGCTATGAATTAGCAACTTGGAAGAATATTATTTTGGAATTTTTAATTTTAATGATAGAGGCTAAAGATGATTAGGTTTGGATTTGATTCTTCATGCTTGTCTGGCTTTTCTCCACTTGCAAAGAAGTTGGGTTAATAAACTTGAAAAGTTCTCTTGGAATGAATGTTTGATACTCAACAGTATTACTTAATGATAATATAAGCATGATCCTCTAATACATACATGAAAAACTGTTTTGCAGATTCCTTCATGCAGCACTGTACCTTTTTTTCAATTATATTCTTGCCTTCCTCTGTTTTAATTTCTAATTGAGAGAAAAAATATGAAACTCCACTAAATGGCATTGTTCTGGTGGGTTACTAAGCCAATCTTTTATTTTTGAGTTGACTGGTTAACTTTTTCCGCAAGATATGAGCATTTTGGGGAATGGAGACTTCATTTCGTTTTCAAATCTTATGGACAGATTATTCTGTGATTGTCTTGTACTGCATTTTCTGTAGCGAAGCAAGATTGCTTATTGGGTTACCATTATCATAACTTGTGTGTGTGTGTGTGTAGACTTCATCTGTAAAACAATAACCTCTCTAATATATTTCTAAAAAAGACTTTTGATCAGTTTACCGTAAAATACTGAAATTGACTCCTTTTTAAATCCTTGATTTGATGAGTTCAGAAGTAATACGATATGCCTCTTAAGATTGAGATATCCTCTCCCTAGTCAACATAATGAAAGCTGGTTAACCTAAGCAAGTGGGGTTGGTGCCTCATCTGTGAAAATTTTATCGTCATCAATCCATTTCTTATGTGTGAATGAAACGGGTTGTAGCATTTATTAATATCAGCTTTGCAAGCAACCATGTAATCGTTAATGAATAGGACGAGGTAATAACATTCAATCAACAGAAGTAAAACCAAAAGCATGAATCGAGGATGTTTTGTTCACATTTCTGGGAATCAACGATCTCAAATGTTGCCGGCAGATTTAGCCCTTCAGCAAAAGAATAAACATGTAAGAAATCCGGCAGCATCAATAAACATTGGTGAAAACAAGCCAAACGCCTAGTTCTTGAGTGGTCCAATTTTCTCGTATAGTATATGTTTTTCCATGAATTAGTTGGGTTTATTTTATTATTCCATTTATAAATGGCAACGAGGTAGCATTGATTAACACTGCTAAAAGTACTAATCCATTTAAAGCTCACAAAACTGCCACTAACAGGTAAAGTTTTCTTGAAGCCAAATTAACACAATTTTCTACTGGCTGTCAATAAAAAATTCCAAGCATTACAAGCAGAAAATATGACAATTACTCCGCTGTGACTCGTCTAACAGCAGTAGGCACCATCATTAAAAAGTTAAATAGAATATCACTGGTCCTAATCCTAATTTTCTCTTCATATTTTTCTTCTTTTTCCCCTTTCATGGGATAGGGATAGAGATTGTGTAAAAATGTATAGCAAATGGTTTTCCCAAAATCCCCTCACCACCAAAAGACAGATAGCATTAATCTGTCTTATATCCCTAATAGGGTCGATACCTTCTACTACGATTGCCTTCATCATTGCCACTACCACCTCCTCGCCCAGGCTGCCCACTTGGACCATTACTCCGGTCACTTCTGCGAGGTCGGCTGGGTGGCGCTTGTACACCAGGTTGTTGTCTGCACCATATCACCATTATCAACATCACTTCTTTTTTCCAATTTTCATAATTCAGTTTAATAAAACTAAATAAACATTACTCCATAGCATAGAATATAAACTTATGATTCAAATTAAAAAACATGGACAACAATGATTGAAAATTACACACGAAATAGAAATAAAACTGACAGTAAAATTATGTACAGAACATTTTATAGTAATGATGATGATACATAATATAATTTTTATACAATACCAATAATTTAAAAAACGTATTGGGTTACAACTTTTTTCCATTACTGTGTTAAATTACTATCATGCATAATTGCCAATGCAATTTTAAATTATATTGACAATACTGAATAATATACTATATTAATTTATAGTATGATTTAAATTTAAAAAACGTTCTTATTAGTATTTTCATATAATAAAATTTATGTAAAATGAATTTGCAGAAACTTACAGGACATAGCCAATTCGACCGTCTGGTAACACCATTGGAACCATTTGCATTCCTGCTGGCATTGGACCCCTACCATATATCATTGGCTGCTCACACATGCATAAGAACCCACAAAGATCCAAGCGTATTAGAACAAAGGATAAAACACGAAACAAAGACATAAGGTATAAAATATACATTGTAACTCAGTAAATACCTGTTGATAACCACCCCCAACACCGTATCCAGCCCCTAAAGAGCCATAAGGATTTCCAGAAAAGTTACCATACGCAGGATGAGGAAGATGGTTTGGATGCAGTCCAGGATTGTAGCCGTACCCTCCATCTGGTTTTTTATCAGCTTGAGGCTTCGCAAGAACAACTTCAAGAACTTGTCCTGCAGTTCAAATCCATTAAACACTGAGTATATTCAAGGTACTTCTTTTACTGACAAGTGATAGCTGACACTTGTTAATGATTTTTATGCATAGATAAGTGAGATACTACTCCTTACTCTCTTTGCATAAAAATTCAATTAAAGAAAAACAAAAATAGACAAACATGAAGAGACAAATTTGGCTTATTACAAATAGTATAAAACAAATACCATCAATTTCATATTTCTCAGTATCTTTTACAGCTTTCAATGCACTTGACCTCTCTGCATAATGAATGAAGCCAAAATCGCGTTTTCCTCCAGCTTTGCCAGGTGGCATGACCACTTTTGTTACTTCTCCATGGCGACGGAATAGTTCCTTCAGTTGTTCGGTGGTAACATTCTCTGGTATGTTCTTGACGTACAGAGCTTTAACCTGAAAATGCCAAAACAAAATAGGTTTGAAAGCAAAACTTCAATTAACTCAGCAGTTCCTCGTAGGCTCATGCACCCTAAAAAACACATAAATATAAACACCGCATATCAACATTTATGATGCTTTAGACGACCAACATCAATCCCTTTTTTAAACAAAACCATCTTTCTGTAAGTGTCAGTCATTAATATTACCAAAACAACGATCCAGAACCTAGAAAGTAAAGACGCTTAAATGTTTCAGATATCTGTACATTTCATGCCAAGGAAAGATTGAGAAACATGGCAAGGACCAGAAAAATTTGGGATAGAAAGGATACGAGAAGAAATCCAAAGTGATTGAAAGGGTAAATGTTACGCTTACAGAAACAAGGATGAGCTTATATGTGCCAGAAAGCTAGCTTCATAACTAACAACCAAACTAACCAACTAAACATGTGGTAATAGCTCCTAGCAACCTGAACAATAGACAGTACAACCTAAGGATTAATAATACAAGCCATGAGAATGAGAAACAGCAATGACCAAGAAGCATAACTCAGAAGTCTTCAACAAGAGTGTAGGTAAACTTAATCTTATTCTTCCGCCACTACAGTACGTATTAAAGCATATTGGAAATTGGTCCACCATATTGCGAGAACAATAACCTAAATTCCAAACTGAGACAGAGACTTAATAAGAAAAGGTATAAGCTGAAGTCAAAATTTAACACCTAAGGCAGTTGCAAACCAACACCGTATAAAATATGCAGATGAATTTGAAGATTCTGACAGTCATGCATGGAAAATATATCGAATAGGAATCTCATTCAATGAAACTGACAGAAGAACTATTCTTTGCCAAGTGTTTCCCCTCACAAGTGACTGCCCCTTTCTTACAACTGAGCACTCGTGAAATTCTCTCCAAATTCACATTCCTGAATGACCCTCCCGATCCTTACTACCTCCATATATTTAATTTATCCTCCCCAACAAATCAACTCGGTAACTGTCCAGCGAGACTTCTAAATTGTGATAAGCCTGATCTCAAAATAAAGTAAACTCATCTTCCCCATCCACCTTTTTATAACCAAAAAAGAATGTTATGAGAGCCAGTTTTTCACTTTACTTTTATTTCTCCTTTTTGAGGAAATGATACGACTTGGTCAAATTAACAGATAAAAAATGCAGCTCGGAAAATGACTGAACCTAAATCACAATAAATTTCACCAACGGCAAATAGGTCTTCCTATATGCTGAGATCCATGTTAAAAGCATAAAGAAACTTGAAAATACCCATAAAATTGGGTTCTTCAGTGTGAGAAGGAAGAGGAGGAAACGATAGCAAGGAAGGGAAGAAGGGATACATGTCCAATCCAATCAAACCCTTTATGCAATGATAGAGAAAGCTAAAAAAACTTCTCATTTGCATTCCACCTTAATTCTGGAAATTACCTGTGAAGAAGCCGAATGATCAGGAGAGTTCTTTGGATCTGCCCATGTGACAGTGGGTGTATTGCCATCCAGCTTAAAGCTTGCATTTGACATCTTTTGCCGAGAATAATCAGCACATGCATTATTGTAATATAAAACAAAAGCAAATCCACGATTCCTACTTGGATTTTGAGGGTCCTGATAAAAACAAAATGGAGACGGAATTAAACATTAGGCCTGACAAAAGTTTAATGTAAGCTAGTAGCACAGCCACTGGAGACTGAACCTTTATGAGCTCGATATTTTCCACTCCAGGACCAACTCCTTCAATGACTTTCCTAAAGTCATCTTCCGTCCATGTTTTTGGAACATTACCAATGAATAATCTGTGTTTGGTTTCAGAAAGTGAACACCTCAAAGTTTTACCCTGAAATGATGAAAATTTTTAATTCACCAACATTGGATTCATAATTGAAATCTGACTAGAAAATAAAATATAGACAACAAGACACTTTGAGGGAGAACGGCAATACCTTAAATTCCCTGCTATGTATCTCCTCGATTGCCTTTTGTGCTACCTCTTTTGTTTTAAAAGCAACAAAGGCATAACCCTTGTTTTCACCAGTGTCCCTGTCTTTCATTAATCGCACCTGAAAAGTAACAATAAATAAAAATCTTACTAATAATCCCAAAGTTTCCCATCTGCAGAAAGGACAAGTTTATCATATCATTACATCAATTTATCAAGGCTCACCTCAAGAATGTCACCCATCGGCTCGCACAAATCCCTTAAATCATCTTCACATACATCCCGAGGAAGTCCACCAATAAAGACTTCGGAACCATGAGGTGGAAGGGCAAGAAGTTCGTCATGCTTCTCTTTCTCATCTTCATCAATGAATGACGGTTTTTGATCATCATCTCCAAATTCAGTGGCAATGTCACTTTTTTCTGCTTCAGGTAATTGGTCCTTCCCACCAACCTCTGCTGTTGAGTCCTCGTATTCATGTTCCTCAACACTACCTTCAGCGTTTTCATCTTCACCTCCATCAACTCCATCGTCATCTATTTGTTCTTCAACATCATCATCGATCTCTTCCATGAAATTTTCTTCATCAAGGTCCACTCGCTCGTCAATTTCTGCACCTTCTGACATGATTGATTCAGGCTTTTGTCATGAACAGCTGAATACCTGCAGGTTCACATATTAATCACAAAATCTGTACAGAACTTTAGGTATTTACAGGACACCAGCTTTAGGTAATTGTCTTTTCAGAGGGAAATTTTTTTCTAGGACAGTTAGAGCGGAGGCGTACAGAGGCATAGTGCCAGACAGAACCACATAGACCACCCACCAACATCCCTAAATTGTTTTCATTTGGACAGTGGGTAACTGAATTGAGATCCTAAGGGTTGTGTTTGTGAATGAAATTTGGGAGGGAAGAGAAGAGAAGGCATTTGAGAAAGGTTTATATATTGATTGGGTGTTTTTTAAATTGGGGGAAAGAAAAGGGTTTTGAGAATTTTTAAAACCCTCTAAAACCCTAATTCCCCAATTTGAGGCACTAGAAAAAATAAAAATTAATTTACTCAATAGTCCCGGCCAACTTTTGCAAATTCTGGCTCATTCATGCTCTCTCTGATTTATAAGCAACATGTAGAAACTCTCTCTCTCATCCACGTTTATCTTCTCAGCACTGGGAACCTCCGTCTTAGCCCTCCTACTCACTGGTGATTGCAATTAACAACAAGGGGCAACAGCAAGTTTTCCTGCATGCGTAGATGTGGATATGGGCGTTGTCCAGCAGAAGGACATAGTAGACTTGGTCCTTGGGGATCTGAATGACATAGGTTCCCACTGGCAGCAAGATCATTGACACAATCGAGGATACGTGGATATACTGGCCAGCCGTATCCATTCCTCTTGTAAATCAATGACACAATCAAGGGCGAGTGCTGAGAACTTCCCCTTCATTTCCTTTCCCTCCTAACTGGGAGAAAATCCAGGCCTAATTGTTCATTCGGCTCTTGACCTATATTCCAGTTCTAGTTCTACACTATCAAAATGGGCAATAATATTTTCATCGAAATCTGTATACATATGAAATCTTGTTTGTCCAATGCTGGAACAGAAGAATGGCAACAAATTGAACCGGCTATTAAAATTAAACAAGACAAAGAAGCAGACACTCAAATCTCGGTGAGATAGAAAACCCTGCAAGGTTAGGTTAGGGTTAAACCCTCCGATGTGAGTGGGAAAGGAGATGAAGAGGAGTACATAGCAGAAAAATGTGACATACCAAAGGAAAAGATGGTTTATTGGTAGATTAAGGACCGAAAATGGCGATATGGGAAGGGTTAGAATTGGATCGAAAGAAGAAGTGGGGCGAAGAAAAAGAGGCATATTTATGATGGAAATGAAAAAAGGAGGGATTTTGGATAGCGTACCAGTGCTAATAAATGAAGGGTTTTCGGATTAGCTTCTGAGTGGGTTTCGGTTCTGTGATTCTTCTTCTTCGTTTCGTTCTCACCCTTCTTCCTGTACACAGAGAAAGAGAGAGAGAGAAAGACAAAGACTGAGATGTGTGTATGTGTTTATCTGCCAAACCCTCTTTTTCCAGATGCCCCAAATAGACAATGATATCAAATGGTCGTTCTCATTTTATTCATTTGCACCCGCGCTCTCCACCAATTACCAATTCCCACGTGTTCCATTAATCAATGACCACCTTTTTATATATCCAACCTTAAATTTAAATTTTCTTATTATAAATATCTAATACAAAATTTTAAAAATGAGTTAAGGTAGCATTTTTTTTCCAAGTTACCTTACTTATCTTTTATTTAAAATATTTATTTGGCTTTATTCATTTATTTGTCCTAATTATGATGATATTTTACAATCTTACAGTTAAAACTAAAAAAAAATATTCAGGCAAAAGTTATTATTGTCTTGTAAATTTGAGGTGAACGTTACATGAAAAAAAAAATATATAAAGTGTTTTTATATGTATGCTTCTTTTATTTTCTTTTATGTTTTATATGGTAATTTATTTCTTTATACTAGTATGCATATTTGTAGTTTATCTATATTGTTCTGATAATAGTCTATAATGATCCTGTTTGGTATTGTATAGCTTATTATAAAACGTTGTTAAATATTTTACACACGTATAATATATGGATGAAATCAAACTTTCTCTTTTTTTTATATCAAATTAGACTTAATTTCACCTTTTTACGTAATATCAAAATCATTTAAATATTATCTCTTAATTGTGATTTCAATGTTTAAGCGGTTGCCTAGCTATGTTAATATTTCTTTAATTAGTAAATAATTCAAAAGTGTGTATAATATTGAAAAGAATATATCACTAAAGCATGTTCCATAAAATAGTATTGGGTGATATATTTTTTTTTAATTCAGAGGTAAAAATTTGATAAGCATGATCATTCATGCTTGTTATATGTCATTAATAATCTATTTATCCTTCTTAATCCTAATTTTTATGTTTTTTTCTAACTGTTATTATTTTTTAATGTGTTATTTAATTTCATAGTTCATCTTTAAAGTTTTCTTTTATTATTATTTAATCTCATTTTTCGTTTATAACTTTTAACCAATGTCTAGTACATCAACTTATTATCAATTTAGATTAAACTCATATTATAAGTCCAAAGAATATTAGACCTTTAAAAAGAATTATTAAAGTGCATATTATACCTCCACTTCTTCATCATTTATAACTTCCACTTTATCCTTACTCTGAACCTCCACTTAATCATCCTCACCTTTCACTTCATGCTCATTACCAACTATAATTTGTATCAGAGATTTACTACTACGATGATCATTTTCATTTGTCAACTTCTACAGAGTCTTCAGCATGACTATTATCTCCATTCTCTAAAGGTCCATACAGAGGTCAAGAACTTCGTTTAATTCATTCTCGACAACCTTTGGCTCACTCACACCGTGAATCATAAACAAATGAAATTTGTCATAATACTTGATCATCTTGACCGTATTAATAGCACCTTTTTTCATGATACAACTAATGCAACAGATTTTTAACAAAATAAAACAACTCTCTAACTTCAATGTATCTCAATTCCTTAAGTGAACCTATGACTTTAAAGTAACTTCATTTACCATAATCACGGGACCAATAACTCGTTTCTCCACCAATGTATTTAAATGATACATCAATTTCCAAAGTCTAATTGTAGTGGACCACAACTTCAAATTTCTCATCAGATATCCAAAACAATAATGTATGCAACCCCTTAAAATTAAAACATACTTTAATAACATGTGGACCACTAACACGTTAAAAAGCTTAAAAAAGACATGAGAGAGCAATCCTAAAATTAATAATCGACATATAAACAATTTAAATTTTTGGGACACAAAGTGTAATCCATTCATACGAAAAATAACATTTTACTTAATCCACGTAATGTGAAAAACATCAACACACCAAAATGGACAACGAACAAAAATGAGTTTAAGGGAACAAAGGATCTATTCAAATAATCGAGTTGGTATTCATGATTCAATGAAGGATGTTGAGACAATATCGTATAGAGAAAGACTAAATCATCTAAAACATTTATAGTTTTGAAGTTTAACAAACAACATTAAACGAAATAATCTTAGGTAGACAAACGTCTAAGAAAAATAAAAACACAAATATATCACACAAAAAACATAAGTACGTCCTCAAGTGATCATAAGAGATAGCATCTCAACATTAGGTAACGAACAACATAGAATTATGTAGATGCCTGCTTAACAAGGAATCGAAAGCCTAAAAAAGTTATGCTAGAATGTGTCTAAACACTAATCTAAAAAGTCCCATCATAAGAGATCTAGCAAATAGTGTTAGAGGGTCTAACAAGTGAAAAATGTATAATATATATGGGAAACTTTTGCAAGAATACGAGGTAAGACAACAAGCATAAAAGATATAGAAAACAAATGTATTACAAAGGTGTCAACTTAAAGAGAGAAATGAGCTAAAACGAGATGACGTGTTCTTGAGAAGAAATGTCTGATCAATAGGAAAAACCTACATACAATTGTCAAGACACTATACTTAAGATATATACACGTTCAAGAAGTGATAGGTGAAAAAGTGTCTAAGTGAATCTTGTAAAACAATGAGCACAATAATCTATCAAGAAAAAACATGCTTTATAGAGATGTTTTATGTCAAGTATTGTTTAAAGAACACAAGGGCAAAACAAAAAGACATACATCTAGGTCTTAAGGAAGAAACATCCATCCTTGAGAAATAAAATAACATTGAAAGTCTAACATCTCATATCTAATCAATAATATAGATAAAAGACACTGTCTAATGAAAAGTGAAACAAATCACATAACTCTTATTGCTCTTTATTCACAAGCTTTTGGTGCTTTGTATTGAACATGCCTTATAATGTCCAATATTATTTGAATGTTGCAATCAAATGATAAATTTATTATTGACAATACATGTGATAAGATGTTTTGATCATACAGTACAAGTTAATGTTCATAAACAATAAAACCATTTAATGTCATTTAATACATGTATTATTAAAGTGTTATCATGCTTGCATACTTTGTCTTCGTTATTTGTGCAAAATAAGAATGAAAAATGGGTTAATCAAAACAACTACATGTATGGATAAAGACGTTGAGAAAAGCAAAGAACATATGAGAATGTTTCTGAATGAAGACTTTTAATCCAACATACGCATAAGTCGTGCTTCAATCATTGTACCTCTACATGAAAACACTTGAGTTTGACAAACTATCAAAAAGAGTTATAAAACTTATCCAAATGTCAACTATATATTAAGTGATAATTTTTTTATAAGGCTCTATAGAGAAGATTTAAAGAATAAGAAAAGAGACGAATAAGAGAAACAAACGAAGAAAAAATAAATATACAATCCAAAAATAAGATGAGGTTGAAACATACGAGGTTGAATCAAGGAAAGTTGAACAAAATGAAGTTGAGAATATATTAAAAAAATATAAGAAAAAGAAAAAGGCAAGTTATTTTTGTATAATCAAACATTTAAACAGTAAACCTTAAACAATGACTAAATATTGTCTTGTGAACTACAACACTCTTGTTATTGTATTCTCTATTTAATATGTTTTAATCAAACATTTACTTAAAAAAACATATGCCAATTTTAGTCACTGAATTTAAAATAAAAATTATACCAGTCACTGTTTTTGAAGTGAGTTAAATAATTTCAGTGAACCCTAATATGTTTGTTTGTATCAATAATGAAAGACACAAATGATTTAAAATCAATAATTAAGCGATCAAGCTTACCAAAATGTGTTTATATCATGATTTTTAGCTTCACATGTTGGAATTTAGTTATTAAAATTATAAAATTGAAAAATCTTTTTCATTATGAATAACTATTTAAATTATAAAAAAATATTAGGATAAAATTTGAAAAAAAAACAAAAAAGTGTATATCTCTTTATACTATATATAGTTATAAATATAATATTTATTTTTAACCTATTAATTTACTTATTGTAATAAAAGCAAATTTCAGCTTAAAAATTATGTAACGTAGGTGAAAATACTAGGTTGTATCAATTAAGGTTAATTTTTTTTTTTTCATGCAAGGTAGTTTTTGGGATGAGACCAGCCATTACCCATAGACGCGACTGATACGGTGCGTTTCACAACACATCACAAGAACAAACAAACGCAGGTTTCAGTCGAAGGGGTTCGATCGAAAACCACTAGTGCTAGGGTTTCTTCTCTCGGAAGCCATGGGAGGTGAGGAGAAGCGCCACCAGATGATGCAAAACCTCTTCGGCGACCAATCCGAGGAGGAGGAAGAGCTCGACGTCGATTCCGAGCACGAATCGAACCCCCAACTCAATTACCCCTCCGTACGCCCCAATTTCACACTCCTTCTCCTTGCAATGCGTTTGGATCCCTACCCTAACCGTTTTTTTTTCATGTTATGGCGTTTTGCTTTTTCAGGACGAGGGAGAGGGAATGGGGGAGCAGGAGGGAGAGGGTGAAGTGGAGGGCCAGGGGGAGGTGGAAATCGAGAGCGAGGGAGACGGAGAAGGAGAACACGATCGCGAAAGCGAGGGCGAGAGGGAGCAGAGCTCGCAGGAGGTGGAAGTTGGAGAGAGAGAGGAGAGCGAGGGAAGAGACTCGGATAGTGACGCCAAAGATGACGGTTATAGCCAGCGTGGCGTCACGAGTAAGCGCCGCGATGACGTCGTTGAGAGCGGATCTGAAAGGTCGGAGGAGAATCATTACGATCACCACGAAGATGAGGAGGAAGAAGTCGACGAAGCTAGAAGCCCCAGGTATAATGTTGCACGGAAAAATGTGGACAAATGTGGCTGAAGTATGTTGGTATTTGTGGACGGGTTTATGTTTTCCTTTAACTGTGTTGTCATGCATATTGAAACATGTCATTGATTAGGGCATATGATAGAACACAGGGAATTACTGATGACCCAAGACTTTTTGTGCTTAATTATTTTAGTTTTTCAAGTTTTGGATTCTAGCGCACCCACTAATTTGATCCTCTAACCTAGTACCGGTTGACAAGTTCATCCTCTCTGCTAACTACATTTAACATTTTCTAACTGAAAGGATGAACTTGTTTTAAAGCATATAATTAGAGGACCAAATTTAAACATAAAGGAAGTTGGAGGACCGAAGTGAAACATTAAATGAAGTTAAAAGATCAAACGTCAAAGAACTAATCTTGCCGAGTGTTTTAATACTGCTGCATGACATTAAGACTGATAGTTTGTCTTTATTTTTTTTTTTAAAATGTAGTGTGTCGCCCAGAGATGAAAAAGAAGACGAAACTCGTGACTTGCATTCGGCCCCTGAAATTCGTGATGTATTTGGTGATTTTGATGATGATGAAGAAGAGGAAATGGGGTATGCTGTTCAGCAGGACATTGAACAAGATTCAAATGTTAGTGGTGCTAATAGTGATATTGGTGTCAATAATGAATTTCCCCCTTCTGTGATTGCCCTAATTTTAAGAATTGATGATATTATTGGTTTCCTGCCCCAGAGATATCCTGTGGAGGAGGAAGGAAGTTACGGAAAGAACCTGAGACCAGAGGATATACTTGCTGATGAAGATCATCAGTATGAATCAGAGGAGGAAAACTTTGAGATAAAACCTAAAGAGAAGCCACTTGGCCCCCCTTTAGAATTGGAAGTTCCATTACGACCTCCTCCAGCTCTTCCAGACAAGGTCTGCTTCTAATTAATAAGTTTATTTATTTGAGTTAGAGCCCTTTATTTTATTTCATATTTTAATTTTAAATTAGTTTTTAACTTGGTGGCTGCAACACATGAGTAATTGTCACTCTTCTTGTGTCATTCACATTGTTGGGATAAAGAAGTTGGCATGTGTAGTGTGCGTGACTGACTTTTTAAAAAGTTTCTTGATAACTTCCCCATGCCAAATATGGTGACATGTTGCAAATTAGATGGGAATTGTACAAATCAGGTTA
The DNA here is from genome assembly GCA_036885675.1 of Vigna mungo. NCBI lineage: Eukaryota > Viridiplantae > Streptophyta > Magnoliopsida > Fabales > Fabaceae > Vigna > Vigna mungo. The sequence continues at coordinate 529,522 of CP144699.1, read as the reverse complement.
TATGATAAGAAGGTCACGATGAATACGTTTTTATACGTAATATCTCTCAGGTTTTATGTATAGGTGCATTGCGTTTTATAATGATGTGCATCCTGGTAAGACAAGTTGAGTTTCATTATTCAGACACTTCTATTTTAATCTCTCTCTCTCTCTCTCTCTTTTGGCAGATGAACATGATTAAAGTTTCCAATATTATGGGTGTTGACCCAAAACCATTTGATCCTAAAACATATGTGGAAGAGGATACTTTTGTAACTGATGAATCTGGAGCCAGAAAGCGCATACGGTTGGAGAATAATATTGTACGTTGGAGGACTGCTAGAAATCCTGATGGCACAGCATCTGTAAGTAATTGTATACCGTTTCTTATGCATGCTATCGATTATAATTTCTGTCAAATTTAAATGGGATGAAGACGATTATGATGTTCTTGTGTGTAACTTCTTAACTGCTTTTACATCATTTGTATTCGTTTCTACCACATTTTACTAGCCTAATTATATCATAAAATAGTTGTTTTTGAATTTTGAGGTTAATATAGGGATGGATTCAGGATAGAATGGTCAAATGTATTCTTTTAGTGTTGTGGAGTCTATGATGCCATCTGTCTATAAAATCTGCTCTTTGGTTCACAGAATCTGATTTAGTTTTGATGTGCATGAGTGGACATGATTTTTTTGAACTGTAGTAGATTGATAATCTGTTAAGGAAGTTTATGATATTTTAAGGATATGGAGTATCAAATTTGAAGCTGATCATGACGGCGAGGAAGTACTTCAATAAAGTCGTTAGTACTAAATAGGAATAAAATTCTCCATGTTCTATTATGTTTACCCTTTAACTTTGTAGAAAACCAGGTGGGTTAGTGTTATGATGATTTGTCATTCATGATCAGGTTGCAGTATATAATTTTTTGCAAGAAATGTATCATGGATTTTCTATTACTGTAGTATGAAAGCAATGCTCGCTTTGTGAGATGGTCCGATGGCAGCCTGCAGCTTTTAATTGGGAATGAAGTTCTTGACATATCAGTGCAAGATGCACAGCATGATCAAGCACATCTTTTCCTTAGACACGGAAAGGTGAATTTTGTTATTCCTGTGAATGTCTTGATGAATTACCATTTTCCCCTAATTGTCTGTGTTTACATTCTTCAGGGAATCCTTCAATCACAAGGAAGGTTATTGAGGAAAATGAGGTTTATGCCATCTTCCTTGTCTTCAAATTCTCATCGGCTGTTGACTGCCCTTGTTGACTCAAGGCATAAAAAGGTTTACAAGGTTAAAAACTGCATTACTGACATTGATCCCGAGAGGGAAAAAGAGGAAAAAGAGAAGGTATAAGTAATAATTCAATAATTACGTGCTAAGTGTCTCTTGAGTACCATCATCTAATTTCTTTATATCTTTTGTAGGCTGAAAGTCAAAATATCCGGGCTAATGTGCTTCTTAACCGAAAGCGTGAGAAGGTGAGTCGGAAGTATACTCCAGCTGTGGATAGAAGGCGGCAACTTTCTCCTGGGTTCTTAGAGGATGCATTGGATGAGGTATAAAAGTCTGTTTTTGTTTTGGTCACGTATCTCCTGCAATTTTCTGTTAGCATATCTGGGTACATAAAACCATGACAGTTCCATTATTTACCCGTCGTTCTTTCCTTCAGGAGGATGAAGCAGATTACTATGATTCTCGTCGTACTCAGCGCCGCTTTGAGGATGATTTGGAAGTGGAAGCCCGAGCAGAGAAACGAATTATGAATGCTAAAAAGGTATTGTTTCTTAGTCTCCGGAAATTTGTTTGTATATTGATTGTTTTGGCATTTGTCATTGATGAGGGTTATTTTATTTTTCTGGAATTTAGTCACAGGGACCTAGAGACATCCCTCGGAAGTCTTCTTTCCCACCTGCTAAATCCTCTCGAAATCCAGTGGGTTACCAGGACGATGAGAGAGAGGAGTCTGAGTATGAAACCGATGAAGAGGAAGATGAGAGGCCTCCTCCACGCAAGAGGGATGAGGATACTGAGCCAGAGTATGAGGATGAAGAAGAGGAAGATCACTATGAAGAGGCAGAACAAGTTAATGATGCCTCAGATGAGGAGGAAGAGGAGGTACTGCATATTTTATTAAAAATAATACATATTTAAATTTTTGGCTGTAGGTCCATAGATATTTAGTTTCAGATTGCTTCTTATCATGCTCCCCTTTAGCTGTTGATAAGAAGGTATATTACGTGTGATTTGTTCATGCAGTTTCGTTGTTTTTAAATCTTCCTCGTTTATAATGTTTCCATTCTATGCACTGGTTTGTACTGTGAAGATATTTATATTTTTGTTTATAAGACTGCTGTACGTGTGTCCTCTCTGTGCTTGTACATCTTGTGGGTAGGGTGAAAGTTCATAAGATGATGAAGCATTTTTTGTCAGATATTATATCCTTATGGACTTCTCTCTTATTCTCAGTTGTCACAACTGTGGATGAAATCCCACTACATTTTCAAAAACACCCAACATGTTTCAACAACGTTTTGATTATCCATATTCCCATATTTTTTGTTTTCTATTAGTGTTCCTTCATTGTTGGACTTTTCTTTTATGACTCATAAATATATGTTGAAATAAGGATATTCGATTGCTATGCCGTGGTTTTAAAACTAGTTGGATGTTTTATTGCAGGAACCAAAGCAAAAGAGTAAGGAGTTTAGAGGCAGTGCCAAGAGGAAGGGATTTGAATCAGATGAGGAGTCTCCTCCAAGGAAAACAACCACCCATCGACGGATGGCAGTTGTGTATGATAGTGATGAGGAATGAACTTCCTTATGCTATATTTTCACGGTGAGTATTCTTAGTCTCTAGAATTTAATTACAATACAGGGTAAGAGTTTTAACTACGGATCATCTATGTAAGATTGTTGAATTTGTAATTATTTTAATTTGCAGTGATGTTCCAGCGAAGGGTGTGCGTAAGAACTGCAGCTTTCGGATGCATCAGAGGCTGAGATGACTCAATATTTTTCCTTATATAGCTATAAATTTAATATTTCATCCTTGTATACATAAAACAGAGGCTGATATATTGATGTAGTACTTAGTCTCAGTCTCTCAGGTCACACAATATATGTTGATTCTCTTGATAATGATTTTAAAAAAGATCAGTGTAAATAAGTTTGTTCTCTGTATTTTCCGTTCGCAAACCTTTCGCCCTAGGGAAGGTAATGGAAACGGGACGCACCTTCCCTTCTTACTTTCTCATACAACGCTGACATGAGTTTGCGACTTTATATCTTTTGATAAAAAAATGCATTAAAGAACGTACAACTCAGGTTCTAGAAGGAGACTAGAAAACAACAGTTCTTCCATATGTATATATTCAAATACCAACGTGATTTTATTAAATGATAAATTCATCAAGTATCAAGTTTAGTTACTATTATGTTACAATTTTAATATGTCTAAACCCTCATAAATATCTGGTATTTTGATTTTGTAATTTAAAATGTTTAATTATATAGTGTAATTTTTATTTCAAAAGTAAATGGTTTTGGTTTTGAATGTTTAATGACACTTTTGTTGATGTTGATGTAAGTGTTTTGGGATGGGCAGATTTAGTGATGTAAGCGGATTATCCCACGAACAAAATTAGGTTCTTACCAATAGAAATGATTAGGTTGGAATGTATTTTTAAAATCCTTTGGTATCATCTTTACAAAATCCAATGAAATTTTAAGCTTTCTGAAAGAACGACAACCCAATCAAGGAATAAGTGATTTCCTTTGCATGAGATTGAATCTTGTGTACGTGTATCAATCATAAATTTCATTACTTTTAAGAAAATTTCAGTGTACTAAATTTCAAATGTTTATTTTTATTGAATTTTAATTTATGTAGACTTTATGAAATATTTCAATTACTATCAAATATAATATTTATTTTAATATTAAATATGTTTAATAATTAAAAAAAGTTTACTTTGTAACTATTTAAATAATCTTGGTTGACCTTATTTTCTTTTTATCAAAGATTGCATGATTTTTCTAGCCAATGACTTTTTTTTTTTATATTAAAATTAAGGAAAATATATTTTAACACCAATTTTTTGACACCATTTTGACAGTGTACAACAAAATGTGGTTGGACGATTTCAAATTAAAAAAAAAAACTTTGGTTTTTTCCTTTCAAATATGCCCTTATTTCAGTTTTTTTAATTTGAAATTATCCAATCATATTTGACACGTATGCAGTGTTTAAAATGGTGTCAAAAATTGATGTTAAAGTATCATTTTCCTAAAATTAACTAAAATTATTTTTAGCTGACATGTTATCACTCTCTCTTCCAATTTCATCAGCTTAAAAGATAAATGGAAATGAAACACACACACATGTGATAACATTATAGCGTAATCGGAATAAACAACAACTGCTATCAAATTAAATGACAGACATAAATTTTATTGAGATGGAGGAAGTAATAAGGTTGTTTTATGGAAACTGATAACTGCTGAACCAAAATTACAGTGCTTCATAATTCGTCCTTAAAATCATCTGTTTCTTTGGTTTTCTTAGAAACATGAGTGCAAACCCTCGCTTCTTTATAAATTTTCCCTGGTTTGCATAAGTAATCACTCTTTGGTGAACAGTGTCTATCTTCTGAGCAAATGCACATTCCTTCCATTGCACATCCATCCTTAAATACTGTCACCCCTTCTTTAAGTCCAAGCATTTGATCTGTCCACTCGCTCGAGAAGATTTCATCTGGGTCATACTCCTTTTTAACCTTCAAAAATTTCTCTGCATTATCATACTTTTTGATTATTCCAATAAATGCTAAGTTTCTATTTTTGCCCCAGTGGGGTAATCCTCCGTATTTGAACAATCCAATCTGTTCTATTTCTTCAAGTATATCTTGGAAAAGCCTAGGAGCCAATGGATCTTTACTGCGATAGTAAGTGATGTCAAAATCCACAGCATCTTCTGATTTTCCAAGGTAAGCGCTGGAAGCTGTAACATAGCGCATAAGGATTCCATTCGCTATTTCTAACCCACAGAGTGACCTTGGCTCCAACTCAACGAGTTTTTGCACATCTTCCACAAAGTTTTTTACTACAGACAGGGAAATGCTAAACGCAGTTTGGTGAAAGAACTCCCCTTTTATTCTTGAATCCCATGGACATGCCGTAATCAATCCATCGTTCAAACTATCTAAACATGTTCCTGATGCTTGCATCCTGTTGCTAAATCCAACAACAGGATATCCAAGAAAGATACCTGCATCATAATCATATGTTTAAATAGATTAATATATTCTTTTATTTCAATCTGAACTTTTTTTTTTTATTTATTTTATTTCTAAGTCCAAATTAATTGCCATTTTATTTTACTCAAATCAGTACCATTGTTAGTCAACCCATAAGCAATGCCTGACAGTAGCGCAGTTATCAACTTCGCACCAACACACTTTCCATTAGCATCACGTGTTGCTTCTTGAAGTTCCTCTGTTAAATGAAGATATGAAGAAACAACTACTATAAACAGAAAATTTGCCAATCTCGAAAACAAGTGATCGGATTTGTTAAAGAAGAAGACTATTGAAGTTAAATAACGATATCCATTAATGATTGTCCTTTTCTTTATTTTTTTATTCGTGCACATATTCAAACATGCATGCAGTTGATTAAAGAAGAACACAGTTGAAGTTAAATAATATATATAACTGTGTTTGGATTGATCTATTCAAAAGTACGTTCAAGATGAAAGAAATATAACATGCATGCACTGCCTCTAATAGATATATTTATGTATGATATTGATTATGGAAGAATAGAAAAATTATGAACAGATATATCTATCTGGAACCTGTAGATCTAACAACAGCTAATGCTGCTGAGGCTGTGGAACGAAATGGGAAGAAATTGTATGAGCCATTTCCAGATGCATTAACAGATACACGGTCATCGATTCTATAGACAGCCTTTTTCTGACTTGGGTACCATATTACATCACCAAACTCATGTTTTCTTCCAAAAGTAACAAGTTCATCTCCTAAATCTGTATCATCTTTGGTGATATATGTAATGGATCGCTTGAAGAGAGGCTCCAATTTTAGGGTAACCTGTATATATAAAAGTGTAAATCAAACTGGTTATTGTGGAAGCATAGTTATACCAGTTCATATATATTTGAAAAAGGTGAAATTTGATTTAGTTATATTTTTCAATCATTAGAATTTTAAGTTTTTTTTTTTAATTGAATAGTATATTCTTAACGGAAGTATTCAGTGGTATATATTAAGAATAATATCTGTCCATTATTAGACTCACATGAAAATAGAATATACAGTAAAATGTAAATAATTATAATGTTTTGAAGGTGGAGGGTGAAATTCTTGGTTTTATCTTAGTTCAAGACAAGGTTTTATGACTTTTATAGAGGTGAAATAGTATTGGTGCATAATTTGACGGTTTATTTAATTAGAAAGATTTGACTTGGCATACAATTGGTTATTAAAAAAATACTATTAGTTGGATATTTTGAGATTTGAAATTTTGTCGAAATTATTGACTAATTCAAATTAAAGTTACATATTAATCTCGTTGCAATTTTAAAATGAGAAGAGAGTCAATGTAAATTGAAAGAGATGTTTTCCACCAAAAAATTAAATAAATTAAAAGAGATCTTTTGACATTATAAATCACTCATCCAAGATCAATTCCTCTCACTTCTTCTAATCCTCTTACTAAGTACTAGAATTAGTTTTTTTGTTCTTTCAAAAATTAAGTCTCTAATTATGTTAGTCTAATAAAATGACTAAATTATAATTATTTACATACATAGTTAATATGTTTTATATGTTCTTCACTATTATAACCTTATGAAAGAATGACATATATATGTATACCTGAGAAAGAACTCCAAGAACTCCGAGGGAAACTCTGGCTGCATCGAGAGAGGGATGAGATTGGTTAAGTGTTCGAATCTTAGCATAGCCATCTTCATGTCCAGCAGGAGTAACGATTCTCAACTCTACCACATACTCATGAACGGCGCTTCCTTTGCCCCACAACGTGCTTCCATGAGCACCTGTACCCATCATTCCACCAATGGTTAAACCCCACCAGTACGGCGCATAAGGCAAGGCCAAACCATTCTCTCCGGCCGCCGTGATGATCTGTCTCAACGACACGCCACTCTGCACCGTCATTGTCCTTCCCTTCTCGTCGATGTTCAGTATCTTGTTCAGATTCTTAGTGCTTATCAGCAACCCGTTTTCGCCGTCGGGACAAGCCAGCTTGGTTATGCTGTGGGAAAAGCGCGTTGCGGCTTTCACTTTTCTTTTGTTCTTGGAAGCTGATGCCACCGCGGATACCAGCTCCTCCTCCGAGGTGGGGTAGACAACCTCGGCGGCGCGGCAAGTGGTCCGGTCGGGGAAGATGCCATAGGTGTTGGTGATGGTGCAGTTTGTGTTTTTTGAAGCACAGCGGATGGGATCTTGTGGAGGAGTTGCAATTACTCCACAGACACAGATCAATAAGAACACAAACCTTAAAGCTTGTTCCTTCATCTTTTTAATGTCTTCATCTTCTCATCCTGTTTGTGCTCACTATTTATACAACCATTTGCTAAGGTCATTACCTTCTCCACTTTACAATTTGATACAGTTTTTCAAATTTCAATGCACCGCACGTTATCTCTGTCTGCATCATATTGAGTAATACAAGTAAACTCGGTCTACTTGTGATTAGTTTACGTAATAATTAAAAATCTTTTTGAGTAATTCATTGTTTTGTTTGATAAAGTTGGTAATAGAAATTTGAATTCAAATATTACCGTAAATTTGGTTTCAATGAAAAAAACTGAAGAGAGTTTAACTTTTTTTCTTTTTTACAAAAGAGGTTGATATATATAGTGAACTTTGTTAATAATACTAATTAAAAAAATTATGGTTTAGTATTTTATGTTGATTATACTGTGAAATTAATGCTAATTAAAAAAAATATGATTTATTGCTTATATAATAAAAATTTAAAAACAAAATTAATTTGTATGTAGAAATGAAGTTGTAGAATTATTTTATAGGGAAGGTAGAAATCCTTAAATGGTAGAATTTTTTGGTTTATATATAATATGATACAGAAAGTTTTTTTTTTTTGGATAATGTTTATGAGATAAAGCAAGTTAATGAAATTATTTTGTTTGAAAATTATAAGTTATGTGCATGTAATATTACATATTATGAATGGAAAAAAACTTTAAAAAAAATAAAAGTACTCATTTACGTAGTTAGATTTAAGAGTACATGTCATATAGACGTACTATAATAATAGACTTGTCAGTTTTACAAATATTAAGTTACTATAGGTTTATATGAATATCTATCATATTAATTAAGTTAGATATATTATAATAAGTCTACCAATATATCAATATATGTTATAGTAGACTATAATTAAGTCTATGTATATATGTTATAGTAGATTGAAGTTATTCTGTTAACTCTATATGATAAATTAAATTTACATATAGTCATAAAAAATATCAAGTAAATTTTGATAAAAGGTAAGGAAAGTTAGACATTGATTTATAATAAAATTCCATTCGTGTAGAAAACTTATGAAAAAAAAAAAAACACTTTCAAGGACAACCAAACATGTATATATAATAACTTAATTCATTGAGATAAAATTGTATTGAAGGAGTCTAAGAAAAATATAGTTTGAATATGAATAAAAATAAAAGAAATAAGTAGAGAATTTTCTCTTTAACTGTGCACTTAGATGATTAGAAACTAAAATAAATAAATCTACCGATATAATTTCATGCTAATTAAAAATTTTTAAACATAAAAAAAAATGAAAAGTGATAAAAATTTTCCCTTTCACCTTATCTTCTTTATTATTTATTGGTACTTACATATATGGTAAAAAATCCTCTTCAATTCTTCCTGTTTATACAAAAATTATAATATCAATGACAATCACAGGAATTTTATAAGCAGAATTATTTTCTAATTCATTGCACCAGAAGAAACTCCTAATAAAAAAGTTATAATAAAACAAATGAACAAATAGAAAATAATTAATAGTAACTCTTAATAGATTTCCTAATCATTCCTCTATCCAGAACCATAATGACTTCAAATATTTCTGCTGTGTATCGTTATCGGCATTCATATAAAATTTGAAGAAAACTCAAAGTGGTACACTTCTTAATGTTTTCATCCTTCAAAAGTTCTGATTATTTATCTTAATGTCGCTTAAATATTAATCTACTTGCTCTTCTTTAATTCCCCATATATAATTAATATATAACAACATGTCATAGTGACAAGTAAGAAAATGATCTGTTTTGAACTGTTCAAGGTTGATGGCCAACATATATAAAGTTTCTTTGCGTAATGTGGTCTGCCGAGAGATTAGCCACTCCACGTTTATTATTGTATATCTCCTTTTATTTATTTCTCTTCAACTATGCAGATACGTTGTTTGTTGAAAGTCTTTTGAAACTTGTTGCATCTTAAGAGCCTAAACCAGCACAAACCTTTGCTTCTTTGTAGATTTTGCCTGGTCTGCAAAAGTAGCCTTTGGTTGGTGCACAATGGTTGTGATTGGAGCATATGCACAGACCTTCTAATGCACATCCATCCTTTGATACCATCAACCCTTCTTTCAGACCAAGAACTTGGTCTGTCCACTCGCTAGAGAATAGTCTTTCTGGATCATACTCATCTTTCACCTTCAGAAACTTGTCTGCATTTTTGTACTTGTTCATCACTCCTTCAAATGCCACATTCCTGTTCTTACCCCAATGGGGTACACCTCCATATTTGAATATCCCTATCTGCTCAACCTCTTCAATAATGTCTTCGTACAGCCTAGGAGCCATTGGGTCTTTGCTACGGTAGTATGTGATATCAAAGTCTACGCCATCCTCCTGTTTCCCTAGGTATGCACTTGAACCCTTCACATAACGCATCAGAATCCCGTTGTACATCTCTATGCCACAAAATGCCTTTGGTTCCAATTCAACCAGCTTTTTCAAATCTTCAATAAAGTTCTTTACCACAGACAACCCGATGCTAAATGCCGTTTGGTGAAAGAACTCTCCTTTGATTCTAGAGTCCCAGGGACAGAATGTTGTCATCTTTGTATTCCTATCACTTCCCAGGCATGACCCAGAAGCCTGAATGTGGTTATGAAATCCAACTGCAGGGAATCCGGAGAAGACTAAATCTGCAACTTCCAATTGTAGAGTTATGTGATTTTACTGCACAAAAATAAATTACTTATATTATACACACACAATTCTAAGTGCTCATTTTGACTGAAATAGATTAGATGAATTCAGCACCATTGTTAGTTAGTCCATAAGCAGTGGCTATAAGGGCATTGGTTGCTGTCTTTGCAACTAAGCATTTACCCTTTGCATCACCAGTAAACTCCACAGCTTCCTCTGTAGTCAAAAAACAAAAAACGGAAACAATATTTTCATCAGAAAATTTTAAGAGATGTTAGTATAAAACTATTGCCTGAACTAACAAAAGCAATCAATAAGTTAATCATATCAACCTAAAAAGGAGATTCGTCGCTTTTGGGTGAAAGTCCAAAATCAATATCTATCAACTCTTAAAGTTTTCACGTTTATACTTTCCAAATACTGAATCAATCACGATGTTAGTATGTAACACTAGTATTAGTTTACATGCATTGTGTAGTGAATTAATTAAAACTCGCCTGTGGTTCTGAGGAGTTGTAATTGAGTTGCAGGAGTAGAACGGAAAGGGATGAAATCGTAAACAGCATTGCCTGATGTATGAATTGGAACACGATCATCAACACGATATACAGCCTTGTGTTGAGTTGGGTACCAAATTATATCTGCAAACTCATGTTCTTGTCCAAATGTTATGACTTGGTTCTCCAAATTTGAATCGTTTTCTTTAACATATGTGATGGATCGCTTGAACAGAGGTTCAAGTTTGAACGTAATCTGCAAATTCATACACAAATCAGCATTTTGTATCATAATCATCTTCGCAACAAAAATGTAGTGTCACAATTAAGACGTATAGGTTGAAAAGAAATCTCAGTATACATCCAAAATTACACCATTTAACTATGGATAACATTGCTTTTTAAAATATGTAAAGTTCAATTTTTAATTCTCCAAAAAAAATATCTATTTTTGGTTTCCTTAATTTTAAAATGTATTACTTTTGGTTCTCCAAATCATTTAAATAGCAGCTTATAAAGAAGACGGTATGCTAGCAGAATTTTGCACAAATATAAAAGTATAATTTACCCAAAAGGAAATAAATAAATAAAAATTATTGAATAGACAGGAGGACAAATTAAATTAAACAGACAATATTTTATATTGTCAAACAAATAAAAAGAAAATTTCTTAATCAAAGTAATGCTTCTATTTCTCCTTTGTATGGTAATGATCATTTTTATTTTTCTGATAATAGTAATCTTCTTCTCCTTTGTATTTACAGATTTCAGATTGCAATGCAGGATTGTCCAACATAATATTGCAAATATTCACAAAAGTGATAAGTGTCTGTTTATGATATTCATCAATGTTGATGATATCATCATAATCGATGGCTTCAAATTTTCACAGTAGAACAAATTTTTACTATTTTCTTTTAATTTTTGTGTAAATCCATTAGTTTTTCTCACACGTTAACGTACCAATTTCTTGTTCACATGTTTTGGCTGTATTCTAGGAAGGTGCTACACAGTGATAGATAATCCGTAATAAAAAGGATAGTATGTTCTTCGTATTGTATATTACTTTAAAAATAAAACATTATATGACTCACATGACTGTGAGAAACACACGTTAAAAAGTGATTGAGTAAAATGAATGTGATGATGAGAAGGTTCAAAACACGAAAGTAAAAGTTGATTAGGTTAAAAGAAACAAAAAGATAAAGAGGAAAAGGAAGTTGAAGGAGGTGATGGTGCATGCATGGTAACATACGTACCTGTGAAATGACCCCAAGCAAGCCGAGTGAGACTTTTGCTGCATTGAGATGTTGATCTTCTTCTGTTAGAATATGAAGCTTGGCATATCCATGTTCTGGAGGTGCAGGCGTAACAATTCTAATCTCCACAACCTGTTCATGAACCGCACTTCCTTTACCCCACAAGCTGCTTCCATGAGCTCCTGTCCCCAAAATGCCCCCCATCGTCAAACCCCACCAGTACGGCGTGTACGGCAAGGCCAAGCCTGCCTTCGCTGCCTCCTCCACCAGCTGCTTCAACGTCACGCCACTCTGCACCCTCGCCGTCCTTTTCTCGGCGTCAATTTCCATTACCCGGTTGAGATATTTGGTGCTTATTAGCCATCCATTGTGACCTTCAGGGCACACCCACTTGGGGATGCTGTGGGAGAAACGGGTGGCAACTTTCATCTTCTTTCCTTTTCGAGTGGCTGATGCAACCACTCTGAGAAGATCTTCTTCTTGTGTGGGGTAAAACACCTTTTGTGCTTGACAGATGCTTCGATCAGGGAATGTGCCATAGGAGTTAGTGATGGTGCAGTTTGTGTTGTGTGAGGAGCAGTTGATGGGATCCTCCGGAGTAGAGAGTACGACGTAGAAACCTAGGAAGAACAGAAGAAAAGGAGTTGGTTTGAAGGATAGCTGTGACATCCTCTTCAAGCACATCATGCAGCAGAGTTGCTTTTGTGAGAGTGAGTTTTTGTTCTCTTTTTCTGAACTCTTCATGTTTGAGGGTAACATGCGTTTATAATCATGAGCTGAAGAAGGAAGCTATGCGTGTTCAAACATCAGGGTTCGTACTCGCTACGTGCCGCTTTAGATTAATTATGACTTGAAAAATGTTAATTTTACGTTCAAATGACACGTTACGTAACATGTGTGGTCCCATCCTAAATTTTATATAATATTAAGTTTCTTAAGCTTTTCATTTTAAAAATTATTTAAGAAATTTCGTGAGGAATTTCAGATCACATTTAATGTAACGAGATGTTACTTTTATAACATCTTTCACTGACAACGTTTGACTTCTATCTTCCATTAAAACAATATTCAAGATCTATTCCATATTGTATATATAAAAGAAAAATTATTTTCAATGTATCTCATAATAAAATTATACTTCAACAATTAAATTATAAGAGTAACAACAATTTATTTAAGATTTTAAAATAAAATTTACCATTAAAAAATAGATAAACAGAATGGAATTTATCAAAAAGCTTGATAAAAAATATTAAAGTTAACTTTTATATAAAGATAAAGACCGAAATTGGTTTACTTTATCAAGACGGTATGTTGTCCTCTATTCATAATCTCACTTGTATAATTGTAAAAGTATATAGAAAAATCATACCCTCTGGGGTTAAATTGATCACACATTTTTATGTTTATTTCACAATGAAATACAAGATAAAATAATTATAAAAATATAAATTTTAAAATTTTTCAAAAAATAAGAATAAGAATAAAAAAGAAAAAAGAATAAGAATAATATTAAATAAATGTAAGATATTGTCAAAGAATTTTTTTTATTAAATTATTACGTAAGAAAAAAACAGTGAAAGGGTATTCTTGGTCCTTACAAAAAGGCCCCCAAGGCAAGTATTACGAATGCCAGGCACTTTGTTTTTCTACTTCATAGCTTTTCTTCTTGCATTATCCTATTTATTTTTCCTTTTTTATGAATTGTATAATTTGAAAATTATTTTTTAATGTAATTTAAAAGTAAAAAGTTATTTCTAGATTACTCAAATCCAAAAGTAGTTTTTTTTTTAAAAATACTTTCAAATTACATAATTTCGAAGTCGATTGACTTGTAAATTATACAATAAAAATTAATTAATTATAGTTTTTTAATTATACAATTCAATCAAAATTAACTTTTTTCTTTTGAATTATATAGTGTAAAAAAAAGTAAAATAAAGAAAATATTATCAAAATACAAAAGAAAAATTATGAAAATGCAGGAAGAAACTTTCTGGTCCACAATTGAATGCGAAGAATGAGGTCTAGGTGCATATCCACATATAGAACAACATAAATATCATAAATAGCTATTGTGTATAATATAGATGAAATAAATCAAAATATTATAAATAGTTATTGTGTAAAACATAGAACGTTCGATTGAGATACAAACTGAATGATCAACTAATCAATTAAATATAAAAAGATTATGATATTTTAACAATTTTTTAACAATAGATCATGTATTATTATTTTATTGGTTTATTTTTTAAAAAATATTTAAAATGAATCAATAAGAAGCTATCTATCCAAAAATTATAAAAAAAAAATTATTAAAAGAACTTTTTTTCATATAAAAAATCGATTCTAGATTCAATCAATAATATTATAAAATTATCATCCTATCACCTTTTATACTTAATAGATTTAAACGAGTATAATATGCAGTTATAAAAATATTTTTTTACACTAATAATAAATTACATAATCTAGTTATCTTTAATTTGATAAACTATTAAATGAGCAATGATATAAAAAAAAAAAGTAAAAGAGAGAAAAACACAAGAAAAATATAACTACGATTTTGTAATTCATTGAGCATGTTGTGATTTAATTACTTTGGTATAGATAATATTTTGAAAATGTACAAAGACATTATGAATATGTCAAAAACAGTCATTAAAAGAAACTATTGCATTAATACATGAAAACTGTGAGATTTTAAGTTAACAATTTGAGATCATTCATAAATATATAAACTTTTGATATTCATGTATTACATCTATTTATTCGTGATAAACACCTACATATAATTTTTCCATTAACTTGTAGTTTCAACTAAATCTTTATTCATTTTCCTTTTAATATTCATAAGCTAGTTAATTGTATTATTATAGATATGTTTTCTATATACATTACATTTGTATAATATCTAACATATATTTAGACCTATACGAAATATTTAAAGAATACGATTCTTTTATCTTTTATATGTTAGACTTCTTTTATGTTTTCCAAAAAAAAAAATATTTATATTCTTTTTGCGAAATTTCTGTTTTTGTTTTTGAAGTAAAAGCACATTTTCATTCCTGATATCTAATGCATATAAAAATTTGTGTGTTTCTTGTAGCTACCAAGTATGCCCGTTTTTGTACTTGTGTCAATCCAAATATTTATTAATTAACCTTTTTTACAAAAAATAAAAAATAAAGAAAAAATAATATTGTAAAAAATTTAATATCAAAGCACATTTTTTTTAATCAAAATAAGTAATTATAATTAAACAAATTCCAAAATAAAATACCAAATAAATTGATATGTCTTTAAAAGGTATATATGTTTATCTTCATTCTCCTAACAAATTTAAAAAGTTTAATATTATCTTTCTTCTATTGTTATTTAATGATTTCAAATATTTAATGTCTATATAAAAATATATATACAATATTATCTGCATTTTTATCATTCATCAATGTGTTTTGCCACTCCATCCTTTATTAGAGCTAACCATACTTAAATGAAATGAAGTTTTTATACGGAAGACAAAGTTTATTTAGTATACAAGTAAGAGTTATTTTTGTAAATAACACGAAATAGTTGTGAAAAAGTATAATATTTAATTAAGAAAATATTTTTTTAACAATTTTTATAACATGTTTACGTAGTAATTCATTATTTGTACGTTTTAAATATTTTTTTTAAATAAATTCAAATGGATTAATAAAATAATGACACATTATCTATTATAAAAAAAGTTGTTATAAAAATTTACTTAATTATTAAAAGAAGTCCAATGATTTGGATTATATACAAATTTTTTTGACAATATTTTTACAAGATTGATTTAATGACTCGTGATTCGTCATTTCGAATATTTTAATTGTATTTCATGACTCGCGAGTTTCCAGTTTCTCCGAAAATGAGTACAAATGATGGTATATATTTCTATCGTACATTCTTATATAAAAGTTGGTAAATAGACATTTGAATGTGTTTCGGTATAAATTGGGGGACCGAAAGATCTAACCTGGATCACGTCGCTTTCTGTCCTTCTGTCCGCTTCTTCTTCTTCTGGACCGCCCGGTTGATATCTGCTTCAACCGTCCGGTGTTCTTCGTGCTCTGACCGAGAGGGGGGAGTACCTGAAAAGGCGCTCCGACGCTCAAGTTAGGCGTGAGTAGAGAATTTGACCCTCTGTGAGAGAGGATTGATAGGGTTCGATAGCAAATAGTGTGCCAAGGAATTATGAGTGAAGTGTATTTGGAGTGTGAGTAAATCGTACCTTGTTTGGAGTCCTCCGGCCTTTATTTATAGGCTTTAGATTGATATAATATAAACAAAATATAAACAGAATAAAATATAATCTTACTTGACATATTTCTGCTATGATATCTTTGCTTGGATTTTATTTGTGCTTGCAATATATCTGGTTGATATATTTCTGTTTGGAATATATGTGGTTGATATATTTGAAAATCATTTATTCTGGCGCTGGGCCTCGAGCCCAATAAGAATTGGCATTGTGATCGGCTATTAGCCCTGTAAGGCCGGCCGTTGGGCTTTGGAGATATACTACCGTACATCATTCCCCCCAAGTCCGAGGGAAAGGGAGGGGTTTGCTTCTTCATGACCAAAGGACTTATTTGTGTCTGGCGCTCGGTGTAACTTTGTCGCATTGCATGCTGTGCCGGTCGGACTTTGTGTCCTGTAAGGTTTCTAGATTTGAAAAATCTAGCAGACATGGCGCCCGGTGGGACATTGCGTCCTGAAAGGTTTCTAGATTTGAGTAAATCTAGCGGACATGGCGCCCGGTGGGACATTGCGTCCTGAAAAGTTTCTAGATTTGAGTAAATCTAGCGGACATGGCGCCCGGTGGGACATTGCGTCCTGAAAGGTTTCTAGATTTGAGAAATCTAGCGGACATGGCGCCCGGTGGGACATTGCGTCCTGAAAGGTTTCTAGATTTGAGTAAATCTAGCGGACATGGCGCCCGGTCGGACATTGCGTCCTGAAAGGTTTCTAGATTTGAGTAAATCTAGCGGACATGGCGCCCGGTCGGACATGGCGTCCGGTCCTGCAGTGTAAAGATGAATTGCACATAGAATTTTGAACTGAAATACCTCGTTCAAAATATATCGATAGAATGAATAACATTGTTTATGAAAATTAAAGCATAAAATAATAAACTAAGCATTTAACTGTAGTAAAATTTAAGGTGGGTTGCGTTCCATGTGTTGGGAACAGGTGTTCCGTCAAGACGTTCCAGGCGATATGCCCCATTTTTTAGGTCGTCTTTGACACGAAAAGGTCCTTCCCACTTATCAGCAAGCTTCCCGTGCGTTCTGTCCTTTCGCGCATCCCCGCGTTTACGCCAAATCAGGTCTCCTTCGGTGAAACTGCGCGGCTTGACTTTGGTGTTGTAGCGCCAAGTGACAAGTCTTTTCTGGGCTGCATTCTTGATGAGGGCCGTTTCGCGGCGTTCGGGTAATATGTCTAGGTTGATCTTCAACTGTTGGTCATTGAGGCTCATATCCTGTATATTCCGTCGTAGGGAAGGTTCTCCGACTTCGACCGGTAACATAGCGTCCGTCCCATACGTGAGGTTGAAAGGAGTTTCACCAGTGGAGCCGTGCGGTGTACAACGGTAGGCCCATAGTATTTCCGGGAGTTCCTCAACCCAAGAGCCCTTGGCTTGCCCCAGACGTTTCTTCAATTCAGTAATGATGGCTTTGTTGGCCGCTTCCGCCTGACCATTAGTTTGTGGATGTTCCACCGAGCTTGTAATATGTTTGATACCCAGGCCGTGAAGGAAATCCTCCAGCGCTCGATCGACGAATTGCCGACCGTTATCTGTGATAATTTTATGCGGAATGCCAAACCTGCATACTAAATGCCAAATGAAACTTTGTACCTTCCGGGCGGTTATGGTAGCAAGGGCTTCCGCTTCGATCCATTTGGTAAAATAATCAACCGCTACAAGAAGATATTTTCGCTGACCACTGCCGACCGGTAAGGGGCCGGCTATATCCATTCCCCACTGAGCGAAAGGCCAAGGGGAGATGATCCCCATGAGTTCTGATGGGGGAATCCGGGTGTCCTGTCCATGAGATTGACAGGAGATGCATCTTCTGACGAAGTCCGCACAATCCTTTTCGATGGTAGGCCAATAGAAACCTGCTCGTAGAATTTTTGCTTGAAGTATTCTTTTTCCGGAGTGTGTACCACAGATTCCCTGATGCAACTCTTGCATAACGTAGCGTCCTTCATCCGCCGACAAACACTTCAACAATGGGGTAGTATACCCACGCCGGTAGAGATCATCCCCAACGAACGTATAACGGGCGATTCGCCTGGAATCAGAGGCATTCACGAACCCTCCTTGTTCCTGTTGGATCATTAATTGTGTAATTTCATGCCGCCAGTCGGTTTTTGAAGGGGGAAGGTCAACGGAACATGTCTCCAGCAAAGGTTTATCCAACGTGGTTTTGATTACCGAGGTTAGTTGAGACTTATTCCGACTGTGCGTCAGTTTGGACAACATATCTGCGCGGGAATTCTGTGCCCTGGGTACGTGTATGATAATGAAGCTGGAGAATGACTTGATCAAATCACTAACCTTGTGATAATATCGCAATAGCTGATTGTCTTTGACCTGAAAAGTACCGTTGATATGCCCGACGACTAGTTGAGAATCCATCCGGCATTCCAAACGGTCGACCTCCAACTCCTCGGCCAAAAGCAGTCCGCTGATAAGGGCCTCATATTCCGCCTGGTTGTTGCTGAGTTGGAAGTTGAAGGATATAGCCTGTTCGACTACTAAACCGTCCGGTCCTTCAAGTACGACACCTGCACCGCCTCCGTTTCTATCTGAAGATCCATCCACACTCAAATTCCATGTGAAAGGAATGAATTCCGGGGAGAACTCCGCCATGAAATCGGCAAGATGTTGGCCTTTGACGGAGCCCTGAGGTTCAAATCGGAGGCCGAACTCTGATAATTCAATGGACCAAGCTACCATCCGTCCGGCGAGATCTGGTTTTCGGAGAATTTTAGCGATCAGATGATTTGTCCGAACCACTACCTGATGGCTCTGGAAGTACGGTCGGAGTCTTCTTGCCGCCATAATCAAGGCTAGAGCCACTTTTTCCACCTGGGAGTATCGTTCTTCAGCTCCATGTAGAGTCCTGCTGAAAAAATAGATCAATTTAAAAGTAGGAGTCTCCTGAACGAGAGCTGCACTTACCGAGTGATTAGAGATCGACAAATATATTTGCAAATCAAAACCGTCCGTTGGTCGTGCCATAACCGGTGGGGATGCCAATATGTTCTTTATTGTGGAGAAGGCGGCCTCACATTGATCATCCCAGTGCCGAGGTATATTTTGCTTCATATTTTTTAATATGGGCTTGATGTGGTCCGAGAGCTTCGGAATGAATCGAGATAAGGCGGTGAGGCGACCGACCAAACATTGGACCTCTTTAAGCTTCTTCGGGCTTCGCATTTCCAAAATCGCCCGGCATTTATCTGGATTGGCTTCTATTCCTCGGCTAGTCAGCATGAAACCTAGGAACTTTCCTGCCTGTACCCCGAAAGTGCACTTCAAAGGGTTCAACCGTAGGCCATATCGGTTGAGTTGTTGGAAGACCTCAGCCAAGTCCTGCAGGTGTTGTTGATGAGAAGAGCTTTTAACTACCATGTCATCGACATATACCTCCATACACCGTCCGATCTGGTCTCGGAATACCTTATCCATGAGCCGCTGGTAAGTTGCGCCGGCGTTTTTGAGACCGAACGGCATTACCTCGTAGCAGTAGTTAGCCTGTTCGGTTATGAAAGTTGTCTTCTCCTGATCCGGGACATGCATTGGGATCTGGTTATATCCCGAATAAGCGTCTAAAAAACTCAAAACCGTATGCCCTGATGCTCCATCCACCAACCGGTCGATGCTAGGAAGAGGATAATTATCTTTAGGACATGCTTTGTTGAGGTCGGTAAAATCAACGCACATCCGCCATTGACCATTTGCCTTTTTCACCATCACCACATTCGCGAGCCAAGTAGTGTATCGGATTTCCCGTACGAATCCGGCCTTTACTAGCTTGTTTACCTCGTCCCGGACGGCTTCTCGCTTGTCATTGCCGAGTCGCCGTTTTTTCTGAGTTACCGGACGTGCCTCCCGAAATACAAATAGTTTATGAGTGATCACACTAGGGTGAATCCCCGGTAGGTCAGAAGCGGTCCACGCAAAAAGTTTATTGTTTGACTTCAGAAATGTGATTAGGCCCTTTTCCTGTTCGGTGGTCAAGTCAGCGCCAATGGAAGTGGTCCGGTCGGCACTCCCGCCGAGGATGAACTGTTTAGTTTCCCCCTGGGGTAGGATGCGCTCATCAGTGTTGGTCCTGGGATCCAAGTCGACCAGGATCGTTTCGGATCGATTTTCCCTCAAGTATGGTTTAGCTTTCAGAGCGGCCGCGTAACATTGCCGGGCGGTTTTCTGATCGGCCCGAACGGTGCATATGGTTCCGTCGTCTGAAGGGAATTTCATCGCCAAGTGTGGAGTAGAAACAATAACGCCGAAGGCATTCAAGCAGGGTCTCCCTAGAAGGGCGTTATATGAAGTGTGGGCTTCTACCAGCAAAAAACGCGTGTGCTTCTCTTTGGCCTTATCTCCGGTTCCTAAACGGGTTCTGAGATCAAGATATCCCCGAGTATCGACCCGTTCACCTGCGAATCCCACAATTTGCTCGCTGAAGGGTGTTATCATATCTTCAGACAATCCCATCTTCTGAAATGTAGTCCAGTATAGGATATTGACGGAGCTCCCCTGATCTACAAGAACTTTACTCACATCAAATTGCGCTATGCGGGCGGTTATGACCATGGGATCATCCTGGTCGGGATCCGGAGCATGGAAATCTCTATCCGTGAAGATGATGTCCGGCATCGACAAAGGGTTACGGGTCACGTTATGTACACTCCGCAAACTCCGCAAATGTCTTTTGCGGGCGGAGGATGAGGCCCCTCCTCCTGCGAAGCCACCAGAGATAGTGTCAATCCTTCCTTTTGGAGTTGAATCACGTTTCCGAGATCTACTACGGGAGCGGTCACGAGAGCGACCTCTAGACCGGTCGATATTTCTACCCGAACGCTCGGGACTTCTTCGTGTTTTTCTGGGCGACCGCTCTCGTTGATGTGTTTCCGCCCGGACGAACTCTTGTAAGTGTCCATCACGAACTAGTTTCTCAATCTTATCTTTGAGGACCCGACAACTTTCAGTACTGTGCCCTTGGTGGCCATGATATTTGCAAACTTTAGCTCCGTCCGCTACATTTGGTGCTACCTGCTTGACGGCAGATATAAGGTTGGCCTGTAGGGCTTTTTCAAATATCCTCTCTCTCGGAACCGTGAGAGGAGCATACCGTTCGTACCGCGGGTTATAGGGAGCCGGAGTGTCTCTGCGTGATGATCTATGATTGCGACCTTTGTCCCGCGGTTGTCTGCTCTCCTGTTTGGCCTCCGTCGTGATAGTGTCTGCCTTACGGCGAAAGTGTCGCTGATCTTCCATTTTGATAAACTTGTTCATTTTTTCCTGCAATTCCTCCATTGTCGCCGGTAACTCGGCATACAGGGATTCAGATACGTAACCCGGCCGTAGGCAATTGGGTAGATTGCCAATAATGAATTCTTGACTTACCCCCTTGACCCTTCTTGCTATTTCAGTGTACCTGCGTATGAATGTTCTCAAGGACTCATCTTTTTCCTGTTTGAGATTGACAAGCTCAGCTGCTGTGGCCGTTTCTTTGCGGTTGGTTGCATATTTTTTTTTGAATAAAGTGACAACGGTGCGAAAGTTGTCAATAGAGTTAGGGGGAGGGTATAATACCACTCGAGGGCCTCACCCTTCAAGGATTGAGAAAACGTCCGGCATTTGACCGGATCTTCATTAGAATAAAAGGCCATAGAATCAATGAAGCTTCGGAGATGGTGTTCCGGGTCCGCGGTTCCGTCAAACTTTTCTATCTGTGGGGGAGGCCGGTCGGGCATAGGGGCCTGCATGACGGCTTCAGTGAAAGGTAGCATGTCCGGCGAGCGAGGGGGACCGCCGTTTTGATCCGTGCGGTTATTATTGTTGTTGTTACCGTCCTCGTGCAGGCTGTTGTCATCTGCTGCTTCTCGTTGCTTCTCCCTGAGTTGCCTAAATTCCTCCATGAGCTTTTGATGAGTTTCTTGTTGTTCACGAATGAGTTGATTCTGCTGCTCCAGTTGAATGTTCTGTTGTTCCAATTGAGCTTGAAGACGTCTCAGTTGTTCTGCGGGGTCAATGCCGTCCATACTTCTGGTGGTCACCATAGGGAATCTTTGCTTTCGGCCCCACGGTGGGCGCCAAAATGTTTCGGTATAAATTGGGGGACCGAAAGATCTGACCTGGATCACGTCGCTTTCTGTCCTTCTGTCCGCTTCTTCTTCTTCTGGACCGCCCGGTTGATATCTGCTTCAACCGTCCGGTGTTCTTCGTGCTCTGACCGAGAGGGGGGAGTACCTGAAACGGCGCTCCGACGCTCAAGTTAGGCGTGAGTGGAGAATTTGACCCTCTGTGAGAGAGGATTGATAGGGTTCGATAGCAAATAGTGTGCTAAGGAATTATGAGTGAAGTGTATTTGGAGTGTGAGTAAATCGTACCTTGTTTGGAGTCCTCCGGCCTTTATTTATAGGCTTTAGATTGATATAATATAAACAAAATATAAACAGAATAAAATATAATCTTACTTGACATATTTCTGCTATGATATCTTTGCTTGGATTTTATTTGTGCTTGCAATATATCTGGTTGATATATTTCTGTTTGGAATATATGTGGTTGATATATTTGAAAATCATTTATTCTGGCGCTGGGCCTCGAGCCCAATAAGAATTGGCATTGTGATAGGCTATTAACCCTGTAAGGCCGGTCGTTGGGCTTTGGAGATATACTACCGTACAGAATGCAAATATACCGTAAATTCCATTTCAATGAAAAAAAAAGGAAAAGAATTGCTACGATGCCATTTAAAGTTTTCTTTTTTAAAGAAAAAGAGGTTGATAAAGTGAATTTTATTAATAATACTAATTAAAAAAATATGATTTAGTAATCGATGTTGATTATACAGTGAAATTAATACTAATTAAAAAAATATGATTTATTGCTTATGCAATAAAATAATTCTTTTTTATATATAATATGATACAATACGTTTTTTTGAATAATATTTGTTGGAAAAGTAAATAAAATTGTTTTGGTTGAAAATTGTACGTTGTTATGTGGAGGTAATATTATTAGAAGTGGAGAATTTTATATATATTCACTTCCTATGATTGTTAGGTTTAGAAATACATGCCATCTGGACTTGTTATAATTGTTATAATATGAAAAATGTATCTTTAATAATTTTTTTAATAATTTTTTATAACTGTTTATGTGGCAGTTTGTAATTGATTCATTTTAAATATACGAATCAATAAAATAGTGATACATAATCTGTTGTCAAAAAAAATGTTAAAATATTATGATCCTTATAATATTTATAAATTTATCATAATAAATTTAATTCGACAAATTTATTATGACAAATTTAGTTCTAGTTCTAGACATACATATAATAAGGGATAAGTCTACTATCTATCATATTATATTAAGTTAGACATACTTAAATAAGTTTTCTAATATTATAGGTTTAAACCATTTAGGCATCCCTATTCTTGTCAGGTATTTCCAATTTGGTCCACTTCTTTTAAAGTTCCCCAATTGAGTCCTTATAACTGCTAATTTCAACCAATTGAGTCGCTACTGTTAAGAGTTAACTTTGTGCACAGGTGGTGGGCTGACGTGTCTAGATGGTTTCAACCTGTCGGTCTCTTCCTCCCTCGCCATTTTCCTCTTCCTTCTTCCTCCTTCCATTCTTCCTTCTTCCAACCACTCCCAACCCTCTCCGCCGCGCACCAAAAATCCTCGCTCGTCGCCGCTGTCAAATCTGTCACGCCGGAGATCCGACGAGCCTACGCCGCCACGCGCTTCCCGCAGCAATGCGAGACCTCTCTCTCCCAAGACCCCAAACTCCCGCCAAACCCGACCTCTCTCCAGTTAATCCAGTCTGCCATCACCATCTACTCTGAAAACCTTGCCACCGCGCAGTCCATGGTGAAGTCCCTCCTCGATGGTGTTGCCGACAGCCGCAACCTCATCGTGGCCGCCTCCACCTACTTGGAAGTGTTGGACAAAGTGTCCGCGGCCGTCGGCAAAGCGATGACCTTCATCGACTCCCTTGAATCTCTCTCCAGCAACGCCATCGGCATGGTCTTCTCCCTCGACGCCTTCGGAAACGACACCGCTTCGTGGAAGCCTCCCGCCATCGAGCGCAACGGCTTCTGGGGCAACCTCGCCTCTGGCGACTCCGGTGCCGTCGGAGGTGTTCTGCCCAATTTGAACCATCCATGTGCTCCTTTTGTTATTCCAATATGGAAAGAGTGATTACTTTTACATCTTTGAACAAGTTAGCCAAGGTTGTGGTTCGGTGATCTTTGTTGCTTGGAGAAAATGTTGCTTTCTTCACAGTTGCCTGCAAATTCTCCAATGCTTTGAGGATTGCCTTCTTTACTACCTTCCTAGAAGCCAAGAATTTCCTGACCTCAACTGCCACCTCCATTTCACCTCCCCTTTTTCTTCTCATAATCGATTGAAGTTCTCGTGCACATTCTTTTGTGTGAAGCAAAACATCCTTTGCAACACTACTTACATCTAGGAGCCTTAAAGATCCATCCAAAAGCTCTTCTACCCACTTTTCTTGACGCTCTTGGACTAGGACTTCCTGAGTATGAGGCAGCAGAACCAGCTTTTCAATACAATCATGCAAAGTCTGCAGACCGGTTAGTTTTTGTCTGAACAATGATGATGAAGGGGAAGTTGAATCTGAAGCTGAAGCCTCTAAACTTCCCAAGTGTTGATTGCATTGTAGAATAAGAGGGTGTGGTCTACAGGGCAAGCTCTTTGAGCGAGATTGGTGATGAGAATGAGATTTTGGGTTAAAAGGGGTGGCTGCCATTTTCTCAGACAAGAGAAAGGCTTTGGATTGACTCTATACAATTGAATCTTTGGATATACCTTCCTTCCACTAAGATTAGCTCAATATATATTGGGAGTTCAGGAGACAGAAGGAATCAAATATTAACAAAAATCCATAGGGGCTAACTGATTCAGATTCAGATTTATCGAAGATCTCAGTAATGTTAATGCAGTGTCTCTTGCATAGGAACAATACAACTCATGACTTGTTTTTTTTTCACAGCACACACTTGTAGTAATCCATATTGGTGTTATCAATGCATCAAACTCACGAGTGGCATTGTCTAATGGCTAGGCCTTTCTTCATTGCAATAAAGGCAGGTATAATATTATCTTTTGCAAATAGAATAACCTTAGTAGCAACTAAATAGCAACTGCTTGGAACACGGGAAAATGATAATAAAGAAGTATACTAATATAAGGAACTGACAAATGACAACTAATTGGCTTTTCCCTCATTACAGGAAGACAAAAATCACGTTCTTCATTGAATTTCAGCACCTGAAAGAAAGAAACATGTGTAGACACGTCACAGAAACATGCGCCGTCGGAGGTGTTCCGCCCAATTTAAATCGTCGGAGGTTGGGAGTGGTTGGAAGAGAGAAGAATGGAAGGAGGAAAAAGGAAGAGGAAAATGGTGTGGGAGGAAGAGAGTGACAAGTTGAAACCATTTAGACACGTCAGCCCACCACCTGTGCAGAAAGTTAACTCCGTTAACGAAATTTGACGGCAGGGGCTCAATTGGTTGAAATTAACAATTATAAGGACTTAATTAGGGAACTTTAAAAGAAGGGGACTAAATTGGGAATACCTAACAAAAATAGGAACGCCTAAATGGTTTAAACCAATATTATATTAGATTGAACTTATTGAGTCACATCTATAAATGAGTGGTTCTCCCTACACCTTCCTCAGTTCAGCCTGCACCTCCTTTCAATTTTATATTTCCAACTGTTACCCTCAGTCAGAAATATTTTAATTAAAAAATAAAGCTGATATATTACCTATTTAATAATAAAAAAATAAACAACCCTTCCTCCTCATTGTGCCGCATTTAAGAAACTCTACACCCCCTTTCTTTTTATTCTCTCTTCTTCCACTAGTCATCTCCTCCCTCCTTTTCACCATTTATTTTTAAGATGTTCTCACAGAGTGTTCCTTCCCTCTTCCCCTACTCTTTCCTCCCCTCTTCCCTTGCTCTTGGTTGATGTGCGGGTTGGGGATGCTTGATATGCAGGTTGGGATGCTTGATCTGGGGTTGGAGGTGTTAGATCTGGGGGCTCTGGAAAGAGGGAGGCCTTAACTGCTCTTGGAATTGCAGATAAGGCGTCGGCACACTTGAAAGTGCGGTTGAGAGGACTGCCGCAGTTGAAGTTGCGGATAACGTTTGCCGCACTTGGAATGAGCTGCGGCTATTGTTAGCACAGTTGGATGAGCCGCACTTGGAAGCGCGGTTGAGTCGCGTCGCATTTGGGAGGTGCGGTTGATTGCTGATCGAAGATGGAACTGGACAGAAGCTTTTATTTCGTTTGAATTTCTTCTTTTTGGTTTTTTTATTTCTTTTTTTCTGCTTTATTTTTCCTGCGCTTATGTTAGTATATTAATTTTTTTTGTTAGTATTTTATATAGTTTTTTTTAATATTTTATATACTTTTTTTTGTTAATATTTTATATTTATATAATCTGTAATTTTAATTTTTATGTTATATTTTATGGTTAAATATTATTGAATATGTTTTCGGTGTATGTTTTTTTTTAATTTGTTTGTTAGTATGTTTTGAATTTTATTTTTTTTATATAATTAAATAAAAATCTTATAAATTAAATCATGCAATGTAAATAAAGAAAAAACCATAGTCTTATAAAACCGAACTTCGAACCAGAATTTCTTTTACTATTTTCATGATGTTCTCTCTAACCACGCCCAACACTTTTCTTCTCCAAAATCACCATAGTACAACCACAATCACCACCATAACACGACCATGATCACTACCAATGTACCTTACAGTATAACCTTTAACAAATAAAACTTAATAAAACAAGAAAGAAGAAATAGAACAATGGCTAAATAAGATGAGGTGCATGCAAGCGGGGAATTAACAGTCGAGAAATGAAATGGGGGTGTAGGAGTTAGGATTATAGTATAATAGTATAAAATTAGATTGTTGATGGTTGAAAAATTATTAAATCATTTCACTTTTTCATATTTTATTAAAGGTTTAATACCTATTTTGGTCCCTCTTTTGGGAGTGTTTGTTCAAAGTGGTCCCTCCTTTTTTCAAAAGTTCACTTAAGTCCTAACTTTTGCAAAAACTGTTCAAAGTGGTCCTTTTTGGTAACGGCGTTAAGTTCTCTAACGGCAGACCTGTCAGGTGTCTAACATGTGCTGATTTGGCATTGTTAAATGTTTTAAAAAAAAATTATTGTGACGTGTAAATGTATGTTGTTAGGGTTAAATTAAAAAGTCAATTAGGGTTATATTAGATAATGAATTAGGGATTTGCGTTGCAGATTGGGAAAATCCGTAGCGCGCTGAAGGTAGAAGAACCCAAAATCTGGTGGGTTGGTTGAGTATGATTATGATAAGGATGATGAAGACTACGCCCACCACCAAGGAAAAATCCAGAAGCATCTGAAGAGTATGAAGGAACAATGGAGTCTCTCAGGCTGAAAAGAAAATTGACAAAGGTCGAGATTTTACAGATGCCGAAGTTGTGTAAAACTTCAAAATCTAAAGATCGTGTTTTTGCTGCCTTATGTTCAACTTTGAGCCAGGCTCTGCTACCTCGTAAGAAACCTTTAGTCAACTTTATTACTGTTCCTTGTGTAGAGGACAATCAAGAAAAGGAGCAACATGTTTCTGAAAGCTACTGTGAGAATAGTAGTGTATCGGCTGAGCTAAACCATTAGAGAAAGAAACTGCTGCGTTTCGAATAACCAGACTTTTATCACATTGTGCCGAGAAATCAAATGGACGAACTGACAAAAGGGAAAAAAAAAGGAAGAAACAGAGGGAACAAAAACAGAGATTAACTTAGAGAGGGGAGATGAAAGAGAGTCAATTCGGTTTTGAATTCCAACCGCTCCACCCATCTTGATTCCTTCACCAAATCCCACGCACATTTTCAGAAAACCCTTTGTTAAAAAGTCGTCGTCTGTTACAGTACAATACAATAACCATCCCCACCTATTCTTCTCCCAATATCTCATCATTTTCCGGTTGCTTAATCTCTGTCTTCTAATCCTATCAGACACACATACCCTTTCCTTCAATTCCAAGTCTTCAACTCTAATCATTCATTCATCACTCTTTAACAAAATAATCTGTATTTATTCCCACCCATCCTCTGTTTTCTCTGCTTTTCTCTGTTCATTCTCCGTCGACCAATTCAATTCTGTTCAATTCACCGCGGTTACCGATAATCGGAAACCTCCACTTGATGGTAGGAGGAAGAGAACCACTCCTACATCGTTCGCTTCACTCCCAATCTGCAACGCAAATCCCTAATTCATTATCTAATATAACCCTAATTGACTTTTTAATTTAACCCTAACAACATACATTTACACGTCACAATAATTTTTTTTTAAAACATTTAACAATGCCAAATCAGCACATGTTAGACACCTGGCAGGTCTGCCGTTAGTGAATTTAACACCGTTACCAAAAAGGACTACTTTGAACAGTTTTTGCAAAAGCTAGGACTTAAGTGAACTTTTGAAAAAAAGAGGAACCACTTTGAACAAACCCTCCTAAAGGAGGGACCAAAATAGATATTAAACCTTTATTAAACAAAGGAGATTTTATTAAATGAAAGGTAAAACTGTAAATTTAGATGTACAGGGTGAAAGTGAAAAAAGTGAGGTGTAGGGATGAACACTCTATAAATATATGGCAAATAGAGGAAAGGAAAGACAAACTTCCATTTGTGTCGAAAATTTATGAAAAAAAAAAACTTTTAAGGACAACCAAACATGTATATATAATAACTTATTCACTGAGATAAAACTGTATTGAAGGAGTCTAAGCAAAATGTAGTCTGAATATAGATAAAAATAAAAGAAATAAGTAGAGAATTTTAATAGTTATCGGCATTCATATAAAATTGGAAGAAAACTCAAAGTGGTACACTTCTTAATGTTTTCACCCCTCAAAAGTTCTGATTTTTTATCTTAATGTCGCTTAAATATTAATCTACTTGCTCTTCTTTATTTCCCCACATATAATATATAACAACATGTCATAGTGACAAGTAAGCAAAAGATGTGTTTTGAACTGTTCAAGGTTGATGGCAAACTATTCAGTTTATAATCATAAAAGGTTTATTTGGTTAATGTGGTGTGCTGAGAGATTAGCCACTCCACGTTTATTATTATATATCTCCTTTTATTTATTTCTCTTGAACTATGTAGATATGTTGTTTGTTGAAAGTCTTTTGAAACTTGTTGCATCTTAAGAGCCTGAAACAGCACAAACCCTTGCTTTCTTGTAGACTTTGCCTGGCCTGCAAAAGTAGCCTTTGGTTGGTGCACAATGGTTGTGATTGGAGCATATGCAGAGACCTTCTAATGCACACCCATCCTTTGATACCATCAACCCTTCTTTCAGACCAAGAACTTGGTCTGACCACTCGCTGGAGAATAGCCTTTCTGGATCATACTCATCTTTCACCTTCAGAAACTTGTCTGCATTTATGTACTTGTTCATCACTCCTTCAAATGCCACATTCCTGTTCTTACCCCAATGTGGTAAACCTCCATATTTGAAAATCCCTATCTGCTCAATCTCTTCAAAAATGTCTTCGTACAGCCTAGGAGCCATTGGGTCTCTGCTACGGTAGTATGTGATATCAAAGTCTACGCCATCCTCCTGTTTCCCTAGGTATGCACTTGAACCCTTCACATAACGCATCAGAATCCCGTTGTGCATCTCTATGCTACAAAATGCCTTTGGTTCCAATTCAACCAGCTTTTTCAAATCTTCAATAAAGTTCTTTACCATAGACAACCCAATGCTAAATGTTGTTTTGTGATTGAAATCTCCTTTGATTCTAGGGTCCCAGGGACAGAAAGTTGCTATCTTTGTATTCCTATCACTGCCCAGGCATGACCCAGAAGCCTGAATGTGGTTATGAAATCCAACTGCAGGGAATCCGGAGAAGACTAAACCTGCAACTTCCAATTGTAGAGTTATGTGATTTTACTGCAGAAAAATAATTACTCATATTATACACACAATTCTAAGTGCTCATTTGACTGAAATAGATTAGATGAATTCAACACCATTGTTAGTTAGTCCATAAGCACTGGCTATAAGGGAATTCGTTTCTGTCTTTGCGACTAAGCATTTCCCCTCTGAATCACCATAAAACTCCTCAGCTTCCTCTGTAGTCAAAAAACAAGAAGGGGGAGAATATTATTTTCATCAGAAAATTTTAAGAGATGTTATTATAAAACTATTGCCTGGACTAACAAAAGCAATCAATAAGTTAATCATATCAACCTAAAAAGGAGATTCATATCCAAATTCAATATCTATCAAATCTTAAATTTTTCACATTTATACTTTCCAAATACTGAATCAAGCACGCTGTTAGTATGTGACACTGAGTGGTAGTTTACATGCATTGTGTATTGAATTAAGAAAAACACACCTGTGGTTCTGCGGAGTAGTAATTGAATTGCAGGAGTCGGACGGAAAGGGATGAAATCGTAAACAGCATTGCCTGATGTATGAATTGGAACACGATCATCAACACGGTATACAGCCTTGTGTTGATTTGGGTACCAAATTATATCTGCAAACTCATGTTTTTGTCCAAATGTTATGACTTTATTCTCCAAATTTGAATCGTTTTCGGTAACATATGTAATGGATCGCTTGAACAGAGGTTCAAGTTTGAAAGTAATCTGCAAAATTCATATATAAATCAGCATTTTGTATCATAATCATCTTCCCAACAAAATTGTAGTGTCACAATTAAGACGTACATTGAAAACAAATCTTGGTATACATCCAAAATTACACCATTTAATTATAGATAAAATTGCTTTTTAAAGTATGTAAAGTTCAATTTTAAATTCTCCAAAAAAAATATCTGTTTTTAGTTTCCTTAATTTTAAAATGTATTACTTTTGGTTCTCCAAATCATTTAAATAGAAACTTATAAAGGAGACGGTGCTTTATATAATATTTATGGAACTAAATAGTGCGAGAATAAAATATTTTTTTTCTGAGGAATTAAAACAGCAGAATTTTACACCAAGATAAAAGTATAATTTACC
The DNA here is from genome assembly GCA_036885675.1 of Vigna mungo. NCBI lineage: Eukaryota > Viridiplantae > Streptophyta > Magnoliopsida > Fabales > Fabaceae > Vigna > Vigna mungo. Next base: position 498,174 of record CP144699.1, on the reverse strand, counting down.
CAATTAAAAGGAAACAAATAAAATAAGAAATTTATTGAATAGACAGGAGGAGAAATTAATTTAAACAGAGAATATTTAATATTGTAAAACAAAAAAAAAAAAGAAAATTTCTTAACTAAAGAAATGCTTCTATTTCTCCTTTGTATGGTACTCATTTTTATTTTTCTAATAATAGTAATGCTTCTTCTCCTTTGTATATTATTACAGATTATTGCAATGCAGCATTTGTCCAACATAATATCGCAAGTATTCACATAAGTGATAAGGCTATGTTTATGATATTCATCAATGTTGACGGTATCATCATAACCGATGGGCTTCAAATTTTCACAGAAGAACAAATTTTTACAACTTTCTTTTAATTTTTGTGTAAATCCATTAGGTTTTCTCACACGTTAACGTACCAATTTCTTGTTCACATGTTTTAGCTGTATTCTGGGAAGGTGCTACCCAGTGACAGATAATCCGTAATAAAAAGATATAGTATGTTCTTGGTAATGTATATTAATTTAAAAACAAAACATTATAGGAATCACATCACTGTGAGAAACACATTAAAAAAGTAAAAAGAATGTGATGATGAGAAGGTTCAAAACGTGAAAGTAAAAGTTGATGAGGTTAAAAGAAACAAAAAGATAAAGAGGAAAAGGAAGTTGAAGGAGGTGATGGTGCATGCATGGTAACATACGTACCTGTGAAATGACCCCAAGCAAGCCGAGTGAGACTTTTGCTGCATTGAGATGTTGATCTTCTTCTGTTAGAATATGAAGCTTGGCATATCCATGTTCAGAAGGTGCAGGCGTAACAATTCTAATCTCCACAACCTGTTCATGAACCGCACCTCCTTTTCCCCACAAGCTGCTTCCATGAGCTCCTGTCCCCAAAATGCCCCCCATCGTCAAACCCCACCAGTACGGAGTGTATGGCAAGGCCAAGCCCGCCTTCGCAGCCTCCTCCATCAGCTGCTTCAACGTCACGCCACTCTGCACCCTCGCCGTTCTTTTCTCCGCGTCAATTTCCATTACCCGGTTGAGATATTTGGTGCTTATTAGCCACCCATTGTGACCTTCAGGGCACACCCACTTGGGGATGCTGTTGGAGGAACTGGTCGCAACTTTCATCTTCTTTCCTTTTCGAGTGGCTGATGCAACCACTCTGAGAATATCTTCTTCTTGTGTGGGGTAAAACACCTTTTGTGCTTTACAGATGCTTCGATCAGGGAATGTACCACAGAAGTTAGTGATGGTGCAGTTTGTTTTGTGTGAGGTGCAGTTGATGGGATCCTCCGGAGTAGAGAGTGCGACATAGAAACCTAGGAAGAACAGAAGAAAAGGAGTTGGTTTGAAGGATAGCTGCGACATCCTCTTCAAGAACCTCATGCTGCAGAGTTGCTTATGTGAGAGTGAATCTTACTTATCTTTTTCCGAACTCTTCATGTTTGTGGTTTCTATAAATAAATTCGATTACAGAGCAGGGGAAGGTGGACGTTTGAGGGTGACATGCGTTTATAATTATGACTTGAAAATGTTAATTTTCACGTAACTTGTGTGGGTCCCAATTGTTATAAAAATTGTGTTTTGATATTGCAAAAATATCATGATTAGCTTTTTGTGTTTGGCCATCTATGCCTTTCAGTGGGTCCCTTAAGGATATGAGCACCGAAAGAAATGAAAGTTTTACATGAGCCAAAAGGTGCATAAATCTGCCAACGGATAGATGCTTCACATAATAAGCCTCTTCATTGTTTCTTTTCTTCTTGGTAACAAACTACGACATTTCTTCCTGCTTCTTTGTCTTACCATTACGGTTTCCTCCAGCTATCAAAATATGCATTGCTCATTTCATTTTCACCGAAAAATTGAATAACAAAAACGCATTCTAGAAGCTTTTATTTCTCTCAGTTCTCTTTTCTCAAAGTTTCATTTATCTTGGGTATAAACATTTACCAGATTTTCTTGGTACTTTTGAGATTTTCGAATGTTTTCAAGAAGTTCGGTTATATTTTGGGATATATAGTGCATAATACGCTGTGGATAAGTTCTTAAGAATAATAAAATTACATACTCTAAGAAATATTATTCGTGATTATGTTAGAAAGTAAAAACGTTGTTTTCAGAACTCAGAACTTCTGACAATAACAAGATTGTGTGTCTACTTTTTCAGACATGTACGAAGTTATTTTGTTCAAGAAAACCTGCTCTAAAAAGGTATGAACACAAACCTTATCAAAATCGAAAAAATAATTTTTGAAAATCCCATCCAAATGGATCTAACCCTACTTTTAAGAAGAAAGGAATTTGCTTTGTATGTTAAAAGTCGGGTCATCATGCACCTTAGTGTAGGAAATTGCTTTGTATGAGGTGAATATAGCCGAAGGAGATGACATTATTGTAACAGTTGTTTCACAAGTAAATTTGATTACCGATGTGAGCAAGTGAATGATAGACTATGGGGTTACCAAACAAAAGTGTCTTTACCTCTTACATTGGTATAAGAGATAGAGAAGAACATGTGTACCTCGGTGATTCCACGACAACTCCTGTCCTAGGAAAATGAAAGGTTCTTAAACTCACATCAAGGAAGACTCTTGCCTTGAGTGATGTTCTACATGTGCCCTTTATCCGAGTTAATTTAATCTCTATATCAATATTGGGAAAAACGGGGTTAAAGTGTCATTTGAATCTGACAACCTTATTATGAGAAAAAATAACATTTTTGTAGGGAAGGAATATTGTGATCAAGGACTCTTCATAATGTTTATGAAATTATTAATGAATCAAGTTCTTGTGCTTATATTGTTGACTCGTATGATATATGACATGCTAGATTAGGACATGTGAATTATTTATATGTTTTGAAATTACAACAATTGCGATTAATTAATATGCCTAATAAACAGAATAGTAAATGCGATATACGTGTAGAATCTAAAATAATAAAGAAAATTTGTTATATTGTAGAACGTCAAACTAAATTCTTAGGATTAATTCATACTGATCTAACTGATTTGAAACAAACCATGTCTAGAGGAGGTAAAAATTATTTTGTAACCTTTATTGGTGAGTATTCTAGATACACTAAGGTGTACTTAATCAAACATAAAGATGAAGCCTTTGATTTTTATCTTATAAAGCAGAAGTAGAAAATCAATTGAATAAGAAAATTAAGAGAGTTAGATCAGATAAAGGTGGTGAGTATATACTGCTTAATGAATTTTGTGTTAAAGAATGTATTATCCATGAAGTGAACCCACCATATTCACTTGAGTCTAATAGAGTAGCTGAGAGAAAGAATAGAACTCTTAAGGAGATGATGAATGTTATGCTTATTACTTCTGGTACACATAATAACCTTTGGAGATGAGTCTTGCTTATTGCATGTCTTTTACAAAATAGAATATACCTCATAAGAAAACTGGTAAAACTCCCTATGAGTTGTGGAGAGGTTATCAACCTAACCTTAAATATCTAAGAATATGGGGGTACCCAGCTAAGGTGATGTTATCTGATCCTAAGAAAAGGAAAATAAGTTCTAAAACCTTTGATTGCATGTTCTTAAATTATGTCAAACATAGTGTTGCCTATAGGTTTATAGTTCTTAGAAGTGATGTGGTTGAGCTTAATATAATAATGGAGACAAAAAAATGTTGAATTTTTTGAACATACTTTTTTCCCTTAAAGATTAGTGAAACAACTGATCCTATTGATAATGATAGTGATGCCATGAGTGAGGATTTGAGAAGAAGTAAAAGCGAGAGAAAAAATAAACTTCCTTAGAAGATGACTTTTATGATTATCTCGTTGATAATAATCCAACAAACTTTGTAGAAGCTATTAATGCTCATAATGCAAAACAGTGGATAAGGCCATTACGATTGAAATTAAATCGATCAAGAAAAAATGATACTTTGACTTTAGTAGATTTTTCTAAAAGAACAAAATTCATTGGTTGATTTTATAATTAGGGATCCTAATAAGGGTGGACACATGAGTTTGACTATACATGTTTCTGTTGTTGTTTTTGAAGTAAAAACACATTTTCATTCCTGATATCTAATGCATATAAAAATTTGTGTGTAGCTATCAAGTATGCCCGTTTTGGTACTTGTGTCAATCCAAATATTTATTAATTAATCTTTTAAAAAAACTAAAAATAAAAAATAATATTGTAAAAAATTTAATATCAAAGAACATTTTTTTTTATCAAAATTTGTTATAATTATACAAATACCAAAATAAATTGATATGTCTTTAAAAGATATATATGTACATGTTTATCTTCACTATCAAATTTAAAAAGCTTAATATTATCTTTCTTCTATTGTTATTTAATGATTTCAAATATTTAATGTCTATATAAAAATATATATACAATACTATGTGCATTTTTTTTTTCATTCATCGATGTGTTTTGCCACTCCATCCTTTGTTAGAGCTAACCATGCTTAAATGAAATGAAGTTTTTATACGTAAGAGAAAGTTTACATAGTATACAAATAAGAGTTATTTTCGTAAATAACACGAAATAGTTGTGAAAAAGTATAATATTTAATTAAAAAATATTTTTTATAATTTTTTTACCATGCTTACATAGTAATTCATGATTAATCCGTTTTAAATGTTTTTTTAAAATAAATTCAAACCAGTCAACAAAATAGTCACAGAAGTTCAATGATTAGATACATTTTTTTTTACAATTTTTTTTACTACATTCACGTATTTTAATGGAAATAAGACAAAGTAGAGTACCGAGTCTCCGGTTTCTCCGAAAATAAATACAAATGATGGTATATATTTCTACCAGAAATACTACATTCTTATATTAAAGTTGGTAAATAGAAATTTGAATTCAAATATACCGTAAATTACATTTCAATCAAAAAAAGGAAGGGAATTGCTACGATGCCATTTAAAGGTTTAATTATTTTTTTTTAAAAGAAAAAGAGGTTGATAAAGTGAATTTTGTTAATAATACTAATTAAAAAAATATGCTTTAGTAATCGATGTTGACTATACAGTGAAATTAATACTAATTAGAAAAATATGATTTATTGCTTATACAATAAAATAATTTTTTTTTATATATAATATGATACAATACGTTTTTTTGAATAATATTTGTTGGAAAAGTAAGTTAGTAAAATTGTTTTGGTTGAAAATTGTACGTTGTTATGTGGAGGTAATATTATTAGAAGTGGAGAATTTTATATATATTCACTTACTATGATTGTTAGGTTTAGAAGTACATGCCATGTGGACTTGTTATAATATGAAAAATGTATCTTTAATCATTTTTTAATAATTTTTTTATAACTTTTTATGTGGCAGTTTGTAATTGATTCATTTTAAATATATGAATCAATAAAATAGTGACACATAATCTGTTGTCAAAAAATGTTAAAATATTATGATCTTTATAATATTTATAAATTTATCATAATAAATTTAATTCGACAAATTTATTATGACAAATTTAGTTCTAGTTCTAGACATACATATAATAAGGGATAAGTCTACATCTATCGTATTATATTAAGTTAGACATACTTAAATGAGTGTTTCTCCCTGCACCTCCATCATCTCATCCTGCACCTCCCAATTTTACTTTAATTCCTACTTAACTTTTATAAATGATTATGCTACAACTCACACTTAAAAAATCCTACACTCCCTTTCTTCATTCTACCTTTACCTTCTTGCTCTCCACCCATCTACGATCAAGTTTTGAAAGTACAGGTGCTACCTTGTTTGGTTTTGCTGTGGTAGCCAGCAGGTTATAACATAAACAACATCCTTAACTGCATTTCGAAATGCGGTTAAGGATTACCGCATTTCGAAATGCGGCACTGCTTAACCGCATTTCGAAATGCGACACCCCTTAACCGCATTTTGAAATGCGACACTCCTTAACCACATTTTGAAATGCGATTAATGGTTTTTTCATTTTGCACTTCCACTTCGATTGTCCGTGCTGGTGTCTGAGTGCCAATATCAATAAAATGAAGGAAGGTTCACTGTTACAGACCTTGTTCTAAAAATCCGTAGCAATAGCAGAAATTATGGTGATGGAGGGAAGAAAAGTGAAGGAAATTGTTGTGCAGTGTTTCTATGCCAAATCTTTGATGGAGGGAAGATACGAAGGACCTTGCTGAGATGCCACCACCGTTTTTACCTTCATTGTATTGCTCCATGGTTCCACAACCATTCTACCAAAATTAAATCAGCATCTCCTGCACCTCTCTCTATTATATATTATATGTAATAGGTTTTGACTTTATTAAAGGAATGATATAACGATAAAATTGAAGGTGCAGGAATAAGGAGGTGGGGTGCAGAGAGAAACACTATACTTAAATAAGTTTTCTAATATTATATTATATTTAACTTATCGAGTCACCTCTATAAATATATGGCAAATAGAGAAAAGAACAATCAAACTTCCATTTGTGTCGAAAATTTATTATGGAAAAAAAATAAACACAGGACAACCAAACATGTATATATAATAACTTATTCATTGAGATAAAATTGTATTGAAGGAGTCTAAGGAAAATGTAGTTTGAATATAGATAAAAATAAAAGAAATAAGTAGAGAATTTTCATAGTTATCGGCATTCATATAAAATTAGAAGAAAACTCAGTAAAGAAACACACTTTCACCCCTAAAAAGTTCTGATTATTTATCTTAATGTAGCTTAAATATTAATCTACTTGCTCTTCTTTAATTCCACACATAATATATAACATGTCATAGTGACAAGTAAGCAAAAGATGTGTTTTGAACTGTTCAAGGTTGATGGCAAACTATTCAGTTTATAATCATAAAAGGTTTATTTGGTTAATGTGGTGTGCTGAGAGATTAGCCACTCCACGTTTATTATTATATATCTCCTTTTATTTATTTCTCTTAAACTATGCAGATATGTTGTTTGTTGAAAGTCTTTTGAAACTTGTTGCATCTTAAGAGCCTGAAACAGCACAAACCCTTGCTTTCTTGTAGACTTTGCCTGGCCTGCAAAAGTAGCCTTTGGTTGGTGCACAATGGTTGTGATTGGAGCATATGCAAAGACCTTCTAATGCACACCCATCCTTTGATACCATCAACCCTTCTTTCAGACCAAGAACTTGGTCTGACCACTCGCTGGAGAATAGCCTTTCTGGATCATACTCATCTTTCACCTTCAGAAACTTGTCTGCATTTTTGTACTTGTTCATCACTCCTTCAAATGCCACATTCCTGTTCTTACCCCAATGTGGTAAACCTCCATATTTGAAAATCCCTATCTGCTCAATCTCTTCAAAAATGTCTTCGTACAGCCTAGGAGCCATTGGGTCTCTGCTACGGTAGTATGTGATATCAAACTCTACGCCATCCTCCTGTTTCCCTAGGTATGCACTTGAACCCTTCACATAACGCATCAGAATCCCGTTGTGCATCTCTATGCCACAAAATGCCTTTGGTTCCAATTCAACCAGCTTTTTCAAATCTTCAATAAAGTTCTTTACCACAGACAACCCGATGCTAAATGCCGTTTGGTGAAAGAACTCTCCTTTGATTCTAGAGTCCCAGGGACAGAATGTTGTCATCTTTGTATTCCTATCACTTCCCAGGCATGACCCAGAAGCCTGAATGTGGTTATGAAATCCAACTGCAGGGAATCCGGAGAAGACTAAATCTGCAACTTCCAATTGTAGAGTTATGTGATTTTACTGCACAAAAATAAATTACTTATATTATACACACACAATTCTAAGTGCTCATTTTGACTGAAATAGATTAGATGAATTCAGCACCATTGTTAGTTAGTCCATAAGCAGTGGCTATAAGGGCATTGGTTGCTGTCTTTGCAACTAAGCATTTACCCTTTGCATCACCAGTAAACTCCACAGCTTCCTCTGTAGTCAAAAAACAAAAAACGGAAACAATATTTTCATCAGAAAATTTTAAGAGATGTTAGTATAAAACTATTGCCTGAACTAACAAAAGCAATCAATAAGTTAATCATATCAACCTAAAAAGGAGATTCGTCGCTTTTGGGTGAAAGTCCAAAATCAATATCTATCAACTCTTAAAGTTTTCACGTTTATACTTTCCAAATACTGAATCAATCACGATGTTAGTATGTAACACTAGTATTAGTTTACATGCATTGTGTAGTGAATTAATTAAAACTCGCCTGTGGTTCTGAGGAGTTGTAATTGAGTTGCAGGAGTAGAACGGAAAGGGATGAAATCGTAAACAGCATTGCCTGATGTATGAATTGGAACACGATCATCAACACGATATACAGCCTTGTGTTGAGTTGGGTACCAAATTATATCTGCAAACTCATGTTCTTGTCCAAATGTTATGACTTGGTTCTCCAAATTTGAATCGTTTTCTTTAACATATGTGATGGATCGCTTGAACAGAGGTTCAAGTTTGAACGTAATCTGCAAATTCATACACAAATCAGCATTTTGTATCATAATCATCTTCGCAACAAAAATGTAGTGTCACAATTAGACGTATAGGTTGAAAAGAAATCTCAGTATATTAATTATGGATAAAATTGCTTTTTAAAATATGTAAAGTTCAATTTTTAATTCTCCAAAAAAATATCTATTTTTGGTTTCCTTAATTTTAAAATGTATTACTTTTGGTTCTCCAAATCATTTAAATAGCAACTTATAAAGAAGACGGTATGCTAGCAGAATTTTGCACAAATATAAAAGTATAATTTACCCAATTAAAAGGAAATAAATAAAAAAAAATTATTGAATAGACAGGAGGACAAATTAAATTAAACAGACAATATTTAATATTGTCAAACAAATAAAAAGAAAATTTCTTAATCAAAGTAATTCTTCTATTTCTCCTTTGTATGGTAATCATTTTTATTTTTCTGATAATAGTAATCTTCTTCTCCTTTGTATTTACAGATTTCAGATTGCAATGCAGGATTGTCCAACATAATATTGCAAATATTCACAAAAGTGATAAGTGTCTGTTTATGATATTCATCAATGTTGATGATATCATCATAATCGATGGCTTCAAATTTTCACAGTAGAACAAATTTTTACTATTTTCTTTTAATTTTTGTGTAAATCCATTAGTTTTTCTCACACGTTAACGTACGAATTTCTTGTTCACATGTTTTGGCTGTATTCTAGGAAGGTGCTACACAGTGATAGATAATCCGTAATAAAAAGGAAGTATGTTCTTCGTATTGTATATTACTTTAAAAATAAAACATTATATGACTCACATGACTGTGAGAAACACACGTTAAAAAGTGATTGAGTAAAATGAATGTGATGATGAGAAGGTTCAAAACATGAAAGTAAAAGTTGATTAGGTTAAAAGAAACAAAAAGATAAAGAGGAAAAGGAAGTTGAAGGAGGTGATGGTGCATGCATGGTAACACACGTACCTGTGAAATGACCCCAAGCAAGCCGAGTGAGACTTTTGCTGCATTGAGATGTTGATCTTCTTCTGTTAGAATATGAAGCTTGGCATATCCATGTTCAGAAGGTGCAGGCGTAACAATTCTAATCTCCACAACCTGTTCATGAACCGCACCTCCTTTTCCCCTCAAGCTGCTTCCATGAGCTCCTGTCCCCAAAATGCCCCCCATCGTCAAACCCCACCAGTACGGAGTGTATGGCAAGGCCAAGCCCGCCTTCGCAGCCTCCTCCATCAGCTGCTTCAACGTCACGCCACTCTGCACCCTCGCCGTCCTTTTCTCGGCGTCAATTTCCATTACCCGGTTGAGATATTTGGTGCTTATTAGCCATCCATTGTGACCTTCAGGGCACACCCACTTGGGGATGCTGTGGGAGAAACGGGTGGCAACTTTCATCTTCTTTCCTTTTCGAGTGGCTGATGCAACCACTCTGAGAAGATCTTCTTCTTGTGTGGGGTAAAACACCTTTTGTGCTTGACAGATGCTTCGATCAGGGAATATGCCATAGGAGTTAGTGATGGTGCAGTTTGTGTTGTGTGAGGAGCAGTTGATGGGATCCTCCGGAGTAGAGAGTACGACGTAGAAACCTAGGAAGAACAGAAGAAAAGGAGTTGATTTGAAAGATAGCTGTGACATCCTCTTCAAGCACATCATGCAGCAGGGTTGCTTTTGTGAGAGTGAGTTTTTGTTCTCTTTTTCTGAACTCTTCATGTGTGTGGTTCCTATAAATAAAGTCGAGTACAGAGCAGGGGAAGGATGACGTTTGAGGGTAACATGCGTTTATAATTGAAAAAATATATTTTAACACTTGACACTTTATAGAATGATTTCAAATTAAAATAATTGAGATAAAAGTATATTTGAAAGAAAAAATCAAATTTTTTTTTTCAATTTGAAATCGTTCAACCACATTTTGATACATGTGCAATATTAAAATAGTGTCAAAAAATTAGTGTTAAAATATCATTTTCCTTTATAATTATAATTATGACTTGAAAATGTTATTTTTACGTAACATGTGTGGGTCCCAATCGTTATAAAAACTGTTTTTTGATATTGCAAAAAATATCATGATTAGCTTTTTGTGTTTGGCCATCTATGTTTTTCAGTGGGTCCCTTTGTTATAAAAAGGATATGAGCACCGAAAGAAATGAAAGTTTTACATGAGCCAAAAGGTGCATAAAGTCTGCCAACGGATAGATGTTTCACATAATAAGCCTCTTCATTGTTTCTTTTCTTCTTGGTAGCAAACTACGAGACTTCTTCCTGCTTCTTTGTCTTACCATTACGGTTTCCTCCGGCTATTAAAAAAATGCATTGCTCATTTCATTTTCACCGAAAAATTGAATAACAAAAACGCATTCTAGAAGCTTTTATTTCCCTTAGTTCTTTTCTTTTCTCAATTCTGAGTTTCATAATATACTTTGAATAAGTTCTTAACGACAATAAAATTACATACTTCAAAAAATATTATTTGTGATTATGTAAAAAATTTTACAATCTTAAAGAATTTATGAGTGACATTAACAATCCAATTCTAGAGAGTAAAAACGTTGTTTTCAGAACTCAGTCACTCTTTATGAAATTATTTTCAAACGTGTCAAAGTCGCGACCTTCTTAGACATATATGAAGTTACTTTGCTCAAGAAAAATTTGTTCCAAAAAGATACGAACACAAATCTTATCACAATAGAAAAAAATAATTTTCGAAAATCCCGTCCAAATTGATCTAATCCCACCTTTAAGAAGAAAGGAAATTGTTTTGTATGTGAAAAGTCGGGTCATCATACACCTTAGTGCAGACGTAGAATAAGAAATGACAATCCTCCTAAGTCGAATAAAACTGAAGGAGATGACATTATTGTAACAGTCGTTTCACATGTAAATTTGATAACCAATGTGAGCAAGCGAATGGTAAACTCTGGGGCTACCAGGAAAATTTGTGCAAACAGAAGTGCATTTACCTCTTACATTGGTATAAGAGATGGAGAAGAACATGTGTACCTTGGTGATTCCAGAATAACTCCCATCCTAGGAAAATGAAATGTTCTTCTTAAACTCACATCTAGGAAGACTCTTGCCTTGAGTGATGTTCTGCATGTGCCCTCTATCAGAGTTAATTTAATCTCTGTATCAATATTGGGAAAAACGGGGTTAAAGTGTCATTTGAATCTGACAATCTTATTATGACAAAAAGTAACGTTTTTGTAGGGAAGGAATATTGTGATCAAGGACTCTTCATACTAAATGTTTATGAAATTATTATAATGAATCAAGTTATTCTGCTTATATTGTTGACTCGTATGATATATAGCATGCTAGATTAGGACATGTGAATTCTTTATATGTTTTGAAATTAAACAACTGAGATTAATTAATATGCATAATAAATAGAGTAGTAAATGTAATATATGTGTAGAATCTAAAATAATAAAGAAAATTTGTGATATTGTAGAACGTCAAACTCATCTAGCTTATTTGAAACAAACCATGTCTAGAGGAGGTAAAAATTATTTTGTAACTTTTATAGATGATTATTCTAGATACACTAAGGTGTACTTAATAAAACATAAAGATGAAACCTTTTGATGTGTTTTTATCTTATAAAGCAGAAGTAGAAAATCAATTGAATAAGAAAATTAAGAGAATTAGATCAGATAGAGGTGGTGAATATATACTGTTTAATGAATTTTGTGTTAAAGAATGTATTATCCATGAAGTGACCCTACCGTATTCGCTTAAGTCTAATAGAGTAGTTGAGAGAAAGAATATAATTCTTAAGGAGATGATGAATGTTATGCTTATTAGTTCTGGTACACCTAACAACCTTTGGAGATGAGTCTTGCTTACTGCATGTCTTTTACAAAATAGAATACCTCATAAGAAAACTGGTAAAATTCCCTATGAGTTGTGGAGAGGTTATCAACCTAACCTTAAATATTTAGGAATATAGGGGTGCCTAGCTAAGGTAATGTTATCTAATCCTAAGAAAAAGCAAAATAGGTTCTAAAACCTCTGATTCCATGTTCTTAGATTATGTCAAACATAGTGTATAGGTTTACAGTTCTTAAAAGTGATGTAATTGAGCGTAATGCAATAATGGAGACAAAAAAATGTTGAGTTTTTTGAACGTATTTATTTTCCTTAAAGATTAGTGAGACATCTGATCCTATTGATAATGATAGTGATGTCATGAGTGAGGGTTTGAGAAGAAGTAAAAGACAGACAAAAAAAAATCCTTAGAAGATGAGTTTTATACTTATCTCATTGATAATGATCTAACAAGCTTTGTAGAAGCTATTAATGCTCATAATGCAAAACGGTGGGACTGAATTTGAATCAATCAAGAAAAAAAATGATACTTGGACTTTAGTAGATTTTCCTAAAAGAAAACTCATTGGTTGTAAGTGGATCTTTAAGAAAAAGTATCACCCTAATAGTTCCATATAGAGAGGTATAAGGCAAGATTGTAGCAAAAGGTTTCACTCAAAAACACAACATAGATTACTTTGATACCTTTGCTCCTACAACTAGGATTTCCTCCATTTAAGTGTTGTTAGCTCTAGCAGTTATCCATAAATTAGTGAACACCAGATAGATGTTAAAACAACCTTTTTGAACGGTGATTTGGAGAAAGAAATTTATATGACTCAATCTGAAAGATGTGTTGTACCTAGTCAAGAAAATAGAGTATGCAAACTCTTAAAATCCTTGTATGGATTGAAACAAGTACTAAAACAATGACATAAAAAACTTGATAATATGTTGCTTTGTGATGATTTTTCACCTAATAATGTTGTTAAATGTGTTGTGTCATTATATGTTTGTATGTGGATGACATGTTAATTTTTGGTACATGCAGTGAGATTGTCACTAGAATTAAATTGTTTCTAGGATTGAATTTTGAAATGAAAGACATGGGTGAAGTCAATGTAATTTTAGGGGTTAGAATTATAAGGAAGGGAGATATTATATTATTATCCCAACAACAATACATTGAGAAACTTAATGAAAAATAAAGGAGAATCTATATCTCAGCCTTAATATGCGTAGATAATTGGAAGCTTACTGCACTTGATGAGTTTTTCTAGACCTGATATTGCTTATGTAGTAGGTAGACTGAGTAGGTACACTCAATGTCTAAATCATAAACATTGGGATGTACTTGTTAAGCTTATGAGATACTTAAGATGTTCAATGGATTTTGCCATTGAATATAGTGGATTTCCCAATGTACTAGAAGGTTACAGTGATGTTAACTAGATCTCTAATTTAGATGAGACAAAATTCACTAGTGGTTATGTATCCACACTTAGGAGAGGTGTGATTACATGGAGATCAGTTAAACAAATAATTATTGCAAGATCAATAATGGAATTTGACTTTTTCGCTCTTAAGATGACTTGTAATGAGGCTGAGTGGTTGAAAAACTTCTTAGCGAACATTTCACTAGGAATGAAATCAATTCCATCAATATTAATACATTGTGATTGCCAATCGGCAATAGTTATAAATAAAAGCAAGAATTAAAATAGAAAGAATAAACATATACAATTGAGACATAGTTTGGTGAAGCAGTTGCTAAAGAGTAGAACTATTTCCATTGATTATACGAAGTCAGAACGGAATCTAGCAAATCCTTTGACAAAACCCCCGGGAAGACAAGTGACATTAGAAACATCAAGGGGAATGAGACTTAAGCCACTTACAAACAAACAAGTGATGATAACCCAACCTTTATGACTGGAGATCCCATTAATAAGGTTCATATGGGTAATAACAAGTCACTTGTTAGTTTTGATAACACTAAATTGATTTTAATCAATTATGTCCATTCCTATGGGGTGTGTGTGTGTGAAAGTGCTAGAGAGTGCATTATGAGAGGTTAAACTTTGTGATTAAAATTCTATGTGGTGAAAGAATTTTTGTTTAAACAAAGTTTTTAATGATTTTCATATCTCTTATTGGTGGTGTATGATCTGCAACATACACCTGAAGAAATCACCTATTTGAGCGTTGAGTAGGACTACTTGATCTTGACATGATTTCTAAAGAACTCATGAATACTGAACACGCGCATGGCCTAGTAAGTGGAACACATCGATAATAACAAAGATTGTGGTGGTGTATTCTAATTGATAAACTTCTAACACACGTCAAGTGTCATTGGTTGTTATAGATTGTTATACCAACTACACTGTGTCTTATGTTTCTCGATCTAAGATTGGTTTATATAGCTTGCTATATTAGCTATGATGCATTACATCTTTTGAGACCTAGGATAAAAAAATTTCTTTTCGACTCTTTTTTCTTTCTTTGATAATCACTTTTGAGACAAAATTGTTTGGTCAAAGACATTTTCTTCTTTCTTATTCTTTGATATCTTTTGTAATTTGTGAGAGATTGTTATACAAATTGTGTTTTGATATTGCAAAAATATCATGATTAGCCTTTGTGTGGCCATCTGTCTTTTAGTGGGTTCCTTTATCATAAAACTAGGAAATGAGCATCCGGAAGAAATCAAAGTTTTACTGTGCATTAGCCAAAAGGTGCATAAAGTCTGCCACATCTCATGGAAAGATATTTAGCTAGCATAATATGCCTCTTATTGGTTGTTTCTTTTCTTCTTGGTGACAAATTGCGGGATTTCTTCCTTAATTCCTGCTTCTTTGTCTTACCATTACGGTTTCCTCCAACTATGAAAACATGCATTGCTCATTCCATCTTCACCAAAAAAATTGAAGAACAAAAACACATCCTAGAAGCTCTTATTTTTTTTTTCAGTTCTCTTCTTTTCTCAATTCTGCGTTTTATTTAACCTGGGTATAAACTCTTATAAGAGTTTCTTGTTAGTTCTAAGATCTTCGAATGTTTTCGAGAATTTCCTGTTGTATTTTTGAGGACTTGCGTAATATACCGCGGATAAGTCTTTAAAGATAATGAAACTACACGCTTCAGGAAATATTGTTCGTGATTATGTAAGCAATTTTACAGCACCAATAGCAAGGTGAAAATGTTACAAGAAGGAGATTATAGTAAAATGTGAGAAGAGATAATTTATCACGAGATCAACACCACCACACGAACACAACACAACTTTACAACGTACATGACTATGAGCTCGATCCTCTCGTTATGGATTTCCAACTCTAGCTCGCTCTTTCCATCATTGATTTCTAGTTCCAACCCTGCCTGTCCACCACATATCTCTAGTTCAAGCTTGATCCTTCCATCATGGATTTGTAGCTCAAACTCCACCCTTCCATCCCGGATCTCTAGATCCAACTTAGCCCTTCAACCATGGATCTCTAACTCCAGCTCGACTCTTCCACCACAAATATCAAGCTCTAGCTTAACCCTTCCACCATGGATCTCCAACTTTAGCTCAACCTTTCTTCCATGGATATCATATCAAGAATTTCAAATCTTAATTTTCAACCATTAGCACGACTATTCAATTGCAAGAAGATCAGGATTATAATGTATGAAACCAAACACTCAATTTACCTACTTGGACTTGCATTTCCTGTATGCAAATAAATTTCATACTTCACAAAATTACATTTCCAACCAATAGATCATTAAATTCTAAGACAAACAATTGTCAAGCCATACCCAACAACCAATTACGATCAACAGAACATGCTTTACATATAACATGACCCAACGTTAAAAGCATTAAGGTTTGACTCCCCTTACCTGAAATTTATTCTCCTTCATGGCCACACCCAAAATCATTAAACATTAGAAGAAAATCCCATTCAAAACTCTAAAAATAGAATCTGGAATCAAACCTTAAATCGATCTCAAATTCCATCCAAGTGTCTGCCACCGCTATGATGCTGGAGAAAGAGATTTTCGCATCATGAAAATGTTGTGCCTGAACCACCGGAAACTCACCATAAAAACGCTGAAACACCATTGTCGGAAAGAAAGTGTAGTTTCCACCACACCAAGGGATGACAAAAGAATCCATGAATATGGATATTTATAGGTAACGGGTATTTTAATACCCGCTTCTAAACGGATTAGGTACAGGTATTAGATTATCCAACCCACGGGTATCAATTATTTACAATAAATAATAATAATAATTTAATTTAATTTTGAAATTAAATTTAAATAAAAATAAAAATAATTTATATTATATTATATTATATTATATATATATATATATATATATATATATATATATATATATTTATTTATTTATAATCTTATGTAAATTTTATTTTAAAAATATATAAAATATTTTTTTAAAATTTTTGCGGGTATCGGTGACCGTCACCCCGGGAATCAAAGTTAGGATCTCATTTTCTGCTAGAGATAGACACTTCACATTAAAATTAGACCAAACTTACTTCGTAATATATTCATCTATTTAGTTATCTTTGCCTATTTTGCATTTTACACATGTTTAATTTAAAAACCAATTAATTTTCTCAACACTTAAACATAATCACCAGACCATTCTTACTAAACAAATAAGTAACATGGTACTTTTATGATTTTATTTAAATTAAACAAAATTGCTATATTGATCATAGACATCTATAACCATAGACATTTGTAACCAGTTTTTTTTCATGTATGAACATAATAAATATCCTTTTGTTGATAGGCCTAAAACCAATGTATTGGTATATAATCTTATTTTTCAAGTTTTTTCCTTTTATTGATATGCCCATAATAGTTTCTTAGGTTTACAGTAATTATTTTAAAAATCCTAAAAAGCATGATCGTGAAATTATTCTATATATGGCCATTAGACTTAAACTTTACATCATTAATCTGAATAATAGTGTGTAATCACGATCTTAATTATAATAATAAAAAAAAAGAAACATGTGAAAGACTGAAGATTAACCCTATTAATTGTGAAAATCAAATAAACAACAAAAGAGCACACTTTTAAGCATCTCTAAACCTTGATTTTCAGTCACAGGTAGTTGAGTGATCAGAATTCGGCGCCGACAGCACGCCATTGCCACACTTTGCCACCGTCCTCAAGCTCTCCACGAACGCCTCCGTCTGTGACTCCTGCGACAATATCTCCGCAAGCTGTTCCGGGCTTATTGCCAATTTCACCTTCCACACTCCTTTCCTCGGAAACACTTCACCGGTTTCCGACCACATCCTACTATTGTTGTTATCATAGGTACACATTCTGTACGGCGTTAAGGTCGCACTGGCAGCAGCGTTGTTGGATAGTTGTCTGGCGATGTTCTTGGTGGATGACAACCTGCAAGAAGGGTCGAGAGGGAGAAGGTAGTAGAGCTCCCCCGCAAGAAGCTCATCTTCACGGTGGAGCGGCTCCGAGAACAAGTCGCGGCGGCTTCGGAATATTCCGTGGCCGGAAAACTCGTTGGTTATGCAGTCGGCGGTTATGGGGGTGTAGAGCTCCATGATGGCTCCGTTTGGGGTGATGACCTTGACCATCTTATCCTTTTCCCAAGCACCTTCACTTTTGATGATTCCTCTGAACGCACAGTTCCCCATTGATGGATTAACTGACGATGTTTTTCTTGTTTATGTTTTTATGGGAAGATAACTATTAACTACCCGACACATAAAGCATCCAATTCTTTTCTTCTTTCTTTCCGAAATCTTTCTAATATGCGCGGACCCACTTAGTTTGTATCATCAGCAAAGTAAGATTGGATCATTATTGTAATTTTAGTTAATCATCATTAAGAATATAAATTAAGAAGAAAGGCATTTAACGAGTGATGTTTGGAAAGAAGATTGATAATTAGTGATGTTTTAAAACGAAAGTGTTTAAAGAGGGAACAATGTCTGAAAAGGAGGTGGAAGACTATGATGGAGAATGCTAGGAAGGAAGATAAGAGGCATGGCGTCCAGGTTTAGCAGATGATTGTCAATGGACACCATGATGGCTTCATGGAAAGACTGCCTCTTCCCACTGTTTTATCTTTGTTTTTTTCTTTTGGTTAACACATGCACACTCAACTCATCATTGTAAATTAAGCTTCTTACATTAATTTGGATGCATGATGATATTTTGAATTTATATTTAAAAAAATATATTAAACTTGAATAATAGACTATCACTCATGTGTTGTCAAAAATTTATAAAAGAAAAATTGTTAAAGAGACTTTTTCCAATTTTTATATAGTATATTTAGATGACGTGTTATTCTTTTCCAAAAATATTAATAAACATATAGATTATGTAAATAAATTTATAAGGCGTAGATAAAAAAATATAACCTTATTTATATTATTTTATTTACTACAATATAGTAGTGATATTTTTTTATATAAGGTAAGGTAAAATTAATAATGATAAGACCCCCTGTTGTGACAAAAGTTCATTAATTATATCTACGTTTATTAATTAAAAAGTAATATGTGACATATGATAGTGAGATGTAATTTATAAGGAAGATACAGTAGCATAACGAAGAAAATGAAATTGGGCCAATGGTTAATAAATGGGCTAGAAATCAATAGGCCCATCAACTGGTTTATGAACTTTTAAACCTAGAATCTGCAATCGTATTTCAGTAGCGGCTGCAGAAGGGAAGCAAACTTCTTGTTTCTGATCTGTTATCTTTGAAGGTATGCAGTTTTACTTTTGACGATTTTGTTTCAATCTTTCGCCTTTGTCATATGTCACTATGTTGTTTTGATTTGTTTTCTTTGTACAATTTATGTGTTGCAGTGTGAAAATGTCTGTCGGCGAAACTGCTTGTTCATACGCATCTATCATCCTTCACGATGAAGGAATCGCCGTCACTGTATCCTTTTGTGTTCCCATAGGTTCACCGTTGATGAATTGTGAGTAAATGTATGAAGCAATTTATTTTACTTATTTCACTTTTTTTTTTATTGATGGATTGAGTAATTGGGATTAAAACAAAACAGAGGTTATTTTTCGGAAGAAGGTTTAGGGTTCCTATCATGATTCTGTTAACGTACTTTTGTTGAGTAATGTGGGTTTAATTTAACCCGTGTTTTAAGGTAGGAATTCGTGTAGAAACAATTTAAACACGGAGGGAAGTGGCGATGGATTATGTTAAGTTGCAGCATATTTTTTC
This sequence comes from Vigna mungo, assembly GCA_036885675.1. Taxonomy (NCBI): domain Eukaryota; kingdom Viridiplantae; phylum Streptophyta; class Magnoliopsida; order Fabales; family Fabaceae; genus Vigna; species Vigna mungo. The sequence continues at coordinate 478,665 of CP144699.1, read as the reverse complement.
TCTCTTGTTTGCTTGGGTATCGAATCAATTTAAGTACTTGGGCAATCGTGAGCAAAAGTTTTTTGAAGGAGGAAAGGGGTTAAGGGGAACATGTTAACGTTATTAATAATGGTGATTATTTGGATAAGTGGGTTTAATCTTTTTCGTATTTTTGTTTGGAGATAATAGTGGGTTTTTTCGTTTAATCGCAAATGAATTTGCTTGGATATGTTTGTGTTGTTCCTTAAATCGTAAATAGGCCGACAATATCACCACTTTGTTGAAAACTGCCAAGGTTAAAGTCGAATCTTACTGGCCTACCTTGTTTGCTAAACTTGCCGAGAAGAAAAATCTTGGCGATTTGATTGCAAATGCTGCAGGCGGTGGGGCACCAGTCGCTGTTGCAGCTGCCCCAGTTGCTGCCGCAGGTGGAGGTGCAGCTGCGGCCGCCCCTGCCGCTGAGGAGAAAAAGAAGGTAACTCTTTTGAACCGGTTGATGCTGCACTTTTTGTTTGATCTCATTTTTTATGATCGTCTAATTTGTATCTATTACATTTTTATAGGAAGAACCTGAAGAAGAGAGTGACGATGATATGGGATTCGGCTTGTTCGACTAGGGACTTTTTCACTATCATCTTGTCAATTTTTGTGGTTCTTTAACTGTTAGTTGATGTTACATATATTTTTAGTTTTGTTTTTTGTGCTAGTTATTTATGTATACGACTTGATTTTGTAGTACTACGAACTTAGGGGTGGTGGTTTATGTTCATTTGAGAATTCTGATCGGAGAAATGTTTACCGTGTCTTTTTTTTTATTCTTGCCCATTTATCTGCCTCCACTGGTGTCTTGTGCCACTTTGTTTTTGTCTCTGACCCCATATTTTCCATATTGGATTTGTTTGTTGTTTCGGTTCAAGTTTGTTGAACTAAAATGTAGTTCTGATTTCCCAAACAACACCCAACATGATCAATATTAAACCAACGATCTTTGTCTTGGATCGTGTATTGGATCTGTTTTAGTGAAGATCTGTGTAAGAAACTTTTTTTTTATTAAACTACTTGATTGCCTGTTACAAAGGCTTTAGCGTCAGATTCAGCTTCTGGGTTTTTCATGTTTGCACCAAAGTTTAGAAAGATACAATCGCTAAAATCGGGAGCGAACAAGAATGCCTAGGTTTATTGGAAATGAAAATTTTTTCACAGATTTCAAATTTTAAAGGATGATCAAATGAGGATGGAAGTAAGATGCTTGATTCTAAATGAAATTCATAAGTCCCATGCTTACCTTAGGGAGTTTTCGTAGATGTTTTTTCTTTTCTGATTATCACTCGCATATTAGTTATTGGGAATATTAATTACGATGAAAGTATATTAAAGATATTGATGGATTTATTAAAATAATTTCATGTTCTTAATTTGTATTTTTTAATATAAACAGATATTTTTATATCACGAAACATATTTCCTTTGGTAACTTATTTATTTAAATAAACAGGATTATAATTATAATTATAAGTACGTAATTTTCTGTTTACGATAATTAGGAATATTAAAGCCACTCTCCTATTAGAATTAAGGTATATTAAATGTATATAATGTTGGTTCTTTTTCGGTAAAGAAAACAATGAATGTAATTCAAACCATGGACACAACACAAGTAATTCTATTTGATTTGAGTTGTTTTTTCAACATATAATGACTATTTTAAAACAAATCTTTTGTTGAAATACATTTTATGTAGCTTTTGTTTTAATATTTGTCATTATCACAATATATATTTTTATTCAAAATAAGTTTCAGTACTTTATAAGCAAGAAAAAGATTTTGAAGTCGATAGCAGTGTTTTCTAGCTGTAAAAAAAACAGCAAGGTTTGTTGGTTTTAATGGTGACTAAATGGTGACGTAGGTTCAAGATAGTTTTCACTCACGGTTCTTTTTTTAACTTAACGGTTAGATATTTTAATCTTGACTAGAGATCAAATTACTCCACATCTATGGTTCGAGCTCGAAGAAATATCAATCCTAATAAAAAAAATTATAAATATAAGTTAAAGATATGATTATTAAAGTTTTTACTATATTTATTTTAATATTAATTATTTGATTGATTGAATATGAATTGGCTTAAGCATTAAAGTGAGAAAGATCAAAGTAAACATTTGCCTTTATATGTCCAAAACATTATGGCATTTATAGTAGGATCCAGCGGAAACTTTTTAAGTTTACATGATGATCATAAGGATTATAGTAAATAATCAAGCGCAAGAGAAATACCCGATAGATATCATGATGAGGATGCAAAAATAAATATATGAGATGGAAAGGAAGAATGAAGAGGAAATAATAGTACTTACAGATGAGAATGAGATCATTTAACAAGAGAAGGGTGGTAAAAGTCTTGTGTCATTGATTCTGACTCTTCCAAGACTAGCTAAGCAACCTTGGGAGGAGTTGGATTGAACAATTCTAGCCAGTAGCTTTATTGCGAGTAAGGACCATCTCCACTTTGTTGTAACGTTTAACACGACCGACCTTTTGCCATTCGTTGCATGGATTATAGATACAATTTTGCCCAATAACTTGAGAATGTCAATATGATAGTTCTATGGACCCAGACGAGAACATTCAGATCTTCATGAATCAAGAAGTTGCAGAGGCCGAGGTCAAGAAGTTGCATGAGGTGAGATTCATCTTGGAGGTCAAGTACATTGTATGTCCTTTTGATGTGGTCCTTGTGAAGAAATCAAACGATTAATGGGGGATGTGCATCAATTTCACTGACTTGAACAGAGCATGCCCTAAGGATGCATGTCCTTTACCTAGCATCGATCAACCAGTGGATGAAGCCTCAGACCACTGGGTGTTGAGCATTTTGGACGTTTATTCGGGATACAACCAGATCCCAATGTTCGATCTAGACAAAGAGAAAAAACGACGTTCATCATCGAGCGGGGCAATTACTACTATGAGGTGATGTCGTTCTGTCTAAAGAATGCGAGGGTCACTTACCAACAACATGTCATGGACTTTGAAGACCAGATAGGTAGAAAAGGCATGGAGGTGTTCGTTGACGACATGATGGTAAAATCCCAGTGATCGATGATCATGTAAAGGAACTGGTAGAAATTTTTTATCATATTCAAAGACACAACATGCACCTTGATCCAACGAAGTGTGTTTTCAACGTTGAAGTAAGAAAGTTCTTGGAATTTTTGTTGACCGCTCAGGGCATCAAAGCTAATATAGACAAATGTGGGACAATACTCTGAATAAGAGGCCTATTTACTATATATGTATTGACCAAATTATCTTAAACCGATCGTTCGAGCTAAGAGGAAACTAATCAGTTTCTATCAAAATCAACTAATCTAAACATATAAGTAATCAGGTTTAACATAATTTGATTGTAATTAGAGTAACCCTAATCAAAAGTTCATGAAAAAAATCTATAAATACAGTTCAAAGATATGATTGTTGGATCTTTTATGACACATTTATTACAACATTAATTATTTGACCAATAAAACCTAAATTAATTTAAATTTCAAAATATGTTTAAAAAGTACACTTGATCGATTGAAATATCCTAATAATAAGAAAAAAAAACTACAAGATAAAAAAAATTACTTTAAATGAATATTATATCCATTCCTTCATAAACAATTACCAAACTTTTTTTTTTGTCACTAGTAAACAAAACAAAAAGGGGATGTAAAATAGTTATTCAAAAAACATATACTGATTTCTTTATTTCTTAATAACTAATTTTAAAATAAATAGACATATGCAAGTCTTTATTTTGCTCATGGTAATTTTAAAGTTATCATTAATTTTATGTAATAATTTATACCCGTATGTGTATCTATGAATGAAAAATTGATGACACTTATAGGTAATATCTTGTATGTAAAATAAGAAAAATTTAATTTAAATTTATTTAAGTTTCATAAGTTTAAATTTTATAAAATATATTGGTTCAATTTTATTTGGATAAACATTATAATAAATATTTATAGAGAATAAGATGAGATAAACAAATTTTTAAAGTTAAAATAAATTTATACTCAAGTTAACCGTGTCTTTTGAACTTTAGTGTTTTTTTAGTACTGTAAATGTGTATGAATAAGTTACATTTAATATTTTGTCGAATTTTTAAATTACAAAATTTTCCTCAGCCCATATTGTTTTACTACTTCTAAATATTTGTACTGTGCTTATTTTCTCAAAAGATTACAACTTTGTCGAAATTAAAAATCAGCCATATCATGGCTAAGTGATCATATATTTTTAGTATGCTTTAAATTGGTCCGATATATACAACTTCAACAATTTTTTTAATTAGTGAAATATCTTTTAAGGTTAATGAACTAATTTAATGTTTAATGTTTCATTTAAATCTTGCACTTTATAAAGGTCCTTCATTAAGCTAAATAAATAGATAATACCTCTTGTTAAGTTAAACAAAAAAGGATATGAGTATAGGGCCCAACCGGGTTCGAACCGGTGACCTCTTGATCTGCAGTCAAATGCTCTACCACTGAGCTATGGACCCCCTTTGATATATGAAGAGAAAAAATTACTATTATCATATTAACTAAAGTTCACCATAATTCAATATTAGGTTATTGCTTATCATGAGATATAATTTTGAAAACCTTTTAATTATGACTTCATGATTACGATTTATTTGCCTAGGTGAGAAAATATACAAACTCAGGTGAAAATTGAACCTTGGGTTATGTGTTGAAGAGAAAATTCTTGTCTTAACCATACACATAATGTTAGTAATGAATGGTTTATTTGGGGCGATTTTGTAGGAGCAAAATGAGATGAAAATTTTGTGTCAATTGAATTGGTTGAACAATAATTTGAACGAGAGAAAGGAAGAAGAATAAGTATTAGTAGGAAAAGTTAGTTGCGTATTGGTGGCTTCTTTGTCTCCTCTCCGTGATGTGTGATTGAATGTGTTATGTGTTCTGAATTTGTGTTTTGATTATTCCGGCTTTCATGCATTTTTCTCTTCTCTCTTTTGCATTTCCTCAAACACATTAACCTCTTTCTTTTTCTCATTCGCATCTCGCCATACCATAATATTAACAATGTCTCTCTCCGCTCCCAAGTTTGCGCACCCTCTTCCTCTCCATCACAGATCCAATGGCAGCCCCATGTCTTTCAACACGTCCACTCCCTTCCTTGGATCCACTCAGAAGCTTCGTTTCATCGCCCCCATTAAGCTCAATGCTCGCTCTAATTCCACTGTTGTCTCTGTCTCCGATGCTGTCAAGAACAAGAACCTCAAATCAGCCACAAATCTGGTAACCCTTTTACCGTTTTGTTTTTCGTATCAAATACCAATAATCCACCCCTTTGGGTGGAAGAAATTTTAATTTGTTCTGCATCCTGCATAATGGGTTTCTGAAAATTAAATAAAAAAATGATCTTTCCACTTAATTCAACCTGCCCAATTTGTTTGTGTAAATAGTGTAATCACGAACCGTATAGAGTTTTTGCTCTGTCTATCAATTAGAAATTGTTACGATATTTACCTTGAAAGTTATGCAAGAGTTTTCATTTGATGACATGTATGAAGAGTGTTACACTTATGGTACGTAGAGATTAAACTCTTGTTTTATAAGTTTCGTGGATCAATATTTTATTTCAAATGTTGTAGATATTTCACAATTTGATGGTATAGGTTTTTGTATTAACTGTAAGGAAAGAAGAGATCTTTCTATGCCAGCTATATCCTATTAGCTTCAGATTCTGGAAAATATGTTTTTTGTTATTTGGAAATGAGTGTTTGAGATTATTTTTCTTGTTTGTATTTCTGTGTGCAGCTTATTACGAAAGAGGAGGGCTTGTTGCTCTACGAAGACATGATATTAGGCAGGTTCTTTGAAGACATGTGTGCCCAGATGTATTATAGAGGCAAAATGTTTGGCTTTGTTCACTTGTACAATGGCCAAGAAGCTGTGTCAACTGGCTTCATCAAGCTTCTCAAGAAAGAAGACTCGGTGGTGAGTACGTACCGGGACCATGTTCATTCATTGAGTAAGGGGGTCCCGGCACGTGCTGTAATGAGTGAGCTCTTTGGGAAGGCCACGGGATGCTCCCGTGGTCAAGGTGGATCTATGCATATGTTCTCAAAGGAACATAATGTGATTGGGGGGTTTGCTTTCATTGCTGAAGGAATCCCTATTGCCACTGGGGCAGCATTTTCCAGCAAGTATAGAAGGGAGGTTTTGAAAGAGGCAGATTGTGATCACGTGACATTGGCATTTTTTGGAGATGGAACATGTAACAATGGGCAGTTCTATGAATGCCTAAACATGGCAGCTTTATGGAAATTACCTATTGTGTTTGTGGTGGAAAATAATCTGTGGGCTATTGGGATGTCACATCTCAGGTCAACTTCAGATCCTCAAATATGGAAGAAAGGGCCGGCATTTGGAATGCCGGGGGTTCATGTTGATGGGATGGACGTTTTGAAGGTCAGGGAGGTGGCAAAGGAAGCTATTGAAAGAGCCAGACGAGGAGAGGGACCAACTTTAGTAGAATGTGAGACCTATAGATTTAGAGGACATTCATTGGCCGATCCTGATGAGCTTCGTGACCCTGGTGAGGTTTATGTTATGCTTTCTTCTCTTAGAATGTACTTCAAATATGCTGTTAATTTTTTAGTGAGTTATGTAGCATTTCCTTTGCACTTTTGTTGGTATCTTCAGTGGTATTGTACATACTACTTGTACATTTACTCTGCCGTATGGTTTCTGTACATTATCTCTGTAGTTTAGTTTTAGGAGCACTTTTCTCTTGATGTTAGATGTGGGGCATGCAATTGATATTAAGATTAAGATCATGGATTTGGATCACTGAGAAACTTCTATGTTAAAGAAATTGAACTTTTCTTTGTACACTCTAAATGGTGTAAAGATGAAATACTTGATAGATTGAATTTGAAATAGGGTTAGCTATGTTTTTGTTACAGCAATAGTGTCACGTGATCCATGTAACCAACCTAACTAGTGGGATAAGGTTTTGTTGTTGTTTTCATTCTTGTGGGCAATAATATTACCGTTTTACTAATTTCAACAAGTCAGGATATTCATGCCATGATCAAAATGAGTCACATCTTTCCGTAGTTTTCTATCTTCTATTTGTGTTGTGTTGGCCAAGTTCATGGTAATTGTTCACCGTCATCTGTATGTGCTTTGTCAGCTGAGAAGGCACATTATGCTAATAGGGATCCCATCTCTGCGTTGAAGAAATACATGTTTGAGAACAACTTAGCCAGTGAACAAGAGTTGAAGGCCATAGAGAAGAAGATTGATGAGGTTCTTGAGGATGCAGTTGAGTTTGCAGATGAGAGCCCTCTTCCACCACGCAGCCAGCTTCTGGAGAATGTCTTTGCTGATCCCAAAGGTTTTGGAATTGGACCTGATGGCAAGTACAGATGCGAGGACCCAAAATTCACTGAAGGCACTGCTCATGTCTAATGTTTTTCAAGTCTCACATGTATCTGCTTGGAGTTTTCAGATTTAGATTCATGTTCTTATTCTTATAGTTTCTAGAAATCAAACATTACGGCAAAATGCCCTCCATAAAATATAAAGAGGATTTTTCTTTTGGTTGAAGTTTTGTTTTTTCTTTCCTTATATTTGTTAGTATTCTTAGAACTAGTGTCAACAATGACATTTTCCAATCATTTTTTATTTGTCAGTTGTTGCAATTATACCAGCCATCTCTATTCTTTTGGATTCCTATAATTTTTTCAATGAGTATCTTCTAGTGGAGCATGAATTCCATATCCTCTTGGTATAGTCATGATTTATCCTGAACTCAGTTTCATATGATTGAGTTTGGTTGATGGTTGATATAATGTAATTTACTCTAACGTTGAATATTGAATTGAATTTGTACTAGAGATTTTTGCACAGTAGTCAATTATTTTTAAATTTTATGACATGAAATTACTTAAATAAGTTATATGGTTCACTAAAATTTAAATTTACTAAAATACTTATGATTTTATATCCTTTAAACTTAACTACGATCTCAATTTTGAAAATTTTTCAATTTGTATTTAGGATTTTAAAATTTGAATTACAACAAATTCTTCACATATAAACTTTGTCTTGATTCTTTAAAGGGAGGCTAGCAGCGCCAATCACCTTTCTTTGTGTGTTTTTCTTTTAATTTTTATGCAATCAATACACTTTAAACTTTGTAAAGCATTTCAAAAGTGTGGCTAATGCTATAACAGATAAATATGCATCCCTTTATTATTATCATCTTTTTCTGACTTTCTAGTGATATTCTAATATTTTTTAACTTAAAATATGATTTTACTATCTAAACTTCGGCGTAACATTTATATTTATTATTGTTCTAAATTTTGAAACATCTTAGTTTTTAAATTTAAAATCCTTTTAATCTAATAATGTTAACTTTTTTAATCAAAACAAAAATAAAAATATAGATTGACAAGTAATGACATTCGAAACTAGAGTATTAATTTTTTATATCTACACGGGTTTCTAACATGTAGAATATTTGATGTGATTACAGAAGTGAGTAAAATGATATACTTTGGGTTTTTGTCAGCATCATTATTTAAATAACAATTAATTATTCAAATAAATGCAACATTCGTATATTCCGCAACGAAACGCAAGAAAAAGTTGTTTGGGAGTGAAATATTTAATGAACTTTACTAAACACGCATGAACTATGTCTCAACTGATTTACAGAAAAATATTCAAAAATTCAAAATTGGAAAGTGGATATTAAGGAACAAAGACCATTTTACACTATACGAGTAATATCTTGGCCTCTCGGGCGGCAAATCTGAATACTCTGTGCCTATTATTTTGGCTTTGAAGCTAACAATGTGAGTCGTATCATGAAACTGTAAGTTAACTTACCAAACACCAATAGTAAGAATGAATCTGTAATACTTATCAGATGAAAAATTAAAGTAGAAAAAAAGAAAAGAATGTGAAGAGACCATATAAACCGATATTACAACTTCACAGCAGCTATTGCTTCTGGTTTAAAATCAATCCGCAGACCCAATACACGCCTAACTTCTGCTGGAGTTAATCTCCAGGTCATAGGTCCAGAGTTCTCACCCCAGAAATCTAGAATCTCAGAAACCTTTTCTAAATTTAGAATTGTGGCCATTTGAGTAAGACGTGCAAACTTGTCTCTGACAGTTCTCTGTGTCATGACACTGAAGTGACTTACCAAAGCTCTAGCATCTCGGTCAAGTTGAAGACCGCCTAGCTGACTAAATCTTTTTTGCATCATAATAACTTCTAGCCTTTTCACAATGAAGTCAATAATCAAATGAACAAACGTGTCATAATTGTTAGCTGTCATTAGTGGCTGCAGCCATGCCACATTCGTCTCAACAGCATGGAGAAGTCTCTGAACCCATGGATCATTCACCTCATTATTTGCATACTCAGCCTCCGAAAGCTCATAGCTAATTGTTCCAACGCTGTCTAATATTGGTCTTATTCGAGGTGTAATGGTTGACACAAGTTGTTCTATGCCAGCAGTCAAAGCTTGCTTGAAAGCATTGCTGCTATCTGCCAACTCAGTCAAACAAGATTTTACCCTTTCTCGATCAGCTAGTGCAGGAAACACCTGCATGAAGTTATTCAGTCTGTTAATTCTGCAACTTTAAACTTGTATATTATATGGGCAAAGCAAATATACATAAAATAAAGAATGACCTATACATTATAAACCAACAAAGGACAAATTGACACAGCGCTGTAAAATTGAGAAACAGTTCTCGAAAATAAATAGTCTGTAAGTCTGTTCCAGCTACACTCTTTTCATTTAAAAATGAAGGAGGAGCAGTTGACAAAGCTAAAGACAAATAAGAAATATTCAATTAGCAAACTCGAATGTCTGAAGAAACATCTAGTTTAAAATGGAAAATAGTTCATAAAGTGAAATCATCAATACAAAACTTTTTGAATTTCTAAACCATACTTTGATTGCACTTTTCTAATCAATCATCTCCGTATTAATGTTAACAGAAGGGTTGCTATAAATTTGAACATGTATTCATCACAACATTCAGGGGAAACCGAGGTACATAGTTCATCAGGCAAAATCAATGCTACAATTTCTGATTTTCTAAATCATGCTTCAAGTGCATTCTTTTAATCAATTGTCTCAAAATTTATGCTACTGAGAGGATTGCTACAGATTAGACTGTATTAATCAACACTAAGGACAGAAACATCCTCAATCTGTGGTTTTGAAGTTGCAAAAATGTCAATCTTGAAATTGGTTTATCCTATACCGTCTATAATTTTATCCAAGATTTGTAAATATCACATAAAACTCTAAATCATGTTACAGAAATTCAGAACTAAATCCTGTACAAATTAAATGCCACAAACTGCACAAACACATTTTATGAATAATCCCTAACCTAGGAACCTATAATTACCTCATAATGGGACCCCAGGCAAACAATGCATAAGGCAAGGGTGTGCCAACTATACTTACTGCTCATAATTCAAAATTTAATGAATCTCATTAGTGATATACAATTGTACGGTACCAAAAATATACAACACTCACCTCAGCACACTGTTCTTCAATTTCATGTTTTAGCTTCAGAACATACTCACTGCTAACATCCATATTATTCAAAGCTGTTGCAATTTCTGTCCCTGTCTTTTGCACACCAACGCCACCAAAGAACAACTTTGCACCAAGGTTTGGCTCTCTTATTTTTTGCTGCAAGGCTTCATTATATTCATTACCGAGTAAACTGCTGGCACCACTCAAAACGGCAACAACAGAACTGATATTGGAAGTGGATATTGCCCTCCGCAGGCAACTCTGCAATACGTAAAATACATCATCCACCATAGAAGTGGTAAGGCTGTCAGGCACGTGTTCATCAATCCTTATTGCTTTCCTGACGTTCTCCAACATGAAAAATCCCTCCAAAATCACATAAAATCCAGTTAAATCTTGTGCAACCTTGCTGAAACTGCCACTCCGAAAAGCTCTGGTGGCACGGGGAAGCAACTCAGGGTCAACAGAAGTAAGCCCTTTGATCTTTGAAATCATGAATTCAGTGTAATCTTCACCAAGCTGCATAAGGGAGAGAATCTCCTCCAAATATAACTCAACCTCTCGTGGGTCAGGACCCTCAGGACCTCCTCCAACAGCAAGCAAATTGGTGTTGTGAGCATTTATCTCAGAGGACAACTTAGCCAACTTCCTATACTCCATATACTTGTTCAAAATCACAGAACCGCGAGAATCACACTCCTCCTGAAGCTCACAGATGGCATATACAATACCATCCTCCCCACAAAGACCACTCAAGATCTCACTATTCTCCTCAATCGCCAACACAATGTCCTTGAACAAATTGGTCAAACAACCAACAAAATTGACATTACGCTGATCCATTGTCTCTGCCAATTGCTCAAACTCCATTCTTGACCTCATTGCAATCACTTTCTTCAAGTATCCAACATACAACTGCAATCCCTCCTCCTCCACACCCAGCGGGGTGAAGAGTCGAATGAACCTGAGCAATGATGGATCAAGGTTCAGTCAGGCATTGTGGCACAATTTTTTTTTTTTAAACTTTTCTTAACATAATATCAAGTTCAATTTCTACGAACTCATTGCAAAAACTATATGTACACATTATACAAACAGAAAAGTCATGGTATGAATGAGTATTAAATTAACAAATGTGAAAGTGGACAAACTCATCAAATATAACAATTGCAATTGGATGACAGGATTACAGCGAAAAAGTTGTGCATATACAGTTTGCTCATATCTGTAATATATATCTATATGCATTACTCCCATAATTTAAGATATAGTAGAAAAAAAAAAGACAATCTACTATACTGCTGTTCCCGCAACTTAAAATTTATAGATCCGTAACTGAACCTGAGAATGGCGGGGTGGTCGCGTTGATCCACTGCGGCAGAGAGCTTCTTCCTTACAATTCCCTCCAACTGCTTCTTCGCTGCCAACAAGCGATCTCTCTGAAGCTGATCGGAGCCGGAATCTTTGTACTGCGCGTCAATTTGGAGGAAGGTCTGGACGTAGCGGGAGGCAGACTCATAGTCCTCTGCCTCGAGGGCACGGTGGACGCCTTCGAGGGAGTTGGCGCGCTCCACAATGGCGTCGATGCGGAGGAGCGCGTTGCCGACGCGCGACTGCGCCAGGTCAAGCTCGCGGACCTTGCTGCTGACCTGGTCAGCGAGGTCGGAGGTGGAAGCCACGTTAGAGAGCATGTAGTCGGCGTCGGAGTTGACGATGTCAAGGACATCGGAGGAGCGCTGGAGCTGGAGGAGGTGACGGTCAAGGTCAGTGCGCTGCGAGAGAAGCTCGTCGAGTTCGACGTCGACGGCTCTCTGGTGAGCGATGCACTCATGGAGGAGGCGCGTCATGGCGCCGACGTCGGTGAGCGAACGGACGTATTCGACGGCCTCCGCCGTGCCGAAATGAATTGAGCCGCCGAGTGTTTCTTCGTCCGCTACATTATTCCCGTTGACCTCAGGCGTAGTCCCCATCTTTCTCACACCATGAATTGCCCAACCTACAATCACATTCCCCTTCAGATCAGATCTGAACTAACTACAACAACAAAGGGAGTTTATTATCTAACTCTTAATTATTATTACACTCTTTTCTTAATTATGGTTTTTCTAAGAACTTATTTTCTCATGAAATATTTAACTTTATGCTTGTTGTAAAAATATTTATTTTCTAATTTTTTTCCTTTAAAATCCATCATTTATAAACTATTCTTTATTTATTAGTAATTTTTTCAGTGATATTTTAATAAAAGTAATCTTTTATAAAAGAAAAAAAAAAGTGTATTTGGGGTTAAATGGATTGGATGTAAAAGAAAACAGAGCACAACATAGCACACACTGAGCTAAACATGGCACCTAATACCATTTTCTTGCTCTCCTACACATCTTCCTCCTTACCCATAACCTTATTCAACCACCATCTCCATACCCAATTTAGATCTTCCCACAAATCATTCGTTTCCTTTTCCAAGGCTACGGCTTTCTCCTTCACCGCCTCGGCGGCCACGGTGGATAAAGCAAGGGTCGTTCACGGAGGAGAAAACGCGGAGGAAGAAACGTTCAAGCAACCAAGACCAACCGAAGTCTACATCTGCAACCTTCCAAGAAGCTGTGACGTACAACATCTACTTCATATGTTCAACCCTCATGGACCCGTACTCTCTGCTCAGGTTTTTATGGCTTCTTTCACCTTTTCCTTATTTAACATTCATTTTACTATACCCTCTCTTCTCTTCTCACTAAATTATTCAATTTTTTTTTCTAAAAAAACAGAGCTTGAAATCTTCTTTGCTCTATTTATCATCTTCGTTTTCATTATTAACTAGCTAGTTCAGCAGCACAAATGTTTTCACCTTTCATAGTTATGATCTGAATCAGCAATGGTGGTAATGATGACAAGGTACTGTGTTGATGGGTGACTGCACTTTTGCAGGTTTGCCGCAGTGAGGAGACCGGTGAGAGTAGAGGAAGTGCTTATGTCACAATGGCATCTATTGACTCCGCAAAAAAGGCAATTGAGGCATTGGATGCATCGGTTCGTGAGTGTGAAACTCGATGATGTATTATTTCGTTAATGTGTTCTGGCTTTTTGTTTGATCTGAAAATGTGTTTTTGGTTCCTCTTTCACAACTGAAGGATGTTGGTGGGCGCGAAGTGCTGGTTAGATTTTCGGCTGAGATGAATCCCAAGAGGAGGAAGAATCTTGACACGATGAATTCGTTACCCATGAGAACTATATACTATGAAGGTCCTCATAAGTTGTATGTTGGGAATCTTTCCAAGTTTACCATACCTGAAGACCTGAGACAGCTTTTTGGTAGATTTGGTAATGTGACCAGTGTAAGAGTGTTGCAAGATACGAGACAAGGGAAACAAAGGGTCTATGCGTTTGTCTCCTATCTTTCAGAGAGAGAACGAAATGCTGCACTATCTCTCAATGGAACGGTACATATATGCATTCTACCTATGCCACTTTTCAATGTTGTGCTTCTTATTCATGAGTTACTGTCTGATACCTGGTCTGGTCTTTCTTGCAGGTGCTTTGTGGTCGAACACTGGTGATTAGAGAGCGTGTAAAGAGAGAGGAATAAGATCTGACAGGATATTCATATTTTGCGTAGTGATAGTTGCAATTTTGATTGTTTGGGAGGAAGCTCTGGTCTGGTATGCATAACTGAGATTGATGCGAGAACTTGAGAGCTAGAATATGTCACCAAGTGGAGTAGATCTACTGTGAAAAGTCCATCAAAATCTGGATTTATTCCTTGTATTCAAAATTCCAATCAGCAATATCTATGTATATTTGATAGTTCAAAACATGATTTTTTGAGTGAAAAAGTATTCAACTTAAGATCAAGATAGGAAACTTCAGTTTATTTTCACATATCTGTAATTCTTTAAATTAGCAGTGACTAATTAGGTGCAGGGTTATGCTCACTTGTAGAGCAAGCAAAAATCAAAATGAGAAATATCACTGAGGCAACTCTTTACCACTGCCGTGCAGTTCAAAGTAATATTAAATGAATCTTCGGAAAATATAATCAAATTCATCCTTAAACACTGTGACATAATTGTTACACATTTTAGGCATACAGAATTGAATGTGAACTTTTGTTCTTTCGTCCACTAAATTGTCCATCGCTTTTAAGATCTCAAATCACTACCTTTGGTTTTTCTCATTAGCAGTGCTGTATGTCTGGTTGCTTTTCTGTCTGTATAGTTCAGCTGCAAGATAATTCTGGGCTTTATAACTTACAATGTGTTAAATTACAATGCGACGGCGGCCTAGGGGAGCCGCAGAGGTGGCGTACGACGGAGCTTGTGAACTGGGTGCGACAGCGGCCTAGGGTAGTCGCGCTGCGGCTTTCGTCATCGCTGTTGGTAGAAGAAGCTTCCTCCTGTGTGGTGGAAGCGGCGCGGGAGGTGGTGTGGTTCAATAATGGAGAGTGTTTTAATCTTTTGCTTTAACAGGTTCGAATGATCGTTTGGGTTTGTTTTAATTGGGCCCTCTAATATGAGTTAGGTCCCTAATTTTGTCAATTTGAATCACTAAAAGTCTTTCTGTTCAATGCAGTTAAGGTCGTTAAGTTTTTAAACATGTGGCACTGTTTCAAGTGTATATGTTTCAAGTGTATAAGAGAATGAAATCTGAAAGTGTCAGCGTACCACATGTTCAAAAACTTGACGGCGTTAACTGCATTTAACGGAAAACTTTTTATTGATTCAAATTGACAAAATTAGGGACCTAATTGAAACAAATCCCCAAATATAGGGACCTCCGAACCTATTAAACCTAATCTTTTTCTATTATTATGCGGTGCAGTTAATAATTGTGGGGTTGTAGGAATCAAAAGCCTTTATGCGAAGGTTTGTCTCTTTTTTTGTTTTCTTAATTTTGATTGTTGGTTTTATTGGGCCTTTGTCTTGGGCCTCGATTTCACTTCTTCTTTCATTCTCGCGCTCCAACACATAAGAGCACATAAACAAACCCTTAAGCCGTCAACGACCTTCGACGCTTTGATATTGGTTTCATTTGTTGAAGTTGAGAATGACGGAGATGGAGATTGAGGGTGAGAAACAGCAGAAGTTCAATGTGGACCTCGGCAACCTCATGGCTTTCGACTGCAATCACACTTTCCCCTCTCAACCACCTCTTTCCAGGTACCCAGGTACCGTCTTCCTCCTCTTCTTTAGGGTTTTTGGTTTTTGACACTGTCCTTGCTTACTTTAATTGAACACAGGGAGGAAATCGTCAAGCAGTGTTTGCTGAAAGGCACTCACTTGGTTCAGGCTATCGCAGATGCCCTCTTCACCTTACCATCAACCGAAGATGTAGATGGCCCCCTTGTCAACTTGCCTACGCCACTAACTAAATTGCCAAGAGAAAAACATGTAATCCCACACTCCAATATTTATTATTCTTTAATTTCAAAGGTTATGCAATCTATTATTTGTGACTTTTCACTTTAATGCTCGTATTCCTGATCCTTATTCTATTGTATTGGAACTTTTCAACGGCTAAATAAAAGCCTCTTCCTCCATATGTGTTTGCATTGCAATTAGCTATGCAATTGTATTTTTGTGCTTCATATCTAATTAGTTAAATCACTTGCTCACATCAATTTTTGTGATGCTTTCAGCTTCCAAAACCTAAGCCTCCTACTAAATGGGAAGTTTTTGCCAAAAAGAAAGGTTTGTCTATTCATACTGCACTTGTGACTCTCAAATAATCTTAATGCTGTTCATGCAGTCCGTGTTGGGCTCAGTGCTCTCTACTTTTATTAGTTGAACTGATGTATTTCATCCTGTGTTATTTTTCAGGCATACAGAATCGGAAGAAAGACAAGATTGTGTATGATGAACAATCTGGAACCTGGAAACGGAGATTTGGGTATGATCGTGCAAATGATGAAGACGCTGTACCTATCATTGAGGCAAAAGAAACTGATGGTAAATGATCGAACATCCTCTTCCTCATGAACTGCTACCATGTTTCTGTTAATGGTCACGAATTAGGTGTAGACTGCCGACACTCTACTTTAAGTTGTCACTTTCGGGCACCAACAGAACCACTACAATATGTTCAGCATACGATAAAATTTTAACATAGGATACTTCATGGCAGACCTGTATAAGGTCTGTGTACTAAAAAACAGTTCTAATGAGAAAAAATATGAATCAGGACAGCATTGGCTCTTTAGAAGACCCAGATTGTACAATGGAAATATTTATATATATCAGGGCATGTTCAATGCTTAGTCAAGACATATGCTTGGTTGGCATTGTGGGTTACCAGAGCATTTAACACGGAATCTGTTTAATTAATTGAATACCCTTCGGTCAAGATTTCAAATCTTGAGGATTTTATTTTCCTACCAATTTTGGGCACGTTGTTATTTTTGGTTATGAAAATTCTTGTATGTGATAATGTGGAAGTTAGATAGTGTTTATATGTCTATATTTCAAACCATATAGATATTCGTTTACACCATTTATGTTTAATGTTATTATTCTTTTGACGTCACCATTATTATCTTTTCATGAATATAAACTTGTTATTAACATTTTTTGGGTTTGTTTTTAGTACACTGATCAAAGCTATATTTGTGTCATATTAGTAATGGTATTGTAACATTTTGTAGATCCGGCAGAGGATCCTTTTGCAAAAAGAAAAGAAAATAAGAAGAAAAGAATTGAAAAACAAGATAAAAATCGACTACAGAACTTGAAAGAAGCTGCTAAATTTGGTGCTTTACCAAGGTTTGTAACATAATGTTTTCCAATTTACCTTGAAGATTTTGTAGCAGGGAATTCTATTTGTTAATGTTTATTATAGTATACATCATTGAGTTATAGTTGTCTGCACAATTTATGTCATGGATCATGGACCTTTGCATTTTATTTTGGCCATTGGAGTCAGTTCATTGCCTACTTTCTTTTCTCATTCAGGAAGTCTTTACTGAGTTTTCTCATGCTAAACTTTGCATAATCCAAATGATATATGCAGTTTCAGTTAGTGATATTTTTCTTTTATTTGTTAGGCCATCTGCATTGGGAGGTGCTTAATCCTTCTTTTCACTTATTAGTACCATTACCTAATAAGCGCCTACGTTGTACTTAATTTTTCAAGTGGGGCCATGTTTTTATTTTAAGAAAGTGTGAAATTTAAATTTTAATTTGTACTTATCATTTTATAATGTGTTTTGGTATTTCAATTGGTAAAATGAGATTATCAGTGGGATCTATTTAAATTTTTTTCAGAGGTACTGAATTAGAGAAAGTGGGTGCAATGATAAAAACAAGTAAAAGTGGTTAATATGTAGAAGTGGATCCAATTTAGGAATCATAGGAATTGATACTGGGTTGGAGATGACGGTCTTACATGCTCCAATACCGGAATTACTTTTACTGTTGCGGGTATATGATATTCTATATGTAAAATCTTACCTTATATCAACTACATTTAACGTCTGACTTTCTTGCATGTGGTAATTTCCCCAACTTTGGAAGCAATTGAGTAATCTAGAGGCTATTGTCCCTCCAAAGTCCTATCTTTTGACTAGATTGTTGTAGAGTGTTGTTGACCTGGTGTTTCTTGTTTTCTTTAATATACTCTTTATTGTTTTTCTCCCTGCTACTCATCACATGTTCGTTATTGTAATGAAGTCTGAACACATTATTATGCAGCCATGTTCAGTTGGCGGCTACAGCTTTGCCTATAACAGGAACTCAGGCTGCGCCCAAGAAAGTTACAAAGGATGAACTAGGTAATGTAGCAGGAATCGCAGCAACTGCAACAGCCAGTGGTGGGAAATTTGACAAGAAATTGCCGGGTGAAAAGCCTGCAAAACATAAAGGAAAATATCGAAAGGTTGTGCACTGTAAACTCGCAGAAAACTCTCTTAGCATGTAACTTGTTATATCTAGAAGCAACCATTTTTAACTAAATTAACTTATTAACTTCCATTCTTTTGTTTTCATCTAGTTCCTGCCAGTGGTGGAGGGAACCGGGATAGGATCACAAGAGAGGGAGCAAACTGAAAAAATATTGAACAAAATCATCTCCAAGAATTCTCATAACATACTAAATGTTGAAAAGGTATAGTAAAGTCATTTAGTGACATGGATTTCAAATTTTCCCAGTTTTGTTAACTTTTTTTTTTTGTCAAAAATGTGCTCTCTGAATTCTAGGCCGTCACTATGCACAATGTGAAGAAAGAGAAGAAACGAAGGAGCGAGAAAGGGAAGGCTTCACCAGCTGACAACAAATTGAAACCTGAGAAAAAGTCTTTTAAAAAGGGAAATTTCAAGAAAAAGGGAGATTTCAAGAAAGGGAAAGGGAAAGGAAAATAATTTAGATTTTATTAAAACAAGTTTTGCAGAGTTATCGGAAGCTCTATTTACTAGTTTCAAGTTTTGTAGTCTAATTTCATATTACGATTTGTAACCTGAGAAAGAGTCTCTTAAAAAGGGGAAATAGTTTAGATTTTATTGAAACGAGTATTGTAGAGTGATCTTGGGAACTGTTTATCGGTTTCAAGTTTTGTAGACTAGTTTCTATCTGTTGCTATCCTCTTTATTTCCCATCCATGTATTAATTACATCTTTTATTTGGCAAAGCTTTTAATTTATCGAATGGATGACAAAAATATTATGGATAAAATAGAACACGTATGTGTTATTTTACCTAATTTGTACGGTATGTATAGTTACACCTTTTAATTTTTATAAAACAAAATTCTATATTTAGTAGTGTAACTAAAGAAATATACAAAAGAAAACTTCAGTGAAAAGCTATTTTATTAAATCATTTTAAATAATTTTAAATCACATTAATTTGTAAAGTACTTTGGACTATGCCAGTATAATTGTTTAAATACAAATTAATTATCCAAAACACGTGCAACGTAACTTTACTGAATAATTAAGAACTAAGTCTCAAAATTGATTTGCAAAATAAAAAAAATACGTGTTCCAAATGGATTAACCATTTTACATAGGATGGTCTGTATATATGCTTAATATTTACTGAACAATCAAGAACCAAGTCTCAATTTATTTGCAAAATAAAAAAATAAAGAAAAACAAGTACAAGAATGTTCCAAATGGATTTACAAAAAGAAAACCATTTTACACAGGTTGGTCCGTATATGTGCTTAATATCTCAGCCTCTCCGGTGGCAAACTTGAATACTCTTGCTTACTCTTTATTTGAAGCTAACAATGCAACTCACACAACAAATTGTGAGTTAACTTGCCAAACAACAATAGTTAGAATGAAATCGTAATACTTATCGGATGAAAATTTAAAGAAAAAAAAATGTGGAGAGACCATATTAACTGATATTACAACTTCACAGCAGCTACTGCTTCTAGTTTAAAACCAACCCGCAGACCCAACACACCCCTAACCTCTCCTGGAGTTAATCTCCAGGTCATATAGGTCAAGGGTTCTCACCCAAGAAATCTAGAATCTCAAATCTTTTCTAAATTTAGAATCGTTGCCATTTGAGTAAGGCGTGCGAACTTGTCCCTTAACAGTTCTGAGGCATGACACTGAAGTGACTTACCGAAGCTCTAGTATCTGGGTTATACAGAAGACCGCCTAGCTAAATCTTTTCTGCATCATAATGACTTTTAGCCTTTTACACAATGAGGTTAATACTCATAAACAAAGTGTCATAATTGTTAGCAGTCATTAGTGGTTGCAGCCATGCCACATTTGTCTCAACAGTATGGAGAAGTCTCTGAACCCATGGGTCATTCACCTCATTATCTGCATTCTCGGCCTCTAAAAGCTCATAGCTACTTGTTTCATCGCGGTCTAACACTGGTCTTATTCAGTTGTTATGGTTGACACAAGTTGTTCTCTGCTAGCGGTCAAAGCTCGCGTGAAAGCATTGCTGCAATATGCCAACTCAGTCAGACAAGATTTTATGTTTTCTCCTCAGCTGGTGCCGGAAACACCTGCATGAAGTTATTCGGTCAGTTAATTCTGCAACTAAACTTGTATATTATATTATGACAACTTTCCAGCCGAGTTGCATCATTATGATTGGCATTCAACAAACAACATCGTCACTTGAAAACATTGGTTATCTGAGAAAAGCGAGCCAGATTCTTCGGAGTAACAAACATACCACAAAGATTCAATATGAATGACAAAAGCATTGATTGCAAGTTGTAAGTCCTACATAAGTTTTAGAATGCTCTGTTGGAGTTGGCTCGTATCTTCCTAATTAAGTAGTTCTCCAAACCAATGCCAGCATCGACAATTCTAGTGTGCCCTTTTATTTCAATCTTAAGAACTTCCTCCAAAGCACCATTGATTTTCCCACCATCATCCACTTCACATATTACAGGAATTAAGATCATCCAAGTATCCACATGCGGAGCTTCCCCATGTTCAAGAGACTTAGTAAGAACTCCACAAGCATCCTCACCCCTACCAACATTACAAAACCCCTTCACCAAGGCGTGAACAACAGAGAAATGAGGAGAAAAACCTTTACAGAACATCTCCTCAACATACTTACTAGCCTCATCAAGCATTCCCATGTCACACAAGCCACTCACCAAAGTACGATAGGACACAAGATTAGGCAAGCACCCATTGGCCCGCATGTCAGTAATAACCTTGCAAGCATCGTGAGCGCGCCCTTCTCTACAGAACCCTAGTATAACAGTATTATAATGAACAATATCAGGATTGCACCCTTTGACCTTCATCCTACAGAGAAGCTTGTAAGCCTCCCTGAGCTTCTTCTTCCTACACAAACTATTCAACAAAGTGGTGTAAGTCAAAGAATCCGGAACAAACCCTTTGTTGAGCATATCCTCCAAAAGATCAACAGCACCATTCACTTGACTCTTCCGACACAAGGCCTGCATCAAAATCCGGTAAGACTCGATATCCGGCACAACATCTCGTTTGAACATTTTGTTGAACAGTGAGTAGGCAATGCTAATATCCCCATTGAGACAGAACGCGCGCATGAGAATGTTGTAGGACTTGGTGTTGGGTTCCACCCCATACCTGTGAGCATCCTTGAAGAGAAGGAAGGCGGGTCGAATGTAATTACGGTGGGAAACGAGGATCTCGAGAATGCGGTTAAGGTGTTTGGGCAAAGGCTTGCAATTGAAGTGGAGAATGTCGTAGAAAGCTTTGAGGGCTTTGTCGGGCAAATCGGCTTCTGCGTAGACTCTGATCAAGTAAGTGAAGAGGGTGGGGGTGATGGGGTGAGAATCGGATTTAATGCAGCGGAGGAGATGGTCGATGAGAGAGAAGTGTTTGGAGCGACCCAACTTGAGGATGAGAATGAGATAGGTTGAGTAAGTATGGCGGAAGTTGGGTTGGCGAGAGGCCACATCGAAGATTTCTTTGGCCAAAAGAGGGTCTGATTGCGAAGCTATCAGCTTCTGAACTCGAGTTGGTGATCCGAAAGGGGTGTTCCCGTTCCCGTTGCTGTTGCTGTGGAAAGCTTGTTGATTTTGCAAGTAAAAGGGTAGTGATGGAGGGAAGAAGATGGAATTAGAAGTAACCGAAATTAGGGTTTTGGATCGAACAAAGACCCTCTGCATCTCGTCTTCTTCTTCGCTTCTGATGGGTGACGGAAGCAGAAAGGATTATACATAATTAACTCCACGTGTCACAGTGGCCACCAAGACCTCCAAAATGTGGTGGCGCGTAGACGACGTGGCATTTCTCGGAATATGAATGAGGCACGTGTATAATAACCAATGGTGGAGAATGGGGCACGTCAGAAGGGGAAACATGGCACGTTTAGATGCAGTGGAAGTTGAGATCTGAGAGAGTGATGAGATTCACGTTCGCATGTATCTATGCATGTATGTGGCATATGGCGAGAAGATATTTTGTAGGATTTTCGCGGTTGTGAAGCAAAGTATAGAAGGCGGTTTGAAAATTCTGAAATTCTCTTTCTCTCTCTGTCTGCCTCCACTCAATTTAGCAGACTTTTAAGATATTTTCACTGCACAACTTAAGACTCAGCATGAGGTCTTCCTCCTCCTCTTCTTCTTCTTACTTTTCTAGCGTTCAATTAGGGTTTTGGTGTGGTGTTTTTGATTAATGCAGCAGAAGCAAATTGATTGAGAATGGGAGAAGTGGCGGGTGAGAAGGGTGTGATGCAGACTCAGGAGGAACAGAGCAACAATGCCTCCATGGTTCGGTGGGAACGTTTTCTGCCTCGGATGGTGCTTCGGGTTTTGCTTGTGGAAGCTGATGATTCTACTCGACAGATCATTGCTGCGCTTCTCCGTAAATGCAGTTACAAAGGTTTTTTTTTTTTTTTGTTTTTGGTATTTTCCTTTTTCAAAAAAATATTGTTTAAATTATTTTTCTGGAGAAAATGAAAACTACCTTTCGTTACTCTTTAAACGTGTTTAATGTAAAAAAACGAACACAGGTAGATTTTTCAATAACTGGCTATCAATCTGGTTTGTTTCACCTACGACTTCATGTAGTCTTTTTCCTGGAGGTCCCGCTTAGCCACGTAATCCAGGCATGAATTAGCTTCGCAAAGAACATAATTCACCTTCACTCTGCTGCGGGAAAATTAATCTTTAAAATACTCAGTAGATAGCAATCGACCTAGGAGTTCAATTTATGTTAACAATTCAGCTAATAACAACGTACTTGAACTGAATAATTGTTTTTTCTTTTAATTAAATAAAGGGTATGTTTCATGGAAATGTGTATTTTGTGGTGCACTCTGAGTTATTTCCTTCCACGGTAGTGTTTGAAAAGTGAGTTTACCCTAAAGCTCAAGATGCTTATGAACTTCTTAATTGCATTTTTTTACATGCAGTTGCCACAGCTTGTGATGGCCTAAAGGCATGGGAGACATTGAAGAACAAAGCATCTGACATAGATCTCATATTAACTGAAGTGGATTTGCCATCAATATCTGGATTTTCACTTCTTAGTTTAATCATGGAGCATGACGTTTGCAAAAACATTCCCGTCATAAGTATGAGTTGACTAGGTGCTGTTAGTAGTTAGATATGGCTAATGGACTCAAATTTGTTCTAACCTTCTCATGGTTTTGCAGTGATGTCTTCTCACGATTCAGTTAGCATGGTGTTCAGATGCATGTTAAAAGGTGCAGCTGATTTTCTTATAAAACCTGTTCGCAAGAATGAGCTAAGAAACTTGTGGCAGCATGTGTGGAGAAGGCATGTCGTACGTCATATTCTTCAATGTTATTCTGGCAATGTTTTGATATTTCTTTTGTCTATACTAGTGTGAACTTACTACTTTGACTTATATTTACTTTCCTTTTCTTGCTTCAATTAATGTTTTCTATATATATATATATAAGCGGGCCTCCTCAAAATTTAACACTGCCACAGATTGAACTTGGTTTTGCTGCAGAAAATCATGCTGCTAGCAGTGATTCTAGCGGTTCTGTGGCTTCTACACCAAAAAATAATGAATGCAGCGAGAAAACAAGTGAGGTTCAAGTAAGTTTTTCTCTTCCAGCCTCTAAACTTTCACTGAAACAGCATGTTGTAATATGACTGTTACATATGTCAGTTTCTCAGATTTCAGTGTTAGGTGTGAAACAGCAACTAATTTTTGATTGTACTAATTCAATTTCTGAAGTATTTTCTACACTTTCATTGCTTGTCATGAGTAAGTTACAAAGACATAAACCTTGAATCCATTTTCCATTACATTTATATGAAGCCACTCCCAACTTGGGAAATTTTCCTTTATAGGTTAGGCTGGTTTCGTGACTTTATATAGAAACTGCATGTTTTGCCAACTCCTATGTAGAGAGAACTTGTACACCTCCATTTTTTGAAGCTGAAAGTACATGCATGTAAAATATTCAGGATGTTTCACAGCTGAAGAGTTCTTCAAATTTGAGCGATGGCACAATTAAGCATGACAACTCTACAAAATGTGAAAGGGAATCAGATAAGCATAATGACAAAGCTGGAGGTGCGCAAGTTTCCTTTATTTTGTACTTTTGTTCAAATCTTTGGCCCTTATTTTGTTACTCAGTTACAATTAGCATGTATTGCAGCCAAATCAATATTTATATCAGAAGATGAAGGGTGCAACAAAACTTTTAAACCAACAGGCTTAAGGCCAGGTCAAGGATATGATTTCGGTGGAATAAGAAATCAAGATGAATTTCTAAGAATAGAGTTGAGCAAAGCCAATCCTGCAATTAGTGTTGATATTCGTGGATGCAGTGATGAATTGGAAGGTCCGTCTACTGGGGCCATTGACTTGATTGGTACATTCAATACACTTCCAGAGAGCACTGATGAAAAATGTAGTGTCAGTAGTGGTAACGTTTCCAAGTTTGACTTTGATACACAACTGGAACTTTCTATAAGAAGATATTTTCCTGGAGGCTCGTACAAAGCTGTATTTGAGGAAAGGCAAATATTGAACCATTCAAATGCTTCTGCCTTTTCTAGGTGAGTTCTCTACTTGCCTGCTATTGTTGTAGGTCAAGAAATAAGTACGCCAATTCTTGCTTTGAATTTCCAAATCATACAGATAATTTTTAATAATTTGTTATAAAAAAAAATTGCAGGTATGGTAGTAGTAAATTGTTGCAGCCCCTTTGTCCAACACCATCAACTATCTCTGCAAAATTAACAAACGTTAGTCATGATTCTCAGAAATCTCCTAATTTATTTGAAAATGCAACTACTTCTCATCATTGTGGTGAAAAAGATCAAATTAAGGAGAAAATCACCACTCCAGATATTGGTCAATCTGGACAAGTTGATCCAAAATTACCGAACAGTCAACTTGGATTCTTTCCTGCTAAGGGGGTTACTTATGATCACAAATCAACTGGAAATGGAAATGTCTTCTCTTCTATGCTTTATTCTCAATCAGGTGTCCATACCATATGGACTCCAAAATCATTGTTCCAGAAAGAGAGTTCTCCGTTTCCCACTAGTACTTCCTCCCAGTCTAATCCTCAGAGTCGCAACTCAAAACATCATCACTGCTCTGACGATGCAACCCATGATTCAATTCAAAATGTAAATGACCAAAGCCATTTGCATTTTGAGACACAGGACTCTCCTGCTGCTAGTCAGACTGCTGATACTGCCCTTTACCATGATACAACAAATCATAATTGTAGTGGTGTATACAGAAGCATAGGCTGCACAAGTGATGGAAATACTACTTCAGCCAAGGTAGCCAAGGACAACCACGAAAGTTTCACCGATATTGGTCACTTCAGTCATGATGGATTCATAGGGACAGATTCTCATCGCACCAGCCAACGAGAAGCAGCTCTAACAAAGTTTCGACTTAAGCGGAAGGACAGATGCTATGAGAAAAAGGTATTGCTACCGTGCTATTACTGCTTCTGAAAAGAGCTACTTCTGAAATATTTATGGTAAAGGCATTATCGGAGCGTCATGCAATTGCTTGCTGCCATGTATTTCTGAAAAAGCCAGACTTTAGGATTTGAAACTTCATTAGTTTAACATTTATGTTATTAGCGGGTCTAGTCAATTTTGAAATTCCTATACCATATTTTAACTAAAAATCTCACCATTTAAATTGTGATTACTTTCTTATCTATGTTGCTTAGACTAACATATTTGGTTATTGTTGAATAAGCAGCTGCTTATTGTTGAATTTTTTTTTTTTTGCATAGGTACGGTATCAAAGCCGGAAGAGATTGGCAGAGCAGCGCCCTCGGGTGAAAGGGCAATTTGTTCGCCAAGTAGACAGTAGTCATCCGGTATCAGATCTGGGTGGTGATTCCTGAAATTTTTTTCTTATGGCTTATTGAAATTTACCTTCATCACTGAATTAAAATTTGACTTCCAGAACTGATTTGCCTCTCTCGACAAGGATTAACTATAGGTATAGTGTGTCTGGTGAAATATGTTACCTTTTATGTTAGTATTTTCTTATGACTGGTCTTTGTTGTCTTTTAGAATATAGGATTGTAATTATTTAGTAGGATTGATTTGAAATTTTGATTTTACCTCGTGTATATGTTTCTCAATTGAATGCTAGTATATAGGGTTATCCTTATATAGGCAGTGGTATGCTTTCATCTTAAAGGGTTGAAATAAGATGTAAAATGGAGTTATATTTTATATGGATTGTAATCTTTCTTTAATATTTCCATTGATCGTTTGAGCCCCCTTTAATCACTGAACACTGGGAAAAGCACTTGGACCCCACTGTTCATGTATTTCACTTTTCTTTTCCTAATTCCTGCTAATATATTATTTCAGATTCTATTTTTATGTTTTTAATTGTTGCGAAATTTAATGTCTAATACTACTAGACTTCATGCTTAGATAAAAAATATAGCAATCAATTTTTTAAATAGAGTTAGTGATAGATTTTAACGTTATCTAATAATTTGGATAAATCAGTTTTGAAGGTCTTAATTAGGGGCAACGAAAACATAAATAGTGTTAACATGTGTGATGTGTATAAATTGTATGGGACACGTGCATACCAGATGTGGGAAACACATCACATTATGTTGAGTTTGCTGTAGGATGTTGCGAGGTAAGGTCCAAACGGAACCAAACGTGTGTATAACTGAATAGAAAACACATAAGTGCTTGTTATCTCATCTCTCTTTCATTGCATGCAGAAACTGTTCATTTTTTAAGTCTAAGTTTATCCATATGTCGGCGAAATGAGTCAAATCGAGGCACATCTCCTTTAGCTCTTCTTTCGGTTCCCTCTCCTCTACTTTTATTTTCTTTTGGTGCTTCATTTATTTTCCAGAGCAAAAACCAGACCCCATGAAAGGAAGTTATTCTTTTTGTTTTTTTTAACATAAGGTTGCATAAGAAAGCAGTGAACTTTGTTGGTTCCACATTTGATTTTCAATATAGGTTTGACTATTTATAAAGTAATTAATTAGTTAATTCATATTGTTTTTATTCACTCATCTTCACATGACAGTTAAAGCAAGTGTAATTAGAAGTGAAATGAGAGAGAAAAACTGACATATATTATTTGCAAGATATAGGCAAAGAAAAGTGAAAGGGATAACAAGTAAAGAAGAAAAGAATTGGATTGAAAGAGATGTAAAAGCACTTCAATATCAAGTGACCCAATTCCAACTCTCCTTTGTGACTTTTGCGATCTATATAACATTATTACAGCATCTTTCTTTTCAAGAGAGTTAGTTAAAAATAAGCAATTGTTGGATAATGATTTACAAAACATGATTAAAGTGTGTAAAGAGTGAGAGTTGCTTATCATAAGCAAGAAAACAAAATAAAATGAGACAGAGACACGTGTATATATGAAAAAAATGTGAAGTAAAAGCACTAAACAATTTGCTCTTAGATTCCTCTCCTATATTGACATCTCATTTCTCCATCTTTTTTCTCTTCTTCACTGCCAAACTCCATAGTTACACACTGCAACAAAAGAAAAATGTCGAAGGACAAACATTCCAATGATCCCAGACGCGCAGCATGCACGGCCATCACCATCTTCCTCCTCTTAGCTGGTGTTACTCTTCTCGTGCTCTGGCTGGTCTACCGTCCCAACAAGCCCCGCTTCACGGTGATCGGAGCCGCCATCTACGGCCTCAACGCCACCACCCCACCGCTCATGTCCACCACCATGCAATTTTCCGTCCTCATAAAGAACCCCAACAGGCGCGTCTCCATTTACTACGACAGGTTATCGGCCTTCGTCTCCTACAGGAACCAGGCCATAACGCCTCAGGTCCTGCTGCCGCCGCTGCACCAGGGCAAGCACACCGCGGTGTCGGTATCGCCGGTGATCGGAGGGACGGCGGTGCCGGTGTCGGTGGAGGTGTCAAACGGGTTGGTGGTGGACGAGGCTTATGGGGTGGTGGGTCTGAGGCTCATATTTCAAGGCAGGGTGAGGTGGAAAGCTGGTGCCATCAAAACTGCGCACTATGGACTGTATGTGAAGTGCGATGTGTTGATGGGTTTGAAGAAAGGTTTGGTGGGTCCGGTTCCTCTCCTCGGAGTTACACCCTGCGATGTCGACGTATGATGTTTTTTTTCTTTTTTTCTTTTTTTCTGTCTTCAATTCAGTGTAATAATGTGCAACTCTATTTTTTTACCAGAAAAATTATGTATAGGGTTTAGTTTTTTGCAAATTCAGTGTGTTAGAAAGGTAAAAGTGAAAGAATTTCCAAGTTGCAGTGTACAAGGTTATGTTTTTATTAATTTAGAGGAACCAGGATGAGAAGGTATGCGTGTTTCTTCTCTTACTCCTCAAATTGTTTTTGAATGGAGCTTTTTCAACTGTGCTGCAATGGTTATGGCACTTGGTGCAGCAAAGTGATCTACAAAGTTCTATGCTTTTGTAAAGCCAAAAGTAAGCGTAATTGGTTACATAGCATTGATATTTTTACACTGTAACTTGTCTCTGACTAGAAAGGTAGAAAATGATGCTAAAATTTGCAGGCTATGGGAATGGAACTTTTGGATATGTAGACTCTAAAACTGGAGAAATTTGTTGATATGAAGTGAAATGTTGCTGTAGATGTATGAACATAAATTCGATAATTAAGACAGTTAATGCACAAGGCAGTTAATGGAGCAGCGGTGTTTTTAGATTTGGGAATACGTGCATGGTGAGATTATTTAATATTGGGAAAATGTTAATTTAACAATTTTCTTTTTACAGTTTTTTTTTTATATTGTTTCGTTTATTTAAAACATGTTAATAAAGTAATAACATATAATATATCATTAAAAAGTTGTTAAAAGAATATATTAATGTATTATATTTCTTAATTTAAAAATAATGATTTGAAACTAAAAAATTTGAGAACATTTTTTAAAATGATAATTAAAAAGGGATGATTTTTTGTATTTTGAAAAAAGGACAGATAATATACAAAATTAAGAAATATAAGTAATATTTTTATCGGATTAATATAGTATCCTATTAAACATGTTTTTAACATTTCTAAAACTAGTAGGATTTTGATTATTTATGAAAAAAAAATCATTTTTATCTTTTAAAAAGCTGAAATTTTACTTTCGTATTGGTTATGTGATGCTTGTTATTGACTTATCTATTTATCATAAGGACAGTTCATAATCTTAAATAAAATAAAAAAAACCTTGATTTCTAATTTAAACATTATTTATTTATTTCAAAATAAAATTTTAAGGATAAAAAGTAATAATTCATAACCTCTTGCCTATTGTTTTAATATTTTTAGAACTTATAAGCTATGATTAGGAAATAAGATTTAATATTGTCCTAGAATTTCAAAATCAATAAGATTTCCTCCAAAAGTTAGGAATAAAAATAAATAGAAATAATAGATGAAGATGAAAGAATAATTAAAAATATAATAAGTAATATAATTTGAAATGAATAAAAGATAGGTGATAAAAGAACAATGGTATAAATTCTGAGGTAGTGAATGGTGAGCATAGCATCTATGAAGCTTCCTCCATTGGAGTTTGATTTTGAGAGTGAAGTTTTGTTGTGAAGGTATTGGATTCCCTTTTATGTGATTGATTAGTGCATAGTGGAATGAAGAACCAAAGCTTAGTAGATAAAGGAATCACTTTTTTAATGTATTTTTTATTCAAAGGGTCCAAGATTATAACTTTTTCATAATCTTCCTGCAAAATTTTAAAAGTTAAGTAGGAAAGTGTAACATTCAAATTTCTTCTCGTATCAATTATCTTTGTTTTAAAGTTCTATATTAAAATATGATCTGGCTTTTGCTTCCTGTACTCCATAATTTCTTCGTGGACTCCCCAAATTTTCAAAATGATGATTTTACATTTTGTAAAAGTGATTTCCAGATTATATATTTCAGAAACATTTCAGAATTTTCAGAATAAAATGTAGGAAGTGTGAAATGCATTCTGAAACAAGCTTTTTAGAATTAAGCTTTCCAAAATGCATATAATAATACCTTCTAAATTATATTTTTGAAATATTCTTACAGTGTTTTGGAAGGAGTTTACCGAAACGAGTTATTTTCTGCATTTTCTTTTCTGTTCTTTTTTCTCTACAATAGTGACAATAACGGTAGTAATAGTGGTGGTGTAGTGCAATGGTGATGTTTGAATATGTTTCTGTTATTGTGCAGTTTAGTAATTGTGAGGGTATAGTTAGTAATTGTGGGGTCAAAGTAATAGCCCTTTCCTTTCTTTTCAAGTTTATTTGGAACTTCCTTGGGGCTTTTTTCCTACACCCACTCCTATTTACTATCGGCTTTACTTCTTCCAATAGGTGAGTGTGTGACATTAGGATAAATGTAAGAGATGAGGGTTGTTGAGGAAATAAATAAGAAGAGAAAGAGACTAATTATGTTTTTACCTAGTCAAAGTGAAAAGAAAGTCATTTAAAGTATTTAAAAAAATTTGGGAGTACAGACAGAAAAACTGGGGGTGCATATATACTCCAGTGGAATCCATGGGCCATTATCCATTTCTTTGTTTTTATCCTACCAATTACGTCGGGTAGTTTTTGATTGGATAAAGATATTTAGACAACATTTTTTTTATAACATTTTAGCATCATCTACCTATCATTCTGTGATTGGTCCAAAATTACTCCACAATCAATAATAATAATCATAAACACTATTATAGACCAATCACATAATGACACGTATATGATATTTAAATGTTGTCAAAACAATGTTGTCTAAATATCATTATCCTTCTTTATTTCACCTTAACAGATTGACATTAATGAAATATCTCTTCACATTTTAGATGAAAGATATTTTTGCATGATTGTAAAGAAAGAGTTTGATTTGGAAAAGGGCAGGCAACCAAGAACCTCCTATCCAAGGAAAAACCATAAAAGCCCTATCCTACATACAAAGCTACAAGCCATGTCATCACACTATCCATAATCAGAACAAATGAGTGGTTCAGCACTTCAAACTGTGGCAGAAACACTTCCACATTCATATCTATGCCAACAAAACTACAAACTCACCAAATAAATATCTCAGCAACATAATCTATATTCTTTCCGTGCTGTCCTCAGAATCAATCCTTCATACCAGTACTTGCAATGGCCTCAACCTCCTCCTCCACCCTCTCTTTATCCTCTTCCTCCACCCTTGTTGACGCCAAGGCTCCAAGGCAATCACCATCTTCTTCCCCACAATGTGTCACCCTTCCCACTCTTCCTCCACCACCTGTCCACTCTCAGACTCGTCCTTCCAAAACTGCTGCTTTCTGTAAGTCAATTACCTCAAAACCTTCCTCAGATTTCATAATTAACAACTTAATCAATTTCTCTTTTAACTTTTTACTCGTCAAGATTATAACTTTCTGCTTCTCTCTACCACTTTTTTCATATGGGTCATGCCCATCAGTCTGTGAATCATGGATATTTCTAGAGTGTTATCAACTTTTCAAGGTTGATTCTTTCAGGTCGCAGGATTGCTCGAAATGTTATGGGAATGGCTACCACAAGAGAGGCACCGGCAGCAGAAATTGCCACAACTGAGCTTGCTATTGCTGAGACGCCAGAGATTGTGAAGACTATTCAAGAAGCTGTAAGGATCTCAAATTATCTGATCAAGTAACGTACTTGTGCTAATTATAAAAGGGTGATGCATGTGAAGTTGGTATCGTGTTTCTGATTTTACTAATTAATGTTTGGTACGTAGTGGGAGAAAGTTGAAGATAAATATGCAGTGAGTTCGCTGGCCGTAGCTGGTGTGGTTGCATTGTGGGGCTCAGCAGGAATGATCTCAGTAGGTTATTTTTTAATACTGAATTTTGTATTGTGTTAGCCATCAAATGCATTATTCTGAGGTAAATTATCAAATTGTGGTAACATAAGCAATGATTTACACTTGTAAAACAGGCAATTGATAGGCTTCCTTTAATTCCTGGGGTTCTTGAGGTTGTAGGCATTGGCTACACTGGGGTAAGTTCACTGAACTGTTTTCAATTGAAAATGATCATGAATATATAGTAGTTCATCTTCAATTTGTCTTTCTTTGCAGTGGTTTGCTTACAAGAACCTAGTTTTCAAGCCAGACAGGTAGAGCCAGATTCTGTTGATAATTTAGTATGATTTTGTTGCATGAATTAACGTGATGATGAATGTTTTATTTCCATATATAATCTGGTTGGTGTTACAGGGAAGCTTTTGTAAGAAAGGTAAAAGAAACATATAATGAAATACTTGGGAGCAGCTAAAGCAGTGAGATGCAATAGAGATCTATCTTGCAGCATTTTGTTGAAGATGCAACCGTGCTTCATTTTGTCCCAATAAGCTTCTGACCATACTTCATCCCATGTAATGTAATCTAGCCTCAAAATAAATGTAATATTTTTAATATATCAAATCTACTTCAACATATGATAAACATTTTAGTTCAGTTAATGCATGAATGAAGGATATATATATATATATACCTTATCATTTTGTCCATTTCATTTTATGCGAGACCATGTTTAGCATATTGCTAAAATAACTTGTAAAAGAGAGCATCAACACTGTTATAATCTTAAGTCACTTCAAGCAAATGGAGCATAAGACAAGGCATAAGCAGAAAGGGAACAATAGGAAATAGGTTAGTATTATATATGTCACATCAAATTAGACATTATCATAATCTCATTATTCAAAGTATGAAACTTAATGTTATAAGAGGTGTAAAAAGGGACACTCCTGCAATCTCATATTTTTCACCTAATCTTATAAAAGGCAATTGTGAAATGAAAGTAGATATAGAAAAAGTGGTGTAAAAAAAAATAATATCATTATTATTTCATATAACTTATTAAATAAAAAATATACAATTAAATTTATGTTACAAAATTTTTAATATGAGTAGCTCATTTTTGACAACGTTTTCAGCTAACACATAATGTAAGTCCTTTTTTTTTTTTACTTCTACACGTTCAAATTTATAAATCCCTTTATATCTATAAGTTGACCTAATTACAAACATTGACCACACCTTATTTAAAAGCCTATTTAAAGCTTGGAAGAGGGAAAAATATGTCCAAGCAATATCGGAAAAATAATTAATAATGCTTTCCAAAATCCACAAATATGGTATTATATTACTATTAGAAAAGAAATAGATCTTTCTACAAAACCAATTTTCATGAAAGGAGTTCACTCTCAAACCAAAAGGTTACATATTTGATGTGATTCTTTATGTGAAAGTTAAGTAAAATGAAAATAATATTAACAGTACTCATAACTAAACAAAAGAATAAAAATAACAATGACATCTTTTAAGTGCATTTTTGTTATATCTATGTCCCGTGTTTTAGGGTTGAATTATTCCAAGTTTTTAAGAAATAGATAGGGTTAAAAAATTTAGAAGTGGTTTTAATAAGAGGAAACACTAATAATATATCACAGGAAAATAATATTTTGATAAGACATTGAATGTTATATTCAAATCACCGTTAACGTGGTATTATGGGTCCAATTAATTATATGCAATATTAGTTATATGCATTTAGTAAAATAGTTTCTGTAAAATATATAATAGTATTTAATATATTTATTTGTTATAAAGATGATACATTGTTGTATAAAAGTATCTGGATGATCTTAGATATGATATATTGTTCTAGACAGTATTTTGTGTTAGTTTAATATTAGAAAAAAAACATGAAAAAAATATCATTTAAATAAAATATTAGGTTTTAGTTGGAATAATAATTAAAGTTTAATACTCTTTCTTATTTTAAATATTATTTAATTTTAAGATTTTAGATTTCGATTTTTACAAGAAAACTTAATATTTTTTGTGATTTAAAATATTATTTAATTTTAAAGATATTAAGATTTAATTATTTTTAAAACTTAAATACAATTTAATATTTTTAAAATTAAATAATTTTTTTGAGTTTAGACTTCTATTATTATAAAAATGGAAGTCGAGTTTACATTTTTTATTTATTTATGATTTTATATTTTGGTTTTAGAAAAGATAAAGTATAATAAAAACATTTATGGGTATATTTTAGTTTTACAGTGTTCAAAAGTGTCAAAAAATCTTTTCTGCATTAGTAAA
Organism: Vigna mungo; assembly: GCA_036885675.1. Lineage (NCBI taxonomy): Eukaryota > Viridiplantae > Streptophyta > Magnoliopsida > Fabales > Fabaceae > Vigna > Vigna mungo. The sequence continues at coordinate 444,075 of CP144699.1, read as the reverse complement.
AGATATATTCATATCCTCATCAATTGAACAGAACAAAGTTAGGTATAAGTTCACCAAATAACATCACTTTCCGGGTATACCTATGTTATTAAACCATGATATTAGACATTAAATTCTTAAAAGTAAAAGTACTTATATACATTTCTGTTATTATGTGAATCTTACAAAATTATTTACGACTTGCAAAAATTGACATTAAAAGTTATTTAACATAGGTTTTAAGGAACTCATTAATTGCATGTGTCATTATTCAAAGGTGCAACATGTCCTCTTTATTAAAAAGAAAAATGAAGACATTCTTTATGATAATATATTATTGATGGAGATCATCTTATAAGCAGTACTTTCCCATGTTCTATGGTAGAATTTAACATTCTGCATAATAATATTCATTACTTGTAGAACTCCATAACCCAGTTCCCACATACAGAGCATATGAATCTGATCCCACTAAACCCAGATGCTTCTGCCAATTCTATGATTTGTTGCCGTGTTCGTTCTTTCCCTCCTGGGTTTTGAGTCATCATTATAAGATCAGATCCCAAAGCACCCTTAGCAGTAACACTTCTCTCCGGCACCGTCGACACAATTGAGTCCACCACAATAACCTTTCCATCATCAGGAATCCCTTTGTAGCAATTCTTCAACACCTTCACGCAATGTTCATCACTCCAATCATGAAGTACCCACTGAAATTTTTTATCCACACCAACTTATCATGTCAATCAATCGTCTCATAAACACATCAAAAATCGTTGCTTCACAATATTTACCTTCATAAAAATCGCATCTCCTGAAGGAACGCTTTCAAACATGTCTCCTCCCACATGCTCCACACCTGCAGATTAGAACAACCGTACGTGAGTTTATTACTTGTATCTCAGAGTTCATCATAGATGAAGAACTTGAGATCATACCTGAATGGAGAGGGGCATTTTCCACCACATGAGGCAAGTCAAAGTTAATAGCCTGAATGTGAGGGTGTTTGGATTTGATCAATTTGATGTTGACTCCATAACCTCCACCAACGTCGACGAGCCTTGTGACATGCTCAAAACCGTTGTATAACTCAAGAATCCTCTTCATAATTACAGTGGTGAGGCCTATCATACCATTGTTGAAAACCTCGTTAAACCTAGGATCCACACGTGGATATTCGAAGGCATGCATGCCATGGGCCCTGTCGAATGCCACACCCCCTTCTAGGATTGCTCCTTTCAGTTCGCCCCTGAGTCAACACCCCAGAACTCAATAATTTGTTGCCTCAAAAGAAAACGAAAACCAACTGAAAATTAAGAATAAGGGTAAGAAAAAGTTACCAGCTTTTCAAGAAGATGTCGTCCAGAAGTAATTTGACAGAGGATCCCAATGATAAACCTTGAGGATCAGTGACAAAGTATTTGGAAGCAGGAGAGAGGGTGTAGAACTTCTGAGGGTGTGGTTCTTGTTGAGAGATGGAACAAGATAGCAGAGAGTGACTCACCAAAAGGCTGAGAAGACGATCCAACATTGCAGGAGCTTCAGGGTTCTTGCTTCCTATCTCAACTGCGATCTCTTTCGCACAGAGTTTGCCTCCTTTGGCTAAGATATCAAACACCCTCAGCTCAGACAATGTTTTCAAAGCCATTGGAACCACAAAAGCAACCGTCTTTTCCATGCAAAACGCCAACTCATCATCTTCTTCTTCTTCTTCTTCCCTTTTAAGATACTCCTCTCTCCCACTCACAGCTTTTCTACTTGATTCTAACATTTCAGCCATGGCAGTTCAAAAACCTGACACACAACAGTTATAGTAATGTTGATATCTGCAATGCAGGTTTCAGTTCATCTGGCGATTCACCTTTTTATAGACACCAACTCATGCCGACAACATATTAATTTCTGTTGTTAGTCAAAAGTTACTACATAGTTAAGTTTTACTCTTCACAGAATGAAACTTTAGTTATAATTTTGATGAATTGGAGTTGGAAAGAGTGTGCATATTAAGTCAGCAAAAGAAAAGTAAACAAAAAATTCCTAATCAGACCGCTATGCTATCTTTCAGCGGAAATGAATGGAATATTGTTGAAACGGAAAGTTCTTTGGTCATACTTAGATTGTTCAAAGCAGTCGCTAGAAGATATTTGAATTACTCTCATTAAATGAATAAACAATTTACTTTTTCTTAAAAAAATATTTAAAATGTAATGATAATGACGTTTTATTATTAATATTTATTTTGTTTTCAGTTTCATTTGATTTTTTTAAATAACTCATTATAATTTAACTTAAACATGATGGAATCACTTTAATAAAAAGAAATCAAAACTTATATTTTAGTGAGTCTGAGTCTGAATGTATGGTCGTTGAAGAAGACGTAAATGCAATTGTTCTCACTGCATCATTTTTCCACAAAGCATTCTGGATATATTCCATTATATAATTTAAACTTTTAAGTTATTATAAATTGTGATAGCTGACGACAGATTAGTAATTTTGAATTTAATATTTTGAGTTAATTGAAAAATTATATTTTCATTCCTAAAAATTGTAACTGATTCATATTAAACGAGTTAATTAAAAGAGTATAGTTTATTTCTTTTTGCAACTAAATTCATATTGATTATTAATTTTACTACTGTAATTTAATTTTATAAGATTATATTTCTTTTAATTTTAAATATGAAAAAAATGCGATAAATTCTTTCTTGAATAGTGTGGATTATCAATTTTGATTATTTGAAAACTATTGTAAATACTTTTCTTAACTTTAAAGTTACAAAAATATTCAAAATGTTTTATTTAAACTGTGTGTAGTTTGGACTACACAATTAAATTTAAATTTATTAATATTTTAAATTTAAATTATTATAAATATTTTATTAAGATTTAAATTTTTTTAAAAGTATTATAAACGTGTTTCAAACTTTAAATAATTATATTGAAATATTAAATTCAAGTTTACTTCGTATGATCATTTTTTTAAAATTTTATATTTTAATTAGTTTAAAATAGTTAATGTTTTATTGAAATTGATCTTAATGAGACTAAATTAAAAAAAAATGTTATATTCACTAATTTTAATTTAAATGGTATAAATATTTTATCCATCTTTAGACTATAAAAAGTCTTACAATTATTTTTATCTAAGGTAATATTTTCTAATGAAAAATATTTATAAAAATCATTTTTATACAAAAATCATAAAGAAACGCTAATAATTATTATATTAAATCTTGAATTGTTTTGTTAGACAATTTCAAAAAGTTAATTACTTTGTTTTAATTCATTAAAACATATATTTTAATTTATGTTTTGTATAGTTTATGAAATTTAATTTATTATATTTTATGTTGACTTTTAAGTACTTATTTAATTAGAGTTAATTATTTTTTTCATTTTATATAATTTAAAGACTAATAAAATATTGTCAAAATTTGCTAAAGCTAATAAATGTTTATTAGAACTTACGTATTTATAACAATAAAAAGCTACTTTTTGATTAGGTAGCTTTAATAACTTTTATAACAAATGTTTATTTAAATGTTAACATAGATTGCCAAGTAAAATTTTAATTCTAATTAAAAAAAAACCTTGTAGAATTTTTTTAATTAAGAAACTATTCTATTTCTTAATGTGAGAAAAAATATTTAATTAAATGTTGAGTTAAAAATGTTGAATTAAGTGTACCCTTTAATAACTTTTATAATAAATGTTTAATTAAATGTTAACATAGCTAGATTGCCAATTAAAATTGAATTAAATGTACCTTTTAATAACTTTTATAATAAATGTTTAATGTTAACATAGATTACCAAGTAAAAATTCTAATTAAAAAACCTGGTAGAATTTTTTGAATTAAGAAATCATTATATTTCTTAATCTGAGAAAAATAATAATTTCCTATTCTAAACCCTAATATAACAATAATAATTATTGATTCTAAAAAATACATGCACAAAGTTATATTTTAGGATTCTGTATAAATCAAATTTCACCTATTTTTCATTAGGCATATAATGAAGAATAAATTTCATTAACATTTATATGTTTTCTTGAATCTTGGTTGTTAAGGCTAGGTTTGCTAATATAATTTTGGCAAAGATGCTGTTTACAAAGCTTAAGAGTTAACAAAAATTACAATTTTTTTTATAAATTAATTTACACACAAGTTACTTTTAATTTATAAAAGTAATTTTTTTATTCTTTGAAATATTTATAAAACTTTGACCAAACGTACCATTTAATACATGAAAGAATAGTCAATTTAAGGTTTATTTTCATGAAAAAGATATAAATCAAATTAAAATAATTATTTTTAAATATTACGACACGAGTCGTGATCAGAAGCAAGTATGGTCAATCCTGAAATTTAAATTCAAATTTGATGTCTTTACGTTAACTCATTTAATGAAATTTGTGTTATTTTAATAATATATGACTAAAGATGTTTTTAATTGATAGATTTTTATTTTTTCTATCAAAAATATTTTTTATTCTTTAAAAAATAAAAGACTCTCAACTTATTTTTAATATTACATGGTACTAATTATTTATTTAGATATTAAATAAAAAATTAAAAAATCACAATATAATATCAAAATGGGTTATTTTAAAAGTAATATTTACATCTATGAAATAGATATTATTCATTAATTCAAAATAAATATTAATATATAAACTAATTAACAGAAAATTTTCATTCAACATGAAATAATAATTTCAAATTTAATGTTCATATTTAAAAGCAAGAGTTTGTTTGATAAAAGAATATTCATAACATGGACTCTAAATCTAATATTACTTTATGAGTTACTTAATTTAATTGTTGGTAATTTTATGAGTGAAGTTGAAGTTGAACATATGTCTTTAGTAGGTAGCCTTTTACATGGCTCCACGTCATCATAAATCTAATTAAAACTGTTGTAAACTAAGACAACATTCCAAAGAAAAATAAAAGAACAAATTTGTTGTGTTCACTACAACTAAATTTAAACATTAAAATGAAATATTAAGATATTAAAATAAGTTTTAATTTATTTCATCAAGTTAACATGGACCAATAAAATTGTAAATAGTGGTCTTCGGCACATTTCTTTCCTTCCACTGTTCTTTTGACTTTAATGCTACTTCTTTTTGCACCTCATTTTTTCTTTTTGCACTCCCATAAAACATGTCAGTTCCAAACTATTCTCATTAAAAATATAATAAAAACCCTGCATTTTTTTTTTAATTTTTGGATTGGATATTCCAAAACAAAATTCTAGATCTAAAATGCCTTTTACAGCAATCCATTTATAAAGTATAGGGGTGGAATGAACATTGTATTTAAATAATTTGAAAGAGTAATTCATTTATTTATTTGAATAATTTAAATTTTTTTACACTAAAATAACTTGTTTGAACAAGTAATAAAAAATATTAAATTTAAAAATTTTAGAAAGTATTTAAGTCAATAAAATAAAATAATTCCAAATATACTTAAAAATATAATAAATTTGAAATTCCGCCCCTTTTTTACTCTACTTAGGAAGATCGAGCCAAGTCATCTAAAACAAAGGTTGAGTAGAGTTGGTTTGACACGAAGGTTGAGCTACGTCAGTCCAGACCAATGGTCAAGCCTAGTTGGCCTGAGCCAAGATGACTTGGGTTTCAAGCCGAGTTAGCCTAGGTTAAATGTCAAGCGCAGTTAGCTTGGACTGAAGATCGAGTCAAGTCAACTCAAATATAATTGAGCTGAGTCGGCTCGAATTGGAAGTTGAACCGAGTTGACTTAAGTCAGAGATCGAGCCTAATTAGTCTGGGAGGAAGTTGTGACCGAAAGTAAATCAGTCATTTCAAGCATATGGTCGATCTGAGTTGACCATTACTAAAGGTCGAACAGAAACGACCGATCTATTCTAATCGAATTAGAGTGATAATCGAGTTAAAAAGACGACAATCGTATTATTTGTCTAAAAATGATTTTTTTTTTAAATATGTTTCTTTTATCAAAACCTAAAATATTATAAGATGTTTATGATGTCATTAAAGTATAGTAAGTACAATATCATGTCAATAAATGCAAATGTAAAAATTAAGGAAGTTTTTTTCAATTCAGAATATTAGTTATAATATCGAAAATGGTGTTTTATACTTTTTCTTTAATTGATCATGAATATTTCATCTTAGTGATCTACATATAGGGACGTAAGCCGATTTTTGTTCCTATGTCATTTAGTTCCTGAAAGTTCTAATATTGTGTTTGTTGTTATGAATATAAAAGTATTGTAATTTTAGTTTAAATTAGATACGTTAATATCTGATTTGATTTGATTAATCTGAAAGAGTCCACATAACATAATACATTACACACAGCATGAGGTTGTTCTGTTGATTCGAAATGCATAAAAGCAAACAGATGGTGTGGCTTACTTGAAGAACTCCATAACTGAGAAAATGTTTGCACGACATTCATATCTAATGCCACTAAATCCAGCTGCAGTTGCAAATCCATGAACTCTTGCTCACATCGCTCTTTCCCTCCCGGATTTTGAGTCATCATCGCAACATCCAATTCTAAAATTGCCTTATAAACAGCACTGTTAGTCTCAGGTGTTGTTGGAAGAACTGCTTCCATTACTATCACCTTTCCATCATCAGGAATTCCATCATAGCAGTTCTTCAACAGCTTCACACAATGTTCATCACTCCAATCATGAAGTATCCACTGTACAATTCTCTTATTGTCAAATCTCAATGAATGAGGTTGCTATACTTTCAATAAAAATCCCTTTTTTAATCATCCCTACACGACACCTCACTTTTCACAAATAACATTTTTCTCTTTAAAAATAAGAAACACGTTTAAAAGTTTCTATTGATTAATGAAAAATCCAAAATAAAGTTTGAATAGAATATTTAGAGGTTAAAATTAAAGTCAAAACTCATTCATCTCTTCTTTAAAATTAATAGAATGATATACTGACAGTCAAAACTACGTTACAAGTATAGTTTATTAATTAAAAAATTTATTATTGTACTTTCTTTCTCTTCACCTTTCATTATTAAGCATTTTGTATTAAAAATTTATCTATTATTCAACATTATCCAACATCATCGAGTGTGGACCAAAACTCCCACTAACACACTACAGTTAGTTACCTTCAAAAACATGGCATCTCCTTTAGGCACGTTTTCAAACATATCTCCGCAAACGTGGTCCACTCCTGTAACATTAAGATGCTGAAAACCTCAGATTATATCATAAGAAAGAAACTACTTATGTTACTGCCTAGTAAAACTCAAATTTGACCGAATAACAACAGTGTTTAAAAGAAGGAAAAGAACAATTTCTTTTTTCAGGATGATACCAGGATAGGAAGGAGCATCTTGAATGACATGAGGTAAGTCGAAATTGATGCCATGGATATGAGGGTATTTTGAAGTGATCATGTTAATGTTGACCCCAAGACCACCACCAACATCCACCAGCCTTTTTATCCCCTCAAAACCTTTGTAGGTTTCCAGAACCCTCTTCATCACCAAAGTCGTGTGATTGATCATAGCTGTGTTGAAAACTCTATTGAACCTTGAGTCCAACCTTGGATACTCAAAAGCATGGGTGCCATAGACCCTGTTGAATGGAATACCCCCCTCCCGAATTGCATCTTTCAGCTCACTCCTAGGAATGTAAAAACACAGTCATTTCACCACAGCATATTAAGAAACACGTCAGAAAGTGCCTCACAATTTATACTTTAAGTTAAGCCTCTTGGAAACATTTAATTCCAATTACATAATTACCAAATAACTTTCAATCATAATACTTTGAGTCAATAATGTAGTTTTACATTAAAAGTTAGACCATTATGCAGACACCATTATCCCTTCTCCAACCGACAAAGACAAAATAAGAACCGGTCACAAAGTTTGTGAAACCAACTTGTTTGTTAATTGAAAAGGAGAAAGTAAAGTAGTTTGGAGAGCAAACTTTGAAAATTGCAGATGTTCAGAACTGGAGAAGTTTGAATGGTAAAATCTCTTTTTCCTTCCTGTCTAAATCATTTAAGCTATAAAGGCTATCATGGTACTTTTCAAAATATACCAATACGTTTGTGATGCAAAAGGAGATAAAATGATAATAATATAGTTAAGATAGATCCAGAGAGAAAGAGAGTTTAACCAGCTGTGTAGGAAGATTTTGTCTTGGAGCAAGGTCATCAAGGGTCCCAATGAAACCCCATCAGAATTGCGAGCAAAGAATGTGGCCAGGGGAGTGATGGTGTACAGCCTGTGAAAGGTGGGAGGGACAAGGTTGTCGGAAACGAGGGAAGAGTGAAGAATGGAGTGAGAGGAAAGAAGAGCGAGGAGACGATCTAGCATTGAGGCTGCTTCTGGGTTGGTGTAGGAAATCTTGGATGCTATGTCCTTTGCAGAGAGCTTAGCACCTTCACCCGCTTCTTTCAGCACCTCAAAAACACACCCAGCTCCGTCGCCGATTGCAGTGCCATCGGTAGCACCACGGAGCTCACAAGCTGCATGGCACGTGAGAAGCTTTCTTCATCTTCTATTTCTTCTGCTTCCTTCTTCTTCTCTTCGCCGTTCAGCCTTGAATTTGGAAGGCTTGTCATCTCAACTTCAACCAACCTTCTGCACCTTAAACTAGTCTATATTTGCACACTGCTATCTTCTTCTAACTCTTTCTGCATTTTTCCATTTATATTGTATTAAACGAGGCATTGAGGATGCTTAATCACGATAGATACAGAAGTTTCAACCACACTTTCTTAACCTCATCCATATATTTTATACTGGTGTCAGAACGGTCCCGACCTACGCAGGGGAGTCCACCATGCTTAGGTCACGTAATAAGCTCTCTGCTCATTTATTAGTAAATTGAAAAAAAAAAAAAAAAAAACCAATCAAACCTATCATATAGATTAAATGGATTAATTCGGATTTAATTACAAGATTTTTTTATTAAAAATATAACAAAAGTTTGATAATTTAAATATAAATAAAGGAAAGGATTTTAAATTAAATTTATAATCAATTAAACATTACATTTCATTCAAATAATAATATTACAAAAAAATTTCAATAAAATTTTTAATGGTTTCGTAGTAATTAAAATTTATTTATGCGTAAAAATTGAATTATTAAGTATAAGCTTATGGACTTTTTATATTGTTTAATTATTTCATATAAAAATAGTTTCACACAAACCTTTATTTTAATATTTTATGCGCAAACTTAATACTATTACAAACTACATTAAACATAAATAAGTAAAAAAAAAATAACAATAACTTATTTTTTATTGTGTTGCTTAGATGAATAACTCTATTGATCTATACACCTTATTTTACATATAATGATTCAAGTACGTTTGACATATATTGAAAACGATCAACATAATTACTAAACATACCTTATAGTGTATAACATTTTCTCAATTTACAAGTATGTTTTATACTCTTTTTTTTCACATTTTAACATAATACTTGTGTTATTTTTTTATTAGAATTAAAAGATGTTAACACAATAATAAATAAATAAATAATATAAGACAATAATAAATTAATTGAAAAAATGATATGATATTATATTGTTTTGTGATTTTTTTTTTTAAAATAACATTTTGGATGTCTAAAACATGGCCACAAGACCGTGTCATATATCGCCATTTTATTAAACACATTCATTATATGGAGGTTAGGAAGTAGGTAAATGAATGCAGTAATTTTTTTAAAAGTTATCATTTTCAAGTATTAAATTAAATTAAAAATACCACAGTGTTTATAAAATTAATTTAGTCTCAAGTAATTTAGTAAGGCAAATTATAATAAGTATGTTTAAACTAATTTAAGAAAAAATAAAAGAAAAAAAAAACATAATTTTACTATTATAAAATTATTTTTTCAAGTTACACAATTTACATTAAACTTAAAAAAATAAATAATCAAAAATATGTGTGTTAATATTTTCTTTCTACATAACTAGAATTTATTTATGTTGTATTTTTAAGGATGTAACGTAAAACTCAACATTTATATTAGATTAACCACTACGAGAATATTTAGTTTTACTTACAAGTACTTAAATTAAGTTAACTTGTTTTGATTTTGTTTAGATTCTATTCAATTTACTTCTTAATTTACTCTTATTTAGTTTGATTTTGTCTAGATTATGTTTAAAGTGGAAAACCAGATAAATTATATTAAAATCATTTCATTATGTATAAATTGTGATTAATGTGGCTGAGTGATAGAAATGGTGTTGAACACCACAAAGGCGATTAAGGAAAGTCTCATGAGTTGCAAACCTCAAACATTTACATTTGGAAAGATATGGAATGTAACTTTTATAGCTCGAATTCAAAATATGCGCTTAAGTACTAAGAAAGGTCGTTTGAAAAGATATAAAATGAAACCCTTACGACTGCATATCAAAGTTGGAGTTGAACACCACCCTGGACAATTTATAAATACATACATCATGTTCTCATTTTATGCATTGAGTGAATGATTTAAATATATAGTAGCAAAGTTGGAATACAATGTAGGAGACTCGAGAGATATGCTTTTATTGTAAATCTTATGTCTAGATGGAGCTAGATTTGCATTGCAATATTTTATGAGTAGTTGAACTCTCTCATGTCGAGATTGGATGTTATCAATTTTAATTATCTATACATATACTTATTGGATATTTATCTATGCTTTTATTCAATTTGTTTGTGAATTAATTTGTGCTTGTTATTGGATGAATTGATCATTCGTTTTATTTCACTAGTTTGGGATTGATTAGGAACTGATTCTAAGTTGTAGTTCAACTAATTTTTCTCCCGCTTTTAGATGTTAAGAATAGATATGAAGCTTTAGCTAGTTATAGAGTATTGATTTTAATGCAAGTGATTCATTAAAATATAGTTACTAAATAATCATATTGAAGTTTGATGATCTTAAGCACTGTGTCAGGAACAAACTTAAAGTTACATTTAAAGAGCACTCCTAGGACAACAAATGATTTGCGTAAGTACATAGACAAGATCAATAGGAGTATAGTAGAATATGACTTTGCTATTATACCCTTGCGCCACTACTCACATGGATGCTTTCGTAGATAAAAGCTATCTCCTTTCGTTTGTCTGAATCTCCAAACTCTGCTTTTAACTGCTCCTTATTGAGGTTCATATCTTGTATTTGCCTTTTGAGAAAGGGTTCGCCTACTTTGATGGATAACATCGCATTCGTACCACTTGACAATGATATTAATTTGACACGTGATATTGACACCGACTTGACATGTGACACTGACATTATCATGTAGCACAATGTTAACTTGAAACCACAATTTTTTTTTAAATAAAGAAAAAAATTAAAAAAATTAATAAAAAAATGACAAACTTACAAGTGACATTGTTCATCTTTTGTTAATAATTTAGACAACGTCATAAAAAAAGACCAAATTAAATATAATTTACCAAAATAAAAACCACATTGAATATATAATTAGAATGAGTTTCACATTAAAAAAATAGAAAAGAAGTATTTAAACAAAAAATATACAAGTTTTTCCAAGACAATCAGACTATAAAATATACATTCCCATTTCCAGCCAGACCTAAAAGAGAAAGTTCCCTCCATGTATAGAAAGAACATGTGTACTAGTGAAAAGATAGAATTCATGAGGTAGTAGTGCAATCGTAAGCATTGCAGGTTGATAGCATGTGTATGTATAATATTTGTTTATGTTAGACAAACTTGTGCGCACCATTTATTTTACATATATACGAAAAGTTTATGTGATTTCAATTTGTCATGTTTTAATTGTATAAAATGTCTTTTCTTACTCAAAACTCATGTGAAATTTTATTGTGAAGCACCAATTCCAAAACAGATGAATTAGTATGCATTGTCTGTCCAATTTTAATGAGCTTGATTTCTTTGACTGAAATAAGAAAATGTTCTTTCATCTTGATGTCATGGATATTAACCTTGCTATATTGGAAGAGAAATTTGATATTATTAGTGACTCTAGTAGCAATACACACAAATATTTATTCAAACTCTTTCCAAAACTAAAAATAATTTGAAATTTGCATATAATATAATATATTACACAACACGAGCTTTGTTCTGTTAATTTAAAATGCATAAAACCAAACATGCAACGCAAAAATGGACAATTAGAAGTAGAGCAGAGGAAGCAGAGGCATATAGCATAGCATATGGTGTGATCTACTTGAAGAACTCCATAACCCAGAAAAGGTTGACATGGCATTCATATCTGATGCCACGAAATCCAGCTGCAGTTGCCAAATCCATGAACTCTTGTTCACATCGCTCTTTCCCTCCCGGGTTTTGAGTCATCATCAAAACATCCATTTGTGAAACTGCCTTATAAGCATCATTGGTCTCTGGTGTTTTAGGAAGAACTGCTTCCACTACTATCACCTTTCCATCATCAGGAATGGCATCATAGCAGTTCTTCAACAGTTTCACACACTGTTCATCACTCCAATCATGAAGTATCCACTGCACAATTCACATATTATCAAATCTCAATGAATGAGGTTGGTATAACTCATGCTTCATTTTCCATAAAACTGTCTTCAACAATATACCTAAACAAACTTCTACCTTTACAACAGTGTTTTCTGCAAGAATAATTCTATACTTTAAAGTTGAAATTGGGAAAAAAAAATACGACCACGACCAGGCATTGCTCGTAAGAATTGAAGATGAGAAACACGTTTAAAGTTTGTATTAATAAAAGCCAAAAAAAAGTTTGAATGAAAAGTTTAAAAGTTTAAACTAAAGTCAAAAAGATGTTTCATAAAACGACAAATACTACTGCATTATAGCTAGTTTGTCTCTATCATCCATCATCACCACCTAACCAAAACACTACACTTACCTTCATAAATGTGGCGTCTCCTTTAGGCACATTTTCAAACATATCTCCCCCAAAGTGTTCCACTCCTGCAATATTAGGTAGCTTCAGCTTTTAAAACTGAACGACTTTAACAGTGCACACAGCTTCATAGCCTTAGAGAAACTAGACACTGATGTTAATTGACAAAGAAAGTAGGCAGTGACACTATTTATGTTATAGACTAGTAAAACTCAAATTTTAGCAAATTACTCTGTTTAAAAGGTGGAAAAGAACTTTTTTGTTTTTTTTGAACTTTCCACAACCACAGGGTTAGAATGTGTATGGATAATACCAGGATAGGAAGGAGCATCTTGAATGACGTGAGGCAGGTCGAAATTGATGCCATGGATATGAGGGTATTTTGAAGTGATCAAGTTAATGTTGATCCCAAGACCACCACCGACATCCACCAGCCTTTTTATGCCCTCAAAACCTTTGTAGGATTCCAGAACCCTCTTCATCACCAAAGTCGTGTGATTGATCATTGCTGTGTTGAAAACTTTATTGAACCTTGAGTCCAACCTTGGATACTCAAAAGCATGGGTGCCATACGCCCTGTTGAATGGAATACCCCCCTCCCGAATTGCATCTTTCAGCTCAGTCCTGAGATTGTTAAAACACAGTCATTTCACATACAATCATAGTACTGGTCTACCAAACCATGTTTTTGACTCAGTAGTGCGGTTTTATTCTTTCATTTTAAGTGAAACACTTATCACCATCATTGAATTTGAACTGTTGTCTCCATATGAGCAAGAGAGAAAATGAATGAAGTGGACATGTAGGAATGAAAAATGACATTGTATCTAACAGCGTAATTTGTCCAAATACTTCGTAAGCTCATGAGCAACGACCAAAAATTCTACACAGCCATAATAATTGATAATGATTATTAATTACTAATCATAGCTAGACCCTTTTTACCGTCAAAAGACCAAACTTCACTCAAATTAGATGATTATGCAGAAATCATTACCCCCTTCCACAACCTTCAATAACAAAAAAGAACTGGTCACGAGTTTGTGCGACCAACTTTCCATCTATTTTGTTTATTGAATCGAAGAAAGTAAAGTAGTTTGGAAAGCGAAGTTTGAAAATTGCCAAGGTTCAGAATTGGAGAAGTTTGAATAGTAAAATCTCTTTCTCCTTCCTGTCTAAATCGTTTAAGCTAAAAGGGGATCCCTTGTGTAAATCGTTTAAATTTGTGATGGAAAATGATAAAGATAGTTTAGAGAGAGAGAGAGAGAGAGAGAGAGAGAGAGAGAGAGTTTAACCAGCTGTGTAGGAAGATTTTGTCTTGGAGCAAGGTCATCAAGGGTCCCAATGAAACCCCATCAGAATTGCGAGCAAAGAATGTGGCCAGGGGAGTGATGGTGTACAGCCTGTGAAATGTGGGAGGGACAAGGTTGTCGGAAACGAGAGAAGAGTGAAGAATGGAGTGAGAGGAAAGAAGATTGAGGAGACGATCTAGCATTGAGGCTGCTTCTGGGTTGGTGCAGGAAATCTTGGAGGCTATGTCCTTTGCAGAGAGCTTAGCACCTTCACCCGCTTCTTTCAGCACCTCGAACACACCCAGCTCCGTCGCCGATTGCAGTGCCATCGGTAGTACCACGGAGCTCACAAGCTGCATGGCACGCGAGAAGCTTTCTTCATCTTCTATTTCTTCTGCTTCCTTCTTCTTCTCTTCGCCGTTCAGCTTTGAATTTGGAAGGTTTTCCATCTCCACTTCAACCTGCAATCTCTCACCACCTTTTACACTTTAAAGTATACACACGCTGCTTTTATTCTTCTTCTGCTTTTATTCTTCTTAAATAGGTGTTATAAGCCAATAAAACAGAGTTATGAAACAGAGCAATATGCACAAAGAAAATTTTAGTATATTCCCGTATTATTTTTCACTGTGTGAGTTCAAATGGTATCACAGTATAAAAAACAAAAAAAATCAACATTGGAAGGAATACTCTAGAGAAAGAGAGAAGAATTTCCAATTGCCTAACTAAATTCCCCTTTTGTAACCATTTTTGCCTCAGATAAAATCCTTCAACCGTGTATTTTTCTTTCTCTCTCTCACGTGTCTGTGTCTGCCACTATCTTCTGCAGATGGTGTTATGTGGCCATGTGACTCATCTTTGTTCTCCATTTCCTTTTCCTATTCTGCTCCCGCAGTTCCGCTCGTTACAATAGGATGATCAAGGAACCAATTGTACCTTCTTCTTTCTCCTCCTCCGCTGCCAATTTATTTATTTATTATCATCCTGAAAATTTGTTTATTTCATTTCATTATTTGCTTTATAAGAAAAATAAAGTTTTAGAAAACATGGTGCTATAAGTTGATGGAAACTAAGTGTTTGCAACTTTTACTCTATGGAAAATGAGAAATCTTTGTATATAACGTTGGAATGAAAGAAAACAGGGTTTATGGTCTTGAGCTTAGTTATTCAAAGCAGAAGAAGTATATGGTCGGTGGGTTGATTGGCCTGTGTGGCTCAAACATATCGAGGATCAGAAATGAGTCTGGAGCAATGATGAAGGTCAGTGTTATACTTCCTCCAAAAATAAGACTTACCATAGTTGGATATTGACAATACCAAAATAGATGTCAAACCTGAATTTGTGGTTTACCTTATTTGTTTGATAATGATTTTTGTATCACGCTTTAGCTTCTGTGATTAGAAGGACAAAACATAAAAAATATACTTTAGTTACCAAAATACCAAGAGAATTGAGCATTCTAAATTATATAGTTTAAAGTTTATTGTCAATCTGATTATAAAGGCAGAAAGAATAATTCAGTTACGGATGGAGTTGAGTATTGTTGGACTGATGGCCTTAAAAGCTCACACCCAGAAACATGTAAAAGTTTGTCATTTGATGACTCTTTTTTTTTTTTCAGGAAGAAAATGATTATTTTTCCATTGAAATATTTCACTTTCTGTTTTCATCATATGACTTTTGATTAATGTATGTATTATTGTTGCTTTATAATATATATTGTTGTGCTATGTAAAAAAATTGTCATGTTTAGACTAAATAAAAATATAATTATGAATATTATTGTCATCGTTTTTTAAAGTAATTCAAGTAAAATAAGTAATTTAATTATTTATTTTATAAAATTATTGAAAAATAATTCATAATTGAAATTTTGAAAATTAAAAAAAAATATTTTAAATAATTTGTGATGGTTTTTAATTGTTAAAATATGATAAAAGACTATAAAATAAGAATAAATTTTGTTGTGGTTTTTAACTATCACAATTTTATTTTCTAGCAAAAATAACCATGGTTTAAATATTTCTGTCACACTATTTTTTATCGTTAAAATATAATGGTTAAAATTTTTATTTGTGGTTGTTTTTTTGAAAATAGTGGAAAACTATATATGAGATTCTCTTATGGTGTGAATATATATAGAGGGTCCTCTATTTATAATAGAAGAAATATGAGTTAAGTTCAAAATACAAATAAGAAATAATAACAAACTAAGTAAAGATAAAAAAATAAATATGAAATAAAGATAATATATCCGTTTTTAATTGTCAAAACTTGTAATTTTAATCATTATAAATGTGTTTTTTTGTAATAATTCTTTTTCAAAAGATTTATATGAGAGCTCTTTTGATTCAAAGGAACAAGCCTATATAATATAAGATGGACAGATTCATCTCACATTTTGGAGATACGTTCAAACTTACTACTAACAACTACTCATATTGGAAGTCCATGATGGAAGATCATTTATAGACAATGAGTCTATATCATGCAACGTGAAGTCAACAGAGAAGACTACTGCCAAAGAATGAGACCCAAGACAGAAAAGAATCTCATGAAAGAGGTAAAAACAAGGAAAGGACGTTTCAAGTCTTTAGTCGAACATAAGTTGTTACTACTATGGAAAATCAAGACATAAAAAGTCCAAGTGTAGATTTTTGAAAAGAGATGAAAGATCTAGATTTGTTCATGTAGGTGTACCGAAACCCAAAAAGGAAAATGGAAAGTCCACCATAGTTATTATATCAAACCCAAATGTTTTTCTCATTGGGGATGACAATTACCTTAATGTTGCTTATGGTGATTATTCATAGATTGTAGACTCTCGTGTATCATTTCATGTAAGTTCACATGAAGGTTTTTTTTCTTCTTCAAATTATAAGAAGGGAGATTTTGGCACCGTTAAAATGGCAAACCATGTTACGAGCAAAATTGTTGACATAAGAGATGTGATAAGGTCAACAAATGCAGTAAGCAAGCTTGTGTTAAAAGAAGTGACACATGCACCTAACATGCATCTAAATCTTATTTATGTTGGAAAATTAGAGGATGTTGGGTTTGTAAGCCATTTCGGAGCTGAAAAATGGAAGTTAATAGAAGGAAGCATGGTTATTGTCAAAGGCTCAAAAGAAGGATCCTTGTATATCTTGTAAGGAAGAATTTGTACTATTAACACATATAATTTCACCTTTTTCGGGCATTCAACTCTAACACCTAAAAGAAATAAAAAATGCTATTAAACAAAAACAACACATTCATACTCTAAGAGACGATCCACAACAAACACACAATAAGTCTACTTCTCACAAATGACCTAGGACTTAACAACTCTAATTAATAATAAAATGTAACATCCTAATTTTTCGTTCACTAACAATTTATAATTAACATAAATTAAATACTTAAAATAAAACCTCATTCCAATTTTATTGAAAATCTCAATAAAAAAAATTCTTACAAACATAGACTTTATTAAAAAAAGGAAAAATATAAGACTAAAAGATTATTTCAAATTTCTTTCAATATTGTTCATTCTCCCTAGTGTTGTGCATTTTTCATCAAGACTTGTAGTATCATCTCTCCCCGTATAAAAACCATCATCATAGATGAAAACTATCAAATAGAATGGGTAAGCTAATGTAAAAACAAAACATTTTCTTTAAAAAGTAAAACTTTTCCAACAATCCTTTTCTTTACTAAACTAATAGAACAAAATATAAAATAAGTAAATTCTTTTCACACAAATGAACACACAACGCCCTCAGAAGTATCTTCCCCAATAAAAAGTGAAAAGAGCAACCTCTCTAGCTAAAAATGAAACATATCACCTCACATGAGAGCCTCCCCGACAAAAAGTGAAACATATCACCTTCGAACAACAACCTCATAGACCAAAAATGTAACATAAAACAAAAACACAAAATGTAGGCTCCTTCTATCTCTTTCTATTCACTTCTTCATTCTTCCCCTCGAAACTCAACCTTTATCCTTATGTTTGAATTTTACTTTTACTTTTCCTTCAAATCTGTTTAATTACATTTTTTTGTTATCAAAATATAACACTACTGTTAGAGCTGTCAAAACGGGTAACTCGATCCGACCCGGTCCGGCCCACCACGGGTTGGTCACTTAGTGAGCCAACCCAACCCGGCTCATTTATTAGCGAGCTAGAAAAACTTGAACCCGGCCCGACCCACCACGGGTTGGTGGGTAAACGGGTTGGCTCACTAGCTCATTTAATTACATTTTTTTAAAATAAAAAATACAAACTTTCTCTAATTTAAATTTAATCAAATTTCACTCCCCAAAAATTATGTTAAAGACAATTCAAAATAATAATAAAAAGTACAATATAATCCAAATTCGAAGATATAAAAAAAAAGAACCAGTACTCAACAACATCAACAAAAAATTAATAGTTTAATTTGTAACATAATTTCTCAACTTCAAAGATATCAAAAGGAGCTTGTTCAAATAATGTATACATAAATGTTTAAATAAAATGAACAAACTCTGATACAAGCATGTCAGAAGTGAGAAAACAAAAATGTGGAGAAAAGAGAAGAGAAAAGGAAGGGTGTTTTACCTATTCCTTGAATAATTTTAGTGAAGTGAGAGTGAGAACACCGTCAAATGAGAGCAAGTACTGTGAGAGTGAATACACAGTGAGTGAGAGAGTATTTTATTTTT
The DNA here is from genome assembly GCA_036885675.1 of Vigna mungo. Taxonomy (NCBI): domain Eukaryota; kingdom Viridiplantae; phylum Streptophyta; class Magnoliopsida; order Fabales; family Fabaceae; genus Vigna; species Vigna mungo. Next base: position 425,214 of record CP144699.1, on the reverse strand, counting down.
TAGGGTTTCATAAATAAAATAATAAATTAAAAAAATAAAATTAAGTAGGTGGGTTGGTGGGTCAACCCGGCTCACCACAGGTTCAACCCGCATGAGTCAGGTTGAAATCTGACCCGCATATAGGTGGATTGTATTTTTCAAACTCAATCCGGCCCGAACCCGTGACGGGCCAGGTTGACCCGCGGGTTATAACCCATTTTGACGGCTCTAACTAGTGTCACCCTTAAAATCCTAGACACTTTTTAGAGATTTCAAATAATCCTTTTAATAACCGTAAAATCTTAAATATATCTTTACATATATTTTTATTTATGTTTATTAAAAAATCTCTTTAAATCCTATATACTCTTTAAAAATTTTAAATGATTTTTTTAATAATAGGTAGAAGATTTTATATATATTTATATATATATATATATATATATATATATATATATATATATATATATATATATATATCCTTTCATATATTTCTATTTTTGTTTATTAGAAAATATTTTAAATTTATTGTACGTATATAAAGAAAATCTCATATATAATAAATATTTATTATGGTATATTTTTAATAAATTTATTTTTAGAAATAATTCTCATATATAACTTATTTATATTATAATAACTATTTTATACAATTTTTTAAATAATAATAATAACAAACCACCTTAAATATGTATCCTTTAATCATTATAATTTTCATGCTCTCAGCTAACGAATTAAATTGATCAAATCTCCATTATTTGACCTAGTGTAAGATGTTTCATAACCTCGTTTTTACAACATATAATTGAAATAAACAACGTACATATAATGATATTCATAATATCAAGATGGAGTTTATCAACTTTACAATTCTGTCATTTATACATGTAATTTCAAGTCAAAATCACAAATTTCTAGCATAAATCAACTATACATACTCGAATTCAATTTCCACATGTTTTCACAATTTTAAAATGCAAAAGTAAAACTAACTAGAATATACTTAATATAGTGACTACTCTAAACTCCTAAATAATCTCTAATTAACCTAGTGATATACTAATTCACCAGAACCTCATTAAATTCCCATTCATGCTAATTATCAGCATCAGTCCAACATAACTTTTATTTCAATATAATTAATCATTTCATCTTACCAAGTCCTACCATTTTCTTATATTGTTCTAATTACTAAATCAAACATAGTACTATGTACTTAATATAATATCGAGTCATATGTTAAATATGTTTTTCTTCTGCAAACTATTTTAAAAATCGTATTTCATTGTACCTATTTCATCTTTATAATTTATAAGAGTAATATAAAACATCATTCCAACAAATGACACATGAAATTTATATTATAATTTAGTGTGAATCTTTATTTATTATATGAAAAATAGTAAACATGTTCTTTGCTACAAAATATATTTTAGACTATTTTCCTACAAAATAAATATATATATATAGCTTAGTTTAAAAACAAAACAATTTTTTTAAAATAATATATATATATATATATATATATATATATATATATATATATATATATATATATATATATATATATATTCTAAAGTCATTTATTCCATTTTAATTTTACATATGGTGACAAAAATTCTCAAAAGCAGTAGAAACAATAGAAAAGACTTGGAGATACGAGAAAAGCAAAAGAAAACACATTTTAACTAAAATTCTGACATATTAAAAATAATCTTCACTTATTTACTATCTACGATCGAAAAAAGAAGTTGGTATAAAAAAATTAGAGAGGAGATAAAAAAGAATAAAATATTAAAAATCCAAAATTTAATAAATATATAGCTAAATACTTAATGTTTTAATTTAAACATTTAATGTAAGTTACAATTTTAATACATTTTAAACAACTTATTCTAACTCCTATTTATGTTGGAAGTTAGGTGACTAGGTTTATTAAAAGCATTAATAAAATGGATTTTCCGTTTAACTACTTTTTCTATAGACATATATTTTAATTTTACTCTCTTAGTATTTTTTTTTTTTAAATTTAAATAACAAATCATGATAAAAACAATTATTCACCCAATAGAGAATTACTTATAATAAAATTATAAAATTATTTATTTTTATAATTATCTTTTACTGAAATTACTCTTTAATTTAATATTATTTTTCATTTCAATAACTATTATAGCACTTTGTAAATTATTATACTATTTTATAACTATTATAGTTAGAAAAAAAAATTAGAACTATTTCTAGAAAAAGAAACAGATGTTACTAATTTTAGTTATGTAAGGGATTTACATAATAGATTTCCGCTTATAACGTCTATGAACTACTCAAATAATTTAAAATACTTTTTCGACATCATAAATTATTATTCAATTAATTTTAGTGGTTCAATTTCAAGATAATTCAATTTGAAAAAAAAAACAATTTATTTTATCTGTTTTGTTTAAAACGATTCAATTTTCTTTTTAAATGCAACTTAGTTTGGTTGGTTGTAATTTGATTTAATTTAATTTTGTTTGAATAATACTTAAAATAAGCATCTAATAATCTCGTTCTCTTCTATCTAATCTCTGTTTACCTATAATTTTCCTATTAACCATTTTTAATCTATTTTCTTTCTCATATTCCGTTTTCATGCATCGTATCTTGTGATCAGATCGAAGACGAAATTTAGATTATAAACATCCACCAAATGAACACACTCTGTCTGCCTCCTTCGTTAGATGCCACATGGCACCTCCTGTGCCACAAAAATGCTAAACCAAACAATTTTTTCTCAAACTTATTATATCATTAAATTACTTTTCTCTTTACAAATATTTCCCTAAACTTTTAATTCAGTCATGAACGTATCATTTTTATTTATAGTTAATATTTTAAAAATTAATTTTTAGAAACAAAATGTATAAAAAAAAAAGGTTAAAATTGCAAACCGTTGCCATTTTTTCCTCCGACGAAGGTGGTGGTGATGATTGAGCCACGTGGGCAGAAGACCGTGCGCCGTGACTGAAAGAAGCCGTTGCCACGCAACTGGAGGGCCCACATGTGACAGCTGGCGACGCTTTTACGGACTGAAAACTATGGCGTTGGAGTTTGTGGATGAGATTTGAGTTGAGGGAAAAAGGCCCCCAAAAACAATAATAAAGAAATTGAAAAAGAGTAAAAAAAGAAATTAGGAAAAGTGCAAGGATGTGTGTTACCTCCACCAGCCACTAAATTCATGCCACTTGTCGTCATCCCTACAGTTTTGCTCTTCCGCACCTTAGCAGCCTCAAATTAAAACTACTACTTCTTTTTTATTAAAAAATAAATAAAAATCCTGGGGAAATTCTAGTGGCTGAGATTGCTTCTCACTGTTCGACAGTTCGTGTGGATGCTTCTGGTTCGTTGTAGTTGAGTCGCTCCCTAATTCTTCTTCTTCTTCTTCTTTTGCTACTGTTTCCGAATCTTCTTTTCTCTTCCAATTTAATTCTTCCTCTGATCCTTAAGAGTCGGATTCGCCATTGCCGCAAATGAGTCCTCCGGCGAGTGTCCGGTGAAATCCATTTCTTCTTCACATGCATGATCGCTCCTGTCACACCCATGGCTCTTTTTCAAGGTACTTTTCACCTCCTCTGCTTATTCTCTTCCAAAAGGATTCAGTTTCCCCTATTTTTTGTTACCGAGAAAATTTAATCACCGGAAATTGTAAAACGATTGATTATGCATCTCTAAGTACTTCACTGAGTGAACTACTTTCCGGATTTGCGTGAATTATCCATCTGCTTGCTATGCTCTGTGATTAATTGCTCTCGGCAACTAAATAGGAGTAGTGTATTTATTTATTTATTCACAGTGACAGATTGTAATTTTGAAGCGAAATTATGAGTTAGAACGTGCAAGATGGAAGTGTTCTTGTGATATACTAATTGTAGTTGTTTCCACGTTTGAAAGGTTTTGGCGCTGTGGAGTTCTTTTTGGTGAGGACTGATTAAAGAATTTTCTTTTATTCTTCTTTCGGAGAAGCGTCTCTCTCTGTTGCGGTGGATTCTTAAAATTTATTGAACCCTTTTTTGCTTTTTTCATGTCATTTCTAATCTCTATTATCCTGCGTGTGGCTTGTGAGTTGGAATACTTATTTATAGATATTATATCTGATACGAAACAGAGACGGATCTCTACCTATTGTTTTTGCTTTGTGTTTGTTTTGCAGTAGCATCGCCTTGTCATCAGCTTCTGCTTACTTTCACCAGGGCTTTACCATTTGCTGTGTTCCATGTCACAAAAAACGAAAGGAGATATTCCTTTTACCCACTCCTCGTCAGGGAAGATCTGAAGCAGCGCTAGCTGCAGACGTCCTCTAATGGACGCCTACTCCTCTGGAGAAGAAGTGGTTATTAAGGTAAGTCAAGTTTTTTGTCCTATAATAACGGGAAACAATGATTCCTCAAAAAGGAAATAATAAAGTGTTATTATTGTTGTTGTTACTATTAGTAGTAGGTTTAACTGATATTTTGGTCTGGACCCTATAGTTGTCCCCTGCTCGTTACTCGTCTTCCTTTTTAAGTTATGTTTTGTTCACTACCGTGAATTGTTCTTCTTTTTGACACTTTACAGTACAATGGTTCTTTTTTTTTTTTTTTTTTTTTTTTTTTTTTTACGGTTAACAGTTGAATTGTCAAAATCGCCAAAAAAATGTTCTGCCTACATAAAACTGTCAGACCAAAATTATTGCGATTTTACATTGCTAGCAAATTCTGTAGCAATTTTACTATGTCTAAACACAATTTGTCGTGGTTTTAACCATAGCACTGTCAACGATGTTATCTTAACTACGGGGTCAAAAGCTTCGCTTAATTTTGTGTACAGACCAACATTATGTTGGTCTGAGTAGAACTGTCTCACATCGTTTGAATAATGTTACGACTTTATATCTTGTAAATGAAACATCTATAGCTGGAAACCATTATAAGTAGCTAGTTAAGCTCCTTCCAAAACTTAATCATTAGGAAAGCTGATGGATGCATGTGTAGGAGCTAACACTTATGTAGTTTTTTGGTATTCATAGAAAATTGTAAACTTGAAGGAACCAGTCCAGGTTAAAATATCAGTTAAACCTTATTATTATTGAAAAAAAAAACTAATAAACTTTGCACCGATAACATAATAAAAATATTATGTTACAGAAATTAAAGCCTACAAATTTTTCTGCAAGTGCGAAAAGTGTAAACTGGAAACAACTGTAGAAACTAAAATATCAATTAATTCTTAATATTATCTGAGTGGCTACTTGGCAATTGCAGACACGAAAACCATATACTATCACAAAGCAAAGAGAAAGATGGACCGAGGAGGAACATAATAGATTTCTGGAAGCCTTAAAACTATACGGACGAGCATGGCAGCGCATAGAAGGCAATATTTTGTTCACCATCAACACTTATATATATGTCGGTGTACACATACACACACACACATATGTATATATATAGCATAAATGCCTTTTTGAAATATCTTAATAAGAAAGGATACAAATTGCTCTATCTGTTTTATTGAATTTTTATATCGGACTACTGTCCGCTTTTTGATGTTCTACTTATATTGTGCAGAGCACATAGGAACAAAGACTGCTGTGCAAATCAGAAGTCACGCTCAGAAATTCTTTTCAAAGGTAAATCCGTACCTTCATTCCTTGGATTATACATTGTGGTCCTATAATTAGAATTTATGCTTCGTTTGATTTGATGCTGGCTTATTATTCAATTTGGTATTTTTTTTATACATGAAATTCCCATTCAATGCCACAAAATGGTTCTGCATCTTAACTGGTTGATTTTAAGCTCTCAGAATTTTGTTTTTAAATAACATCACAAAACACTTGTGTGTGGAAAACCCGTCCGATGCGTATATAGCTCTATATCATGGCTTATGCCTTGCCTACAAGACTCCTTTGGCTATCCCAATTGAGTGTCCCTTGGAAAAGACATGAACTCGCTGAGCACATGCATAGAGAAAGGTAAGTCTGAGATAATCTTTACCAACCAGTTTCTTTCATTCGTCACCATCATCCGCTGAAATCTTCACTTTAGAAACAATTAGGTGTCACGTGGTTGGCTCCCTCAGCTTTCGACATAAAAGGAAAATCCAGGATACACTTTTTGAGAAAGAAATATACTCTTCTCGTGGCCTTCTTTCATCCGTTCCTCAATTTGTGCGATACCAATATATCTTAGTATAGCAAAACAATAAAAATTGTCACCAAACTTAGCTAATAGCCTCTGATAGTTAAGTACTTCTCTTGATTCTTTAATAAAAACTATCTATATTCTCTGCAAAAACATGCAATTAGAGATCATTTTTTGTTTGTCTTTGGTAAGCGCATTAAAAACTAGATTAAACAAGGCTTAAGGCTTAGCCTTGATGTAATCCTACCATCAAGGTTTAACCGCAATAAATATCATAACAAATTACCAACTGGATCACTGACAAGAATGAACCCTTACTCATTTTTTATAGCGGTTACTATAGCCTTTACCATGAACAATATAGGACTTGGCCTGCAATTATTGATGATAAAATGTGCTAAAACATTTTAGCTTAGTTGAAGAGAATGTTAAAGATATAACCTCAGTCTCAGGCATTCAGGTGTATTTTTTTATGCATCTATGGTTTCTATATTAAGTTCAAGTTTGTAACTATTTGGAATTGAGTTATCATGCCGAACCATTTTATCGGTCGGTGTCTGTGTTGAAGAAACGAGGGATTCGATGATTTGATAGAGTACACAAATGCAATGAAGATATATGGCAACAAATTGATTTTAAAGAAGATAAAAGTGTTAAAAGGACAAGGGGGACTGGTTTGGCTAAGTAATCTGTCTGATTGCTTGGTCAAACCAGTCCCCTTTTTTTCGTTCAATTGCACTACTGTTTGTGCCATTTGTAGGATATAGAATGCAACCAGAGATAAAAGCAATGACAAGTACGACAGATAGAGGTATATTTTTAGAACCTGATACTTCTGTGAACATATGATTTGTGTAGATATCTTTAAATAGTTTAGCTGAATGAGATTTCCTTTACCAATCGTAGAAAGAATGGAGAAAAGGATAAACTATAATTTGGTAAAACAAGTTTTTTGGGATATTAATGTTGTTAACCCAGGGCAGTGATGGTGAATACTGAATCCCACTTAGAGAAGTGTTCATTCTCTAGCTGCTTTTAGCTCAAATTTAGGATCATACCAATAACCCATGTGGTTGTCAATCGATAGAAATCCTTCAACAGATCTCATCCATAACCTTAACCCAATCCCAAAGCTTCAACAGACCTGAAAGAATATACATTATTGAGTTATTCAAGAGTCTCCATCCTCTTCCTTAGTGTCCTAATTTTACAATCCGGACGTCTCTCCATCATTTTCTGTTTCTATTTGATAAAGTATATACTGATATTTTGATACATAGGAAAGAAATAGAGGGAAAAGTGTGTGAAGAGAGAAAGAGAAGAGAAATACATAAACAATACAGTAAAAATAGAGGTTATTTGTTTGAAAAAAATAACGTAAAATAATTATTATTTTTTTAAACTATTTAGTTTTAAAAGTCATTAATATAGATGTATTATTTATTTATGTTATTATTTATATTATTATTAACGGATTTTATAAATAAAAAGTGACATATTACTTAACATATAATTAATTATGTTACATATTATATTAATTACGTTTTTACCTAATTTTTAAATTTTTATTTTGCTTTTTTCTTACAAAATGGTCAACATTTAGTTCGTCCATTAAATATAATTGTTTTTTCTAAGTCACTATGACTTAAGCTAAATACTCTTTCAATTGTTTTTCGAAACAATATCTCAAGTATTAATTTACTAGCAAATCTCTTTAGACTCTTATCACACTCTCAAAGATTCAGAAAAAGGTTTTATACTTTACAAACCAATAACTTTAGATTCTACAACGACGAATTTAAAAGATTGGTTTTTATTGTGTAAACAAGAATGTTTGATGCATCAGTGTGTTCAAATATCTCTTTTCTATATATATATATATATATATATATATATATATATATATATATATATATATATATATATATATATATATATATATATATATATATAAATTGTAGTAAGTGGAGAAATGCGAGATATATATTTTGGAGAACTTGTAAGTTGTTGTACTTTTGGCATGACAAGTGTATCTATTGGTATTTGTAATAATAAATATATCTTTCATAGATATCGAAATTGTTGAATATTAATTTGGTGAAAAACTTAAGTTTGAGATATTTAAAAACCAGAATAATAATAAATAATAATAAAATTAACAAAGCTTAAAAATAAATACAATTATAAAGAATAATTTTCATTAGTGTAAAATTGTTAGAGTGTTTATTCAGTATTTTTTCTTATTTTTTTTATTATTTTCTGATGTTCAAGTACCCATTGAGTTAATTAATAGATTTTTTTATATATAAAAATTATATCTTAACTATCATTATAAACCATGACATTTTTTTAGACCGCCATTTTAAGATTAAAAAGTCACATGTGGGAAAGTAGAAAAAAAAAAAAAGTTACCAAAAACAGGAGAAGACCAAACCAAATTCATGTAAAAAGAACAACCATTTCAAAGAAAACAAGTTATATAAAGTTATGGAGTTGATATGAATTATGAAAAATGTCTAAACTAAAGATAGAAGGTAAAACATAAAACCAAGTAAAATCTAACTTAGTTTAATTTAGTTTAATTCTGAACAAGACTATTAGTACAATAATTTTCTTTACCATATATAAGAGACCATAAAAGATCAAATAATCATAACTATTAATATACGTAAGTCATTTACCTCTAGCCTTTGAATAAAAGAAATCTTAACAAAGTAAACTAAAATTACATTCCAACCATTAACATGAGTCACATAAATCTCAATAATAGAATAGCGGTCATAAGCTACATGTAAGAATTTAATAATACAAAATTAAGAAATGAAAATTATAATATATTTTCCATGTCTTTCTAAAAATGTTACCATAAACAACATGACTAGAAAATTCTTTAACAACATTACTAATAGGATTTATAAAATGACTTAGTGGAGGATGAGAGAGGTTGTGAGTTCAACTCTTCCCACTAACACTTGGAAGATATAAGGTTGGTTTAGTGGGTTTGAAAGGAAAGGTAGGAAAGATTTGAGATTCAACCTCATCTAACAAAAATACTAACAACTAACATTTACCAATAAAAAAGCTAGGATCTTCAATGTTAACTTTCACTTAATTAACAAAAATAGGTACATCAAGAAAATTACTGAGAAACAAATTATCTATATAGTCCAAATACATGCAAAGAAAGGGTGTAATTCAAGAGTTATCATCCCAAGCATGAACAACTTTAGAAATAAGTTGGTCCTTCACATTACTATCCTAAAGTTACCATGAGTTATTATCCCAAGTCATAGACAATTTTAGAAGTTGTCCTTACATATTACTAAGTATTCCAGCCAATTGAGAATGCTAGGACTGAAAACACTAACAACCATTCCAAAATTTAATTTGCATATCATCTATATATATAAAACATAAGAGGGAAAGGAATAACCTTTTGAACTAACCATAGGAAGCATTCATAAGTAACAAAACTATTCCTTGAATCGTAAATCTTTAATCCTTTAGCAATGAGAAATCAATGGAACCATTGTGATATTTAGCTTAAGAAAGAATACTGATGTTACACTCAAGAGATATGGAAAGATGAATGATGAGTAATGAGATTAATCACTATAGGTTATCGTGATAATATCTAAAATTAGGTTCTTATAACTCAAAGCTCCAAAAGTTTCTCACAAAGAGAAATCTCACTTTTATGTAAGGATGACAAAAAGGATCAAGTTCTATCGATCAACATGTCAGTTCGCCCAAAAAAGACAGATTGAGACAACCTTTTCAATCTAGGAGCCCGAACCAACTTGGCCCACCAAGTCCGACAGCCCAAGAACCCAACCTTGTGGGTCAGTCGGGTTAGTTCGACAACTCAGCTTCACTAAAAAAAAATCCGAACCCCGCACGACACTTCATATTAACACAACCCGATAGTCCGACCAAGGTCTAATACAGTTTGGTTAAGGTTTGATATAGCTTGGTCAAGATCTAAAATAGCATAGACAACAATCATTTTCAGTCCGGAATCAACCCGTCAACTCAACATTAACATGTTTTCATGTAAAATATAAAAAAATCATTTTGTTTCCATGGGATATTAGACTTTCGATGGTCCAAAAAAAAAACTGGCAGGCTAGCGTGCTAGCCCAACCATAGACTAGGTCAGATTGTAAAGTTCAATCCATTTTCAATTAGTAGACCAGTCTAGCCCAACTCTTTTTTGGCGAACTAATATCGAGTGAGGCTTAGCTGAATCGATTTGGTTCATTTTTCCATCTCTACTCCTTGTTCTCAAATGTCACAATTACACTTCTTCTAAGAAAAACATAATACTAGGATCAAAGATCTCCCTTTTATTTGTTTTCCAATCACAATTAAAATCTTCACATATACTATTAATTGATTGAAACCAGGTTTCTCGCCAAAAGTTTTCCGTGAAATTGTTGAATGGACATTACATTAAAAAAACATCATTTTTATCATTATATTTTCCTTCCACTTTGTTTGTTATTTCTTCTTTTTTATTTGTTTATTTTTTTCTTTTCTTTTATATTTTTTTATTGATTATTTTTTTCTCTCAACTTTTTTTCTTTAATTTTTTTTCTTTCAACACCTTTTTTTTCTATTTATTTTTCTCTTAACCTTTTTTCTTCCATTATTTTTTTTATCTCAACTCCTTCTCTTCAATTTTTTTTCTCTCAACACTTTCTCTTCAGTTTTTTTTGTTCTCTCATTAGTATAAGTATGTCTTTTTCAATATTGATGAGACATTTTATCTTTATTTCTGTACCTTTATTTTTTCTCATCTTTCCTTTTAATCTCCTCAAAATTCTCTTTTAATTTTCTTTCCAATTGTGAAACAAACTCATCAAGAAACAATTTGTGATAAATATTGAGTTGAGGGACACTTTTATCACTAGTACATGTCATAAGTAAAAATACAAATAAAACTTGAAAGTATATATATATATATATATATATATATATATATATATATATATATATATATATACTAACTTTTAAAATCAAAGAGTCAAAATTTTGATACCAACCACAAACTAGGAGATTCACTTTGAGGGAGGATGATGTCACACTAAAAAAAATGAGAAGGTGAACTATAAGTCGTAAAATTGATTCTCAATAAGATCCTTTAAATTTCACATTAATTGTCATTTGAAAATACAAATAAAACTTGAAAGTATATATATAAACTAACTACTAATATCAAGGTCTCATATCAACCAAGGAAAAACTAGAAGATTCACTTTAAGGGAGGATAATGTCACTCTCAAAAGAAATGAAAAGGTGAACTATTACTCATAAAATTGATTCTCAATAAGATCATTTAATTCTCATTTAGTAAATTGTTATACCACTAATATTATATTTAATTAAATGATAAAAAATACAAAGAAAACTCTAAAATCTCATCATCAAATCACTTAGATAATTTGAAAAATTCAATAAAACTGTGAAAAACAGTGATAATTTCAAATATAAAAAATAATCAAATGTATCCAATTTTACCAAAATTACAATTATAAACATTAAGTTTAAGATATTTAAAATAAAATAACCATGACTGATTAAAAAATAAACAAAGTTTTAAAATAAGTAGGATTATAAAAAAATTCAATTACTATAAAGCATTGTAGAATAGATTTGATATTTTTTTCTTGTATGTTTCATCATTTCAATCGACGCTAGTATTCCAAGTATCTTTTGACTTAATTAAGAACTATTCGTTCCTAATTGTTTAGACAGTACTAATGTTGATTAAACCATTAGTATTGCCCCCAATCTCTAATTCGATCAATTTACTAAAACTATTAAATCAATAATTATCTCAAATTAAGTGCACCCAATTTCTCAATTATGACGAAACTTGATTTTTTTTACAAAATTTCTCAACCCAGTTAACTATTTACATCATAAAAAAAAAACTTAAAATTCTTTTTTTTTTATATAAATTTGGTCAAACCCTCATTAAAATACAAAAATAAATGTTTTTATGATTCTGATTTCTTTTGAATTTAAATCACTCTTCTAAAATGCTTTCACTATGAGATCATCCACCTTCAGCATGAGAATGTATGAGAATTTTTTTACTTATCTTTTCTCATTTCATTTTATTTCAACTTTAATATTTTTTCTTCATATTCCTTTCACACCATAACTTCTAGTCCGGTCCTAAAATATTTATTTTCAATAAACAATAGAACACTAAAAGAAAAAAAAAGATTATAATCTAAAATGAAGACAATTTATAATAAAATAAACCAAATGATAATTATGCATGTATATGTACTAAATTGACAAAACCAATTTAAATACACTTAAAAAATCATCATTAGTTTTCCAAAAAAATGAATCTAACCTCTATAGACGAACATAACTATAGAGATTTTTTTATCAAGATTTTATAATGATATTAGCATAAAATGCCTTTTTCATTTCCTTTTTATGCTAGTACTTTTCAAAACCATATGAATGAAAAATATTGAAGTTTAAATTCGATGTCTTATAGTAAATTGTGATATACAGTGAATAATTAACTTGTAGTTAATTGTTTAAGTGCTTCCCCTTGTTGACTTTAATACAATAAGTCGTATTAAAAGGATGATAGAAGTTTAATATTATTAAAATTTTAGAGTTTTTAATTTGACCTAACATCTTTATCTTCCTTTCTAATATTAATTGTAATTACAAAATTAATAATTTATTTTTTTTATGTTTATTATTTCTTAAAAATTATATAAGAAATGGTGGAACTGTTTTTTCTTCTTGTTTTCATAATTTTATACCTATTTTAAATTAGCAAATGAAAACTAAAATTATTTGCTTCAACCAAACAAGTTTTCATTTTCAAGATATTATGTAAATAGATAAAATGTTAAAAATTTGTGATATTAAGTAAAATGATGTTTGGAATTAAACTCTAAAACAAGAAAACCTTGTATTTTCAGGTGCAAATTTTAACGGATTTAAGATTTAACGATAAACATGATATTTAAAATCATATTTTTATTTTTTTATTTAAATAATATTTAGTGATCATTTTTATTTTTACTTTATTTGTATCGTACGTCCAAACATGTTTTTTTTTTTTATGAAATTATGTTAAGAAACATTTTTTTTTAATTTTCATTTTGTAATTTTTTGAATGAATTTTTAGAAACTTTTACATAACTTTAATTATTTGTTTTTGTTATGAAATATTTTTTGGTTAAATATTTGTTTTGGTATTTTCTTAATTAAATTATTAATCTTTTAATTGTTTAAAATGTGGTTCGTTTTGATTTCAAAAAATTATTTATGGTTTTTAATTTTAAATAAATTTTTGTATCGATTTTAATTCAATTTTTAAAAGCATGGTTCATTAATTAATTAAAATAATGATGTTAATGTAATTTGGGAAATCTAAAACAATAATAAGACAAATAATTTTAACCAAAAACATTAAGGACTTTTATTGTCTTGATGGACAATTTATTTTAGTGTGATATTCATCTTTGTTAACAAAAGTGAAGAATATTAATACCTATGTTAATCAATTGTCTCTTCAACTCTAAATTCTTTATTTTATTTTTTATTGAAGTTTGGATGCCATGTAACAATCCATGCTCAGAGTTTTTTTGTTTAACAATCCATTCTTTTCTATATGAAAGAAGGACCTGTTTCCAATTCCATTGACTCATAAATAAAAATGATTATTATTACAATGTCCAATCATAAATTTGTAGCTTCATGAGCTACAACAATAAAGATTCAAAAGATAAACTAGAATATCAACCTATAAGATAAACTCTCACAAATAAATATTTGATTATTTTTTCTTTAAGTGTTATTCTTTAAAATTAATTTTCACTTTATTTAAATTTGTTTTTTATATGAATTCCCAACATTGGTATTTATTTTCGATTACAATTTTATTTTTTATATCTTCCAAATTACATGAAATTAGCATCATTATTTTAATTAATAGACCACACTATTAAAAAATATGTAAATTAAAACAGATACAATTTTTTTTTTTTGAATTTAAACTCATAAGTAAAATTTTTATTTTTTTTAAAATAAAAATATTTAGAATTTTTGAATAAATAAAAAAATCAATAAGTTAATTAAAACAAAAAACAAAAAACAAAACAAAGTTTTGATAAAAAATATACTAAGTGAATACATACTTTCATAACAGAAAATTAATAACTAAAGTCATGTAAAAAGAAATACTAAAAAACAATTTAAAAATTAGAAAAAAAATTAAATAATGCTTCTAAACATAATTTTATTAAAAAAAGTGCTTAATTGTATAATTTCTAAATACAAATAGTGATTTAAGTTAAACTTGATTTGGATTGACTTGTGTTTGACCTAGTTTAACTTGACTTTGCAAGACTTTAGCTAAATTAGATCTTTCTTAATCTAGGCCTAGGCTTACTAGATTTGACTTGCACCTATCCTTGTATGGATCTCCATCAATTCGACTTAACCTAAATCCAAGTAAACTCAACCAAATGCTAACCAAGTCTAGCATTACTTGAAATGGACTCAATCCAACTAGAATCGATGTAGGCTTGACTTGATCTAGGCTCATTATAGGCTAAGCTTGACCAATCCAAACTAAACCCCTTTTGACTTTCCTTAACCTGTACAAGGTAGGCCTCTCCTAACCCAACCTTATGTGGTCTTGCACCCACTTGGCTTAACATAAATTTAAGTTGACTTGGCTCAAGCTGACTTAGCCTATTATGAATTCAGGCTAACTCAAAATAACTTTGTCTTTCAACCTAACTTGGCTCAATGTGGACTCATGCCCACTCGACCTAACTAAAGTTTGGTCCACTCGATCTACGATAGTTTTTGGTCTAATTAACTTAACTTAAACCAAGGTCCACTCGACTTGGTGTGATATTGAGTTAACCCAACTCGCCTTAAGTCTTGCCTAACTCAACCCAACTTGGGCCTAATTAGTCCTAATATAAGCCAAGCTCTACTTAGTTTGACGTGGACTAAGTCAACTCATGTAAACCTTGATACATGCTAACTTAGCCTAACATGGACTTAAGCTGACTCAATCTAACATTGGCCTAACCCAATTCAACATGACATGGATCGAGACCCACTCAACCTGACATAGATTTGGATTTACTCAAATCAACCTAAACTGGATTTTTCCTAATTCAACTTTACATTAGTCTCTCCCAAATAAACCTAATGTGGATTCAAATTGATTTAACTTGAATTGGTTTGAGCGAATTGAGCTTTAACTAGGTCCATTTTGATTTGACCTTATATGTGGACGTAGGATGGTTTAACTCGACTTGGGCCTAGGCTTACTTAGCCTGATGTAGACTTGGGCTAGTTTGACCTAACTCTGACCCTACTCAACTCGAACTATCATGCCTTAACTTATCCTAGGTCCTATAAAATTAGGCTGAGTCTGACTTAACTTAATGTGAACCAATTTCACTTCACCTTACAAGTTTCCTACCCAATCTTACCTAGGCCCATCTTGACCAACTTGACATGGTACTAGCCTGATCTAACTTTACTTGGGTCCAACCTGACCAAGATTTACCTAGGTCTCACCTAGCTCAATCAACTTAAGCATAACCTAACATTAGGTTGGACTCGATCAGATCCAACCTAATTTCGATTTGACTTGACAAAGCTTAACCTAACCTAATTTGACTTTGATGTTGTTTGGCTTTATCCAATCTTACATGACTTGAGTCTAACACAACTCAATTGTATATGAGGTGGATTCCATCTAATCCAATCTTACCTTAATTGTACATGAATTGATCAAATCTTTAATAACTTGAACTAACTTAGATTCGTCTTAATTTTAAATTTTTACAATCTAAAATATTATTTAATCTATATCCATTCCAAATCTACTTAGGACTTAAAATCTTAAAATAATTATTTGGATTTGAAATAAATCTACTATATTTGTATTTTTTTTTTTGTCCACACGGATTTCTAGTCATTCCTTTATGTTTAATAATATTTCTTCACCAGCTCTATGAGCAAAATGTTATAAAATGTTAAGAGGGATGTCACCTAATTGGGATCACCTTTGGATTTCTTTTGCATCAACTTACCTTATTTTGAAAAAAAAAAATTAGTGTAAATAGTTGATTTCATACAACAAATATTGAGATATATATTGTTTTTAGTATAATAAAAATAATAATTACAATCTTTGTACAAAATTTTAATTTCATTATTTTTGTTTTAATCTATTAATAGTTGAGATAATGGGATATATATTTGATATTTAATAATTGTCATATATATATTAAAATAAAAATTAATATTAATTTGATATTTAATAATTATCACGTGTATTTATTAAAATAAAAATTAATGTTAATATGCAATTAATCTTGAGAGGAGTCTTTTACCTTTTGTTTTTCTTTCTAGATTCAAAATACTTAGTGTTTTACTTAAATATTAATTGTATATTTACATGTAATTAACAATTATTAAAAATAAAATAATGTCAACTATCTTAATCATTAATAGAGTTAAACAAAATTATAAAAATTAAAATTTTATTACTTTTAATTATACTGAAAATAAAATATGTCACAGTTAAATGATTAAATTAACAATATATATATATATATATATATATATATATATATATATATATATATATATATATATATATATATATATATATATATATAAAAGAGGAGTTTGTGGTAAAGGTGAAAGTATTGTTAAATACAGCGCTTAGTTTAGCAAAGGTGTGTTTTGGAGTCAGATTCCTATAAAATCCAAATCATACTTATGCACAAATCAGCAGTATGGCTTCTGTAAATCACGTAACGTCTTCAAGTACATACAACTTTTGCGATCCGTTACTATACTTTCTGGGTTGAATGTTTTCTTAAACATTATAGTCAATAAACTTGATTGATTTTGGATGTTTTCTTAGTTTCTTTTGAGGTTGTAGTTGTTTGATTATGATTTATTACTGAATGCATTGAAATGTTACTGTTGTTGGAGGTATTACAATTTTCTGAGCATACTGCAAATTTTACCTTCAGTTGGAGAAAGAAGCCTTTGTGAAGGGTGTTCCAATAGGACAAGCTCTTGATATAGACATACCCCCTCCAAGGCCAAAAAGAAAACCAAGCAATCCTTATCCCAGGAAGATCAATGCTGCTCTCCCAAAGAATGGAAAGTCTCTCATTTCAATTGCATCTTCACATGGTAAAAATGCACTGGACTTGGAGAAAGAACCACTTCCAGAGGTTATATTTTTTTATTTATTTTTCTTTTTATATTTCAATTGCCATTAAAACTATCTCTTCTTCCTCTCCTTTCCATAACATCATTCTGCTTGCTCCTTTAGAAGCATTATCAGGAGGACCAAATGCCAACAACTGTAAAAGAAAATAACGACGAAAGCAGCTCAAAAGTGTTTACCATTCTCCAGGAAGGACCTGCTTCATCTGTATCACTGTCACTCAGAAATCCAAGTCCCTTGAGGGAGTTTATACCCTCAATAAAAGAGGTAACAACTCTAGATGAAACAAATGAGTCTTTTATTACTGATGAACTTCAAAATCACAAGTTAGAGTTAGATGACGGAGACCACAAACAAAAGACTAATACCACTTCTAAGTCCGACAATTCTGGTGCTTTGAAATTGGTTCAAACTGAGAAAACAGATGGGATGCAAGGAAATCAGAATTACCCAAGACATGTCCCTGTGCACGTTGTTGACGACAAGTTTAATGGACATCCTAAGATTGTCACAAACTCTGCTGCATCAAACATAAGTGAAAGTCAAAACAACACAGCACGGTCCTCTCTTCATCAATCGTTTTCTCCTTGTCCTCCCTTCTCACAACACAATCAGGATGATTACCATTCATTTCTTCATATGTCCTCCACGTTTTCAAGTCTTGTTGTCTCTACCTTGCTGCAAAATCCTGCTGCCCATGCTGCAGCAAGTTTTGCTGCTACATTTTGGCCCTATGCAAATGCAGAAACTTCCGCAGATTCTCCCGTGTGCACTCCTCCTAGTGTGACAGCCATTACAGCAGCCACAGTTGCTGCCGCAACTGCATGGTGGGCTGCCCATGGACTGCTTCCTTTGTGTACTCCACTTCATACAGCCTTTGCGTGTCCTCCTGCACCAGCGACTGCAGCTCCATCCATGACTCTCGGTCAGCCACAGCATAAAAACCAACAAGGAGAGGTTAAGCCAGAAAACACTCCTCCAGAACAATCGGAAGTTCTGCAAGCTCAACACTCAGCTTCCAAGTCACCAGCTGTTTCTTCATCAGAATCTGAGGAGAAGGGAGATACCAATGTAAATACTGCACCGAAGGCTACTAATGATGAGATGAACCAAGCGATTTCCGAGAATCCCGATTCCGACAAAATAAACGGTAGAAAACCTGTAGACCGTTCGTCGTGTGGTTCTAACACAACCTCTAGCAGTGAAGAGACTGAGATACTAGAGAAGGATGAGAAAGAAAAGGAAGAGCCCAACAAACCTGATACAAACCTTTTAGGTTCTGAGCTTAATAATCGTCGTAGTAGAAGCATTAGCACCCTTACTGATTCTTGGAAGGAGGTCTCTGAAGAGGTATCACTGTCTATCCAAAACGATGAAGTCTTAATGTAGTTTGTGTATTTTATCGCTGCTTCTTTCCTCATGCCATTGTTATTTTCAGGGGCGGCTTGCCTTTCAGGCGCTATTCTCCAGGGAGGTGTTGCCACAAAGCTTTTCACCTCCTCATGATTTGATAAATGCAGATAATCAGATTCACAGCATCAACATGCAAAACGCAGAGTACAAAGATGAAGACCTTGAGACCAAAAAACACAGTCCTATCTGTGATGGGCTGCAGAAAAGTTTGTCATTTGTGAAAAATAATGATGAGGAGGAGGGATTGCTAAGCATGGGTCTTGGACAAGGAAAGCTGAAGAGTCGTCGAACAGGGTTTAAACCTTACAAAAGGTGTTCGGTAGAAGCAAAAGAAAACATGATCGGAACGGCCTGCAACCAAGGTGAAGAGAAAGGTCCAAAGAGAATACGTTTGAACGGGGAAGCTTCAACATGATGATTGAGATATATGCATGCAACCACAGAAAGAAAATGTCTAGTTTTGCGTATAACATTTCTGTATTGCTTCTTTGCAGCTCACGAAACTGGTCGTGTAGGTCTGTGTACCATATTAAATTACCACATACAATCCTTTTTCTTTCTTTGAATGATGCAGTTAAAAACTCCATTAAAATAGACTTAGACAACAAACATTAAGTACTGTTTGTGCATTGATCATTTAAGTAATTTATAATCCATCTTTCAGTCACTTCCCACATGCATTTCATGGGATTCTGCTACTGCCTTTTCGAATCTTTTAATTCATGATATGACCACCATAGCAGGAAGCGTTCCTTGTTTGATTTGCAACTCCAAATCCCGTGTTAGTCCTCTTTAAAGATTGAGTGAAAAACTGAATATAGAAGTAGAGTTCAGATATGAATAAAATCCAGTCTTGAAAGTCTTGAAATTGGTAGGAAAATGTAGTAATTTCTTCTATGAAAGAGAGAAAAAGTGTTTGGTGGCATTGGTTTTCATTATGTTGGAGTGAGGTATGTGTTCATCTTCAAAACGGTGAGGAACTATAAAATAAAGGAAAAAGTTTCTTTACAACTTTTTTACAAAGCAAGTCAAATTTGAAGAATGCATTTAAGCAAGACAATTAAGAATTTTGACTATTTAAATTTGAAGAATTTGAATTCCCGATAACTTTTTTTATTATTTAGAGATAATACACTAATAATCATATATAAGTAAATTTTAACTAGTATGGATAATATATTTTATTGTGGACCAATTCCTAATTTGAATAGGTTCGAAGTCGGCTATCAATTTAGGCTTAATTTTTAATAATTTTGTTTGGACCAACATCATGTATTTTATGCATGATTTTATAATGTGCACATTTATAATGGTTACATTTGTTTTCCAATTTTATACGATAAATAAATTATTTTAAAAAATTAAAATAAATATTTTATTAATTTTATTATTTAAGTAATAATTTTTTTAAAAAAAATTAACTGTGTTTTTTGTTTAATCGATTTTTTAAACTTAAACATTCTCTTAATTATAAAATTATCCAAAAATAAATAAAAATTATTTTCAATAAATTTAAAAAATTATTTTAATTTTATAATTATTATAATAACAAAGATAATGATAATTTTATTATTATAAAAAAATGTGAACACTTAACTAGTATAAAATCAACTTGTTCAATTTTACTATGATCTAAGTGCTTTAATTTGAATTTAAATATACACAAATATATATATATATATATATATATATAACTTAAATATGTGAAGGACTAAAAATACACAATAATGATTTTTCATGTTATGATAATTCATTAAATGCAACATTTGTAGATTTATGTTCTTACATAGCTGAATATATTTTGTATAGATTTTAACTCCAAATATATTTACGTTCCACTTAGTACTTTAGGCCTATATGTTTGCATATATGTCCCCTCCAAGCCAAAAGAAGTTGTGTCTATAAAAGATATTCGGACAAGTCAACCAAGTGCATGAGATAATATTAAATATTATAATAATATAATATAATCAACTTATTTCATGCACACTATACTATTTATATCATGCTACAGGCTTTTTACTTGGATGAGCTTGATTTGTGTAGTTTATTATCTTGATTAATCTTTAATTAATATATCAACTCATCATACCTTAATTATGATAATAAATTAGTCAACTTAATTAATATTTTTCATATAAGCAATTATGGTCGATATATATCGACTAAACCATTATAGTGTAAGGATTGAGTATATCTAGTTCGTCGAGACATCATCATACATATATAATACACTAGTTTCCGAACTCAATATATTTATACTCAAGTCTTCATATTATTTCTTAGTATCTGGTTTCGTTATGTGAAAAAAATTATATTTTTTTTATATGGTTGTATAAGTATAATACACATATTATACTACTATTAAATAAATAAATAGTATAACATAAAATTATAAAACTTATATCATTTTAGTAAAATGCATATATGATTTTTTAATTTTTTTTTTGTTCTAAATTTGTGTTATTCTAAACGAACTAATTTAAATACTTCATTTCGCAATATGTATGATCTAGGCTTATTAAAACATGAATATGAGAAAATGAGAAAAAGTATTGTGAAAATGAATTTACAGGTAGATCAATGAGAAATGTATTGGAAATTATCATATAAGCTTATAATTATATTCAAAGTGATATAAAACTAAAATTAAAAAAAAAAGTTATCACTGAAAAATTGTTGTAGAAGTTTCCTTATTAGAACTCCCAAGAAATACCTGATTAAAAAAAAAACTGAATAATAAGTTAGATTAGATTAAAAATTAAATTAAATTAAATTATTTTTCATGCAGTCTATTTCATTATGTCCTAAATGAATTTAGGTTAAACTCGTTCAATAAAACCACATTTAAAAAAATAAAAATATTAACAAATATTTTAGTAATATACTTTAAATTTTAATAATACTTTTTTTGTGCTATGTTTATTTTTAGAAAAGTCAAAATATCTATTATCATATGATCAATAGTCCAACATAAAATTGAAATTAACTTAAAAGTTACAATCCATTAAAAAGATTATTGGAATTAAATAGACACAAATTTATTTAACGCAAATCAAAATTAATGACGTTTTGAAATTATTTATAATCACCCTAAAGCAAATTGGAATCCTATGTTATCCATTTATTCAATTCAATTAATTGTGAGAAGAAATTCAACCGTTCCACCTCATCATGTTGGAGTTCTTATGGTCCAATGTCTCTGTACAAACTTTCTTTTGCTTTTCAATATATAATATACATTTAAAGTCTAATTAAACTTTATCAAATTAGTTTGTAAAATAAAATATACAGAAAATTTATCTTATTTTTAATTTATATAAATTTTTAACAGACCCTCTATTATATATATAAAGTTATTATTATTATTATTATTTACTCTTTGTTTACCCTGGTTAAAAAATTGGTATCATTTTTCACTGGATTTACACATCTAAAAGAAAGAAGAAGGAAACCCCTTGCTTCTCACCTAACACTCCAAGGGAACCTTAATCACTGCTACTTTTTTCGGCTTCATATACAAACATCTGTGGCGGTTACTGCGGTGGAAAAAAAAAACAAAACAACATAATTAGATGTTTGAAAATAATTACATGTTGTGAAAAGGATGTAACCTGTTTTGAGTCACTATAATCATTCTGTACAGCCAAAAAACAATAGAATTAATAATCTGAGTTATGTTCGTAAAGAGCAATGAATGCCTAACTATTTATTCTAGTTACCTAGTATTACATTTTAACACAGTCTGATGAGTTATATTAGGTTAAGGTTTATGTGGGTCCCTAACAACATTAATTATTTATCTTTTTCTCTTTTTGTAAGCTACGCATCCATATTCCTTTCCATACATTCATTGTTCACAGATCTAATTCACTGACATTCCGTGATCCTTAAACTATCTTCTTCTATACTTTATTTTATTACACACACGCACGTATAAGCAATGCCTACTTTCACAAAAACACTTACCTCTGCTTTCAATTTCAATTCATACAGATTTTAATATAGTATAGGAAATAAGATATATGGGTGGGTGTGTGTATGTATATAGTATATTGATTATTGGTGTGAGTTTGTGCAAGAAATCTCGATTCCCATGCAAAATCACAATAGTCTATGCTACGTAATTAAGCTTTGTGCAATTCAACAAGATTGAAATGCTCACAAGCTTGGCCACGCTCGCTCAGCACAACCTCCAATGTATTATTCTGATACGAACTGTGCCCCATTCCTCAGACCAATCGTCTCCTCCTTCTCCAACTTCTATGCCTTCTTCACAATACCCATTACCTCCCCGATTTCGCCACGTCTTCATCAAATCTTCATCTCTCTCATTCCATCAATCATTCACTTTTACAACATACATACATACATACATACACACACTACACTCATATTCATTAAATTACAGACTAACTACACTTCCACTCCACTCACTTCTCTTCTTCCTTACAATGTCACCTATTCTTCTCCTCACTTTTCTTCTACTTCTTCTGTGCTTCCCATTTTCTTTCTCTTTGCCTCCAAACTCCTGCACTGAAACATGTGGGGACCTCCATCTTCCTTTTCCATTCTATGTCAACTCTTCTTGTCATTCAATTTCCACTGCTTTCCATCTCTCCTGCACAAATTCATCTACCCTTTTCCTCAGAATTGGCTCGGTGAGCTACAGAGTCTTGGAGTTCTTCCCGGATGGCGTGCTGGTGGACTTTCCCGGCTCGTCATCTTGTAGACAGTACAACGACTTGAATTCTTTTGACAGAAGCTTTGCAGGGAAGGACAGCTTTGGAGTTTCGGTGGACAATGTTATTGGTCTCTATGACTGTGAGGATTCCTCTCTGTGTAAAGCAGATTGTGAAACTATTGACTTGCCTGGTTGTGATGGAAGGGGTGGAGGCTCCCTTGCCTGCTGCTATCCACTCTCCGACCATACCATATGGCATGTTGGATATGGATTTTCGGTGTTTTCTCAGTTTGGATGCAGGGGGGTTTCTAGTTGGGCCGTTTTGCGAGGCTCAACTTGGGGAAAACGTGGGGTCAAGTTGGAATGGGCACTGCCCAGAAACTCCTCGTACCAAGTTTGTGCAAGGAATGCTGACATGATCAATGCTACAGCAATCGAAGGAGGAGTCAGATGTGTCTGTCAAAATGGATATATTGGTGATGGTTTTGCTAATGGAACTGGATGTTTGCAGGGTGAGTAGTTTTCATCATAACCAGGTTAAAAAATATTATTTGTGAAAGAAAGTGTGGTAGAAATTGTGAAAGAAATCTTCCGTAAATGGATTTTTAACCTTGTATACGTTTAAGTATGACATTTGCTTATGGTTGATGTATTCCTGTTAGCCTGCATAAAGGACGGAAAGGAAGCATATGGAAGTGACTGCAACATCAAAAGACAAGATCAGAGGAAATTTGTTATCATTGCCGGTACGTAATAGAGAACAACGGTAATATTCAAATAGAACTTAATTTCCTAAAGTCTCGAGTGTGCCAACTCAAAAATTACTATACAACACATTCAACAAATTATGCAGAGGTCACAACAAGGATTCATAATCTATATATATAATCTGGTAGTCATGGTCGGTTATATTATATACTTACATTTCTTGTGTCAATCTAACAGCATTCTAAACTCAACATGCAGGAATCATTGGCCCAGTTCTGATCGTTGCCTCCCTGGTTGCATTATTTTATCTTCTTAAAAGGCCAGCAAAACCAGGGATGTTTGACACGGAGCAGGCTTACTATCAAAACATTTCAATCCCCAAAGCTTGTAAAACTCGACTGTTCAGCCTCCACGAGCTAGAGGAAGCCACTAAAGGTTTTGAAGAGGGTCAAAAACTTATGCATGACAATAATGGGACAATTTTCGCTGGAGTTTTGAGGGATGGATCTCACATAACTGTCCACAAATTACTATGTGAGAAGAAAGACTTAATTCAAGTTCTGTCACATATCGAGGTTCTGTCCTCTATTGTGCATAGAAACATGGCCCGCATTCTTGGTTGCTGTATTGAATCTGGCAACACTCTAGTAGTTTATGAGTTTCCTTCCAATGGTACTCTGGAGGAACATTTACATCAAAGCAAAGGACAAGAACTACGTTTAGATTGGTACAGGAGATTGACTATCGCTGCAGAAACAGCTAGCATTCTTTCATTCCTACACTACGAGAACTCTCCTCCCATATTTCACCACAACCTTAAATCTGCATGCATCTTCCTTGATGATGATTATTCTGTCAAGATTGCAGGATTTGGTCTGCTCAACTCCAATTTTTACTATGGTTCTCACTTACACAAGAACCACGAAGGCTTTGGCATCTGCAAAAATGATGTCTATGACATGGGTGTGTTGCTTCTTGAAATCATCTCAGGCTCAAATCGCTTGGATTTACCAAGTTCAGCCTTGCAGCATATAAGGGCTGGAAAATTTGAAGAAATATTTGACCCTTTTCTTTGCTATGATGAACAACCACAGTATCGGCAAGAGCAAATGCAGATCATTGCTGATCTTGCGACAAGATGCCTCTTATTTGGTGTTGATGGAAGGCTGGGAATGGTTGATGTTGTGAGGGAGTTAGTACACTTGACTAAAGAAAGTCTTGATGGAGGAATTAGCAAAGGAGCTGCACTGGAGGAGACATTCTCAAATTCAAGCCTTCTTCAGATGATATCAATGTCTCCTGATTCTATGAATGTCCCTTGAATTTTTCCTCCTTTTTATGTCCTGCTCAGTTTAGTTTTGCCAGTCTAAAAAAGAAGATAAAGATCCTTAATTGTACGTGTTTATGTGTGAACTGTGACTTCCCTACCACTGTACATCCAATATTCTGCTACTGAACATATTTCATTAAGGTACAAAAGCAAGTGTATTCCGTAGCTGTAACTTAATAAATTTAATCATCTGCCATTAATAGTGTTGTAACCATTCAGATCAAAATCTCTGTGCATTCTGAATGTTTCAATTTATTGCATATACCGAACTCTGATTCATTGGATGACTAAATTCTTTACTCACAACTCAATCTTAGCTGGATTTAATTAATGGAATTGATGACAGCTTCGAATAAAGAAACAAACTTTTGATAACTCATTAGATTAACATTTTAATCATGTATTTTCTATTTTTTAAGTTAAACATTAATGTATATTGATTGACATTTTCTTCTTAAGGATGTGATATTATTGAAATCCAAAACAGAAGCTGTTATTCTTGAATGATTATTCTTAATGCAAAACTATTCAATGATAACATGAGATCTAAACGATAAAACCTCAATATATTATATTTGGCGAATGTATGCAGAAGAAATTAAAAATAAAAACCAGTGAATAAATTTATGCAGAAGAAAGAAGCGTGTAACATAATCAATTTGTGTATTCTTTCAACTGCCACATGTTTGATTAGAATAGATTTCACATGCATCTCATATCCACTGAACCAATAAAAATGCGTTTTTTCAGCACAACGTAGACGAAATCTTGCAAGAATTTCTCCATTATTGGATATTCAATTAATTCTTACATTAATAAAACTACTCCAGATAATAATTTTATTCTTGGTACACATGAAACGACTTCTTTTCTATTTAAGAAAATGAATTAAAATAATAATACACACAACTGAAAAGTAATTTAACATATATATATGATAATCCTAAGAACATGAAAACTACTTATCATAATTTTATCATTGTTGCCCATAATACAACATATTTCCCTATATAAAAGCTAGAAAATTTTCAACTGACACATGTCATAGTTAAATCGTTTTTATTAAGATAAAATAGATGATGCTATTCACATTTCTTTTATAATGCTATGTTACAGCATTCTTTTTACATGAATTATTATAATATATTGTAGAAAATATACCAAAATTGAAAGGGATGCCAAATTAGTAAAGAGAATAAAACGGGAAAAAAGGTGAAGAAGTTCTAAAAATGTGTTTCGCTTAACATGGTTTTCGGAGAATCTAGTGGTTAATACAGAAAATAAGGAAGTTTGAAATTTGTAGGAAAGAAGTGATGGAGTGCTAAATTTCATGAAGAACCGAAGTGAATGCTCTAATAAATTTGACCAAGTCTTTCAAATCTTCACATAAATACATCAACCCTTAGCAATTTCTTCCATCAACATTATTTACTCCTCATCAAGGTACGTCTTTTCTTTCTCTCAAACCTTGTATGATTTCTTCCATGGGTGACTTTTTTCATCCCATATAGATTTAAAGATGGCTGAGAATGGCGAAGAAGCTCAAGAAAATCGTCCAGTTCCACGTTTGAATGAAAGGATTCTTTCTTCTTTGTCAAGGAGATCAGTAGCTGCCCATCCTTGGCATGATCTTGAAATTGGTACTGTTGCTCAGATATATTATACATTGCCAATTTGCATTCAGTTTACGTCATAGCTCAGATTTAAAACTAAATTTTCAAAAATATGCAGGACCGGAGGCTCCTCAGATTTTCAACTGTGTAAGTTCTTCTCTTCTGATTTGCATGAATCTCTGTCATGAAGTGTTAATATAAGTCCCATGCTAAGTAGAAATGAAAAAGTTGAATAGAATTCCTTATTTGGATTTGACTCAACTCACATTTATGCAAACTCTTAGTTTTGCTGTTTGCTGAATGATTAGTTGTCTCCCACAGGTTGTGGAGATCACTAAAGGAAGCAAGGTGAAGTATGAACTTGACAAAAAGACTGGATTGATTAAGGTACAAACTAATTGCATGGTTATTGGAATGGAAGTCTCCACTCCTGTGCTTTGGACTGTTCTTCTTACTATCCTAATAATGCTCAGGTTGATCGGATTCTGTATTCATCTGTTGTTTATCCTCATAACTACGGTTTCATCCCTCGCACACTGTGTGAAGACAATGACCCAATGGATGTCTTGGTCCTCATGCAGGTAAACCATTATCATTTTCAAATTAATATAATTCATACAACAAGCAATCACTCAACCTCCTGTGGTTATTTTCTTAAATCCATCTGGAGAAATTCTTAACATAGTTAACTTACTGAATGAATTACTGACGGACAGGAACCAGTACTTCCTGGCTGTTTCCTGCGAGCCAGGGCCATTGGAATCATGCCCATGATTGACCAGGTATCTACCTCTATTGCTTTCTAAGCCAATAAAATCATTCTCACTTCTTTTACCCCATTTTCCATTACACTATAACAAATGTGTTTTTGACACAGGGAGAGAAAGATGATAAAATTATTGCAGTGTGTGCTGATGACCCAGAATATAAGCACTTTACCGACTATAAAGAACTTGCACCTCACCGCATCTCTGAGATCCGACGCTTCTTTGAAGACTGTATCCAATTCATTACAATCTTTTAAGTTTATTTCTTATCTTTTCTTCACAATATTAGATTTGTTTCTTAACACATTGCTAAGACAAAAAGAATGAGCACAAGGAAGTAGCAGTTAATGACTTTCTACCTGCAAGCGTTGCTGTTGATGCCATCCAGTACTCAATGTATACGCATCCAATCGAATTTAAACAAAAATCCTGTCACTCTGCTAATATCATTCTCTCCTGTCATGCATTTGATGTCATTTTGGACATGTTTATGCAACTAATATTGCTCTATAGTGCAAGAATCTCATTATTTTACGTCACACTTTGTTACACCTATTAAAATATGCCTTTTTTATTACATGAAATAAGTGTAGAAACAAAAGAAGTCAGGTGTCGCTAAAAATAAAAAAGCATTACAAATCTGGAATCTGCTACATGTTTTAAGCTACTAACCTTGCCTCTAATTTGGTGCAGGGATCTCTATGCAGAGTATATTCTGCACACCTTGAGGCGATAGACAGATATGTTATTCTACGTTCTCCATCAACAATCGGAATAAGCCATAATATACTGTATTTTAATATATCTTAATTAAAAACTGTCCATACCTTTTAGTTTTCGTATTTAGCCGGATAATAAACAACCTGTTTGGTTTATTAACCGTGCTTAATGTATGTAAGTCTTGTAAAATAATCAAAATTGAAGTGTTTTAACTATGTTTACCACTTTCCATGCCATAATCTGGCTGTGTATTTCATTAATGCTGACTCGAGTCCTATTGTAACCTTTCATTATAGACTCAAATTCTCGAGTAAAACTGCAATATCGTTGTGTAATTCAATAATTTACATGAGCTGTTTCTAGAATAATGCAAGCTACAAAATAGTATGCTTAACCTTCAATAGCAACTTGTTTTATGTACCTCTGTCACAAAATACTGGCCAAGATGAGTGCTCGTAAATATTAAATTAAGATCTCATGAAATAATGTAGGAAAAAAAGACGACAAAGTGAACTAAAAGCTATATCTCTTGTGAATTTATCAGAGGAATCACATAATTGATTACATATATAATAAATTAGTAAATCGTAACATCCCTTGTTTCTTATTTATTCAACCATTGATTGAGACATGGCTTGAAGCAGTTGATAATATGCTGGGTTCAATACCCGATGCACAGGAATGGTTTAAATATTTGGCTAGATAGAATGGGAATAAAAATCACTCCATCTTTTTCACGTATAATTTATTTAGTAGTTCTAAGAGAAGAACGGCTGCTGAGTCTTTGGCCTTCTTGACGCTTGGCATTGGCTCTCCAATACATTCATCCGTCCATCCCCGATCAGTAGTATTGACTCGCACCGCAAATGTAAATCTCTTTGCATGTGCTGGACCACCCTCATTCACACACCTACAAGTTTGTGTTAAAAAAAGTTATAGATGTTCAGTTATAATACTAAGTAGGTAACTTCATAATGTCATATACCTGTAGAATGGCATAGGCCAATTTCTTCGTAAACAGATATCATTTAATGTTTGCCTAGTAAATGACTGGTTTCCATTCTTTTTCCCGCTTTCATCATTCTTTTCCTGAGTTTTTCCCACCTCCTTCTCTTTCAAAGCAGCAAGGGCATTTCTGGCAGCTAACTTTTGTGCCATTTTTTTCTGTGGATTTTGAGCAGCTCCTACTTGCACCCCATCAATGAATACTTCAACAGTGGCCAAATTGCCAATACGACTTGCTTTATACTCTAAGCCTTCAGCTTGCTGTTGGCATCGCTCCTGCAGCTCTCGCACAGGATGCATTGGCAGAGTCTCTGGGGTAACCATAGGATGCAGAAGAGGCTGAAAAACCTGGCAAAATTGAGAAACCCGTAATATTCTCCATTAGTTTCTCTTTTTTCTTTCCATTTTGTAAATGAACACTGGAAGTAATGATCTGTCTGTATGCTTAAAAGCTAGGCACTAACCTTCCAAACAACAGTAGTATCCCTTCCACTGTCAAGAAAAATGGCACCCGCAATAGATTCGACAATGTCACCAAGGACCTTGGGAGCTTTGCAATCTCCCAGACCAAAGGAGTTAAAACCTGGCTTTGACAATTCATCTTGAACTTCCTTCACAAATTCTTTAATCTGTACGCAACCAACAAAATCAACAGCTCGCTTAAAGAATATGAAATATTACAGATAGGTCATATGATTCATCTCAAGGTAATAGTAAAAAATCAATAGAACGAAACAAGACCTGTTTCTCTAGGGCACTGGACCCATGTCGGAGATGTACATGAAGGTTGTGTTTAACTGCAACACGTGCAAAATTTTCATTATTTACAGCAGCAGCCCGAAGGTCAGTGAGACGTCCTGGTGGCAGATTTGTGTAAGTGAAAAACAAGTGTCTGGTGATAAGATGATCCAAGACAGCATCACCAACGAACTCCAACCGCTGATAACAGGATATTCCTGAAGATGGTCTGGAGGCATGTGTTATGGATTCTATCAACAGCCCCTTGTCTTTAAACTTTAGATTTAAAGCACCCTCTAAAGCATCAAAGTCAACACTCCTGAGTATGCTATCTGGAACATTAAATGGCTTTCTTGCACAATCCATCGTATCGGGATCAAACTCTATTTGAATGCCAATCCATTTCATAAGGTGATTGGCAGCATTTTTACCACCTTCTACATAATATACCCCAATCAGTGCTTCCACAACATCTGCAAGTGTCTTACTGGACAGAACTCTGTAAGAACTTGAATCACTCTCAAGCTCGCCGTCTTCCATCTCATCATCATATCCATCCGTGTGACAATCCATCTTCTCAGTTTTAGAAATGGATCGCTCCTGGTCAAACAAAGAGGAATCCCCATCCTTGGTATCTTCATCAAAGACAGGCAGCACCCCAGGAGCTGCCCATCTGGATGGAGCAAAGCGATCTGCCTGAATGTATGATTGAAGACCTCTACTTAGGGCATATTGATACAATACCATGTTACTGACCATTTGTTGTCTCATCCTAGTAAGTTGACCTTCATGTTTCTGAGGGTATTTTAAGAAAAGAAATCGACTAACAACCCATTTCAGGTAAGCGTCTCCGAGAAGCTCAGCCCTTTCATAGCAGAATGTCTCCTGGCAAGAGGCAGCAGTCAAGGCTTCCAAGATCTGTTCACAAAGAAGGCATGGGTTAAGTGAAGAAACTAGAACTGAAACACAAATACCTCGAGCAGATACGATACCTTTGAAGTTTGGACAGGATAGTTTATCATATTCTTCAGCTGAACTGCAAGTAGCATACTTTCAACCCTCCTCATTATTGAAGGCAACCTCTGGGCACCACGGACAAGTGATCCAGGCAGTGGGTGTACAAGACATAGCTCGGGAGGAAGGAAAACATAATAAGTTTTGTCATGTGTCTCTTCAGATTCGCCTTCATGTGCTATACAATGAATTGACATTTCCCATTAAACATGAGTCCACAAATTTTACAACGCACAATAATTCCACGATAGAAACTATGAGAACAAACCTTCACAGTGCTCAAAACGAGGGGACAGAAGATTCTTGCAGTATGATACACCACGCCCTCTTATTAGAGGTTGCTGCTTGTAAATCAAATCAACTCCATATCTACACCAAAATAATAAAAAGAACCAGTAGCCATTCGCACCCTCAATTGTGCAAGAAGAGACAAAAAGCTTCTCTAATCTGGAAGGAACAAGAAGTTATTGTCACTTTCCATGGAACATTGTTGATAACGTCCTCACTATTTAGAGGTGACAACAGAAGATTCCTTCACAGATTAAGATTTACCCCTTGTTCTTCCTGCACAATATTAGAGGTGCAATGTGGCCAGCAAGTTATTAGTAAGAATTTTCAAAAAACACACGGAAACTAAAGAGTTCAAAAAATGGAATAGGGAAAAAACTACGAGATTTTAAACAAAGGGGAAAAAATATTAGTAAATATATTTTAAACAAAGGGGAAAAAACTACGAGATAACAATATTAGTAATATATCATACTTTTGCTTGTAGTAATCAGCATATGAGCTATACTCCAGAGGACCAAGATAACCTTCTTTCCTAGGGAAAGAGTTTTCTGCTGACATGTCATAGCGTATAGAATCAACATAAAACCTCTTCCCCGAATGAGCAGCAGTTACAATTTTCCCTACCAGATCCTCTGCATTAGTACAGGTATCTGCCATCATCAATTTTCCGTGGGTCGTAATATTAATTTGCTTTTGTGTTTGCATGGAATCTCTACTAGGAACCAACCCTGAAGCTTTCACCACATCAAACTGGGCCACAGCTCCTCTGATTCCATAGGTGGGATGTGATTTTTGCCCAAAAGCCATGCCATGACGCAATTTTCCAAATCCATATTCCCTTCTGTCTCCACCTAATGTTCTCTCATTAGTACCAAGGTAAACATCTGGTCGAGCTTTCTGGAGGGGATTCTTCCATGCATCAGCTCCAATTATTGTCTCAACCAGACACCAGTCAATTTGGTTCATAGGATCTACAGACTTATCGCCAAACATTGGGACAAACAAATATGCTTTTGCAGGATCCCAAGGTGTGGTAGATGGTTCAACATCCACATCCAAGACAATGCTCATCAATCTTACATGAAAGCTTTTCAGGGATGCCAGCTGCATGTCATGAAAAAATAGGTTTCTCTGACATAAGAAACTATTTTTTTAAAAATATATGAACATTTAAAACAAGTACACTGATTAATTTTTGAACCTGACTCTCAGTGATATTTATCAACCCCATAAAGACAAGAGATGCCTTTGTAGTCACGGTTCGAGCGATAAATAGATCCATTGACATCGATAACACCTACAAAATTAGGGTGATTAGAAAGGGAGAAAATGAGTTATAATGCAAAAAAATGGAACTAGAAGCAGTAGCACAAATACAAATTACTACCTCTGCATCCAGCTCATTGCCAAAAAGTATTGCAAAATTTGAAACTTGAATCAAGAACGGATCCTTTGAATGGCCAATATTTTCACACTTCACAGCATACATGTAAAGTTGAAGCAATTTGGAATTGTTGCAAGCATCTTTTCCAGATAAGATCCATTCTCCCTGAAAATTCAAATGCCATTACGCAATAATGAGGTCAAGACAACAAACATATCCTGTAACTAAAGACTAAAGTAACATTCATGTGGCCAGACAGATACAAATTTGGTGAATATTCACTTTTCTAGAAGGTATCCCTGTTCTTTTCCTGAATGGGAAGTGTTGAGAAGAGAGAAAACAAGGCATATATAATGACTTCTGTGTGTTTAGACCACAACTGAGTTATTCAATTCATAGAGGATAGAACATAATTACAAAATACAGGAAGTATTTAGGTTGCACTTGTTTCCACTTTTCTTTTTTATATTAATAATAATCATCTTCAAAGCCTTCAAGATCATAGCACCAGAATAAAGGTATAACATACAAGCTGCCTTTACAAATGAAGAACGATAAATGGTGTACTGGTCAACTATATAATAAACCCTTACAAAAGATTGTTTAGATTACATAACTTAAAGAACCAACCCTCGGCATACTCAAAATCATACCACCGGATTAAGGTATTATACAAGATTTTTATTGAAGATTTCATATCAACTAAAGATATGGCCAAATTAAAATATATAAATGAGCACAAAACTCACTTACAAGTTGGTTTTGTAAAGTTGAAATAGGTTTAAAGTTCACTTTTTAAGATGATATCAAAGTCTATCCTAACGAGATTTATTTGGTTTACCATATCACTTGCTATTAGACCACTCACAAGTATTCAGTCCTATATTTGAGATGTTTAATCCTCGGTGTGAGGAGGTGTGTTGGAAATCATACTTCACCTAGAGATATGGACCAAATTAGAGCATATAAGTGAGTGAAAATCTCACTATATAAGTTGGTTGTGCAAGGTTGAATTAGATTTAAAGTGCACTTTCGAAGAATTTCTTTGCAAATGAATAATGATAAATGGTGTACTGCTCAACTATACAAAACTCTACAAAAAGATTGCTTAGACTGCATAACTTGCAGAAAGAACCAACCTTCAGTATGTCAGCCACACCTTCAGGATAGAATTCCCTATGTCTAGCAGTCCCTGGAAGTGGATCTCCTTCATCAGTTTGCTCATCCTTTTCTCTTTCTCCCCCACTTCCTTTATCAGGCAATAGCATGTCAGTGAATGCTCCCATCTCATGCAATTTCTTGCAAGCAGCCAGACAAACAGCCTACAAAACACCAAATTAACAAATGGTTCATGATAAAGCTGAGCAGTATTAAAATTTAATATTCATAAAGAAATAATGAGAAGATATATTTTATTATTACTGAAATATTCAGTAGAGTACACATTTATAGATACTCTAAGAAGAGTGCTTAGCAGGCAAAGACTACTGTGCTGACTCATCTCTTAAGTGACAGTCAACAAACAAAGACTATCATACTATTGTAAACAACACTAACATACAACCAACAAGCAGAATCAATCAAATTCATGACAAAATAGCACGTGCCTGTTGTGCCAGACGCATAGAACTGCATATTGGGCCCTCGAGATTTTCAAATGGTGCATTACAAGGCAGTTGAAGCTTGCAAGAATATTCTGTGGGACCTCCTGTTTTCTCATGCCTCTCCATAATAAACTCAGGACGAAGAATTGAATATCTGGACAAGGGATAGAAAACATCCAAGTCATAATTTGAAGCTTAATAAAAGTACGGTAAAGAAAACTATCAAGCCAAAATGTAGCACCTGTCACTAGGTAGCTGAGAGCAGTAGAAGTGGATGAGACCTACAGCAGAATTAAGACTCACAACTGCACCAGTTGACTTCACCTGGTAAACTGTTCCAGGCCTAGTGTCAACAGAAATCAATCTTGAAGTGTCCTTCAGATGACTAAGGTCTGTTCTCTCTATTGCTTCTTTACGCAAAGTCTCCTCACTGTTCCTGGCATTCCTTAGGAATGCTTCATGTGACAAATTGCCCCTGTGTACAAGACAACACAAGTAGTGGAGAGGGAAAGAGTTCAATGACTTAGCATCCATCCACAAAAATATAAAACACCATGCATGTCTGGTAAAATTATATAACAAAGCCTATTATCACAAGAGCCTCAGCACGTGGCAAAATGATTCTAAAGAGACTATTTGATCCCATGCTCAAATCCAACTAAGGCCACTTTGCCTCAACTTTAGCCTACCTTCCACTTCTGAAAACCCAATTTAAACTTCCCATGTAATGAAAGATAATTATGACAAGCAAAGTAGTTTATTAAACAGTTAAAAAATAATTAATGATAAAAGAATAACTTTGAGACATAGCATAGATCACAGAGAAAGAAGGACAAGGAATCTGCTTGAACCAGAAAAAAGAACTAAATTGACCAAGAAAAAGAAGAAAATCAATGAGTAAACCTCATTCTAATCCCTAAAATTGTTAGTGACTTACGCTATAGTCCCTAACTTTGATATAATCTTCACTTGGTCCTGGAATTTGAAAAAAGTCCTAACTTTAGTCCTTTCTCTACTTCATTGTTGTCATTTTACATAAATATTTACCAAAGTTAATAACATTCCACAGTCA
This sequence comes from Vigna mungo, assembly GCA_036885675.1. Taxonomy (NCBI): domain Eukaryota; kingdom Viridiplantae; phylum Streptophyta; class Magnoliopsida; order Fabales; family Fabaceae; genus Vigna; species Vigna mungo. The sequence goes on along the minus strand of CP144699.1, from coordinate 389,471 downwards.
ATGATTAAATATGGATTTTGTGATTTCACGGACTAAAATGGGAATTTATTTAAATTCAATGGGTGGAGGAGGAACAACAAAAAGAAAATAACCCAAGAAAAAAATCTTCTTAGTTGCATTGCAAATGCAGAATGAGATCCTTCCATCACCTCAATTAATAATAACATAACTACTGTCATCAAAGCAGGCCATAACCAGAGGACAAACAAAAGAGATTCCTTTTTCTCTTGGGCTTACTAAATCTCTAGAAAAATATACTTGAAAAACAAAAGAAAAAGTAAAATGACAACAGCTAAAACTGTGACAACCAGTACCTCTCCACCATCAGGATGTAATCAGATCCAGGTTTTCTAGCACGCCCCCTGGATTGAATGTATGCCAAAACAGTCTTTGCAAGGTCAAAACGAATAACAACATTGCATTGCCGAATATCAAGTCCTTCTTCAGCAACACTAGTGGCAACCAACAATGTGACCTATAAATGAGTACAATAGTCAGATTGAGAGAATAGAAAAGATTACTTCAACCCATGTGAAATTGATAGCTGAGCCATGCGAACAAAATATTACCCGCCCATCACGGAATTTGGAAATTGTATCTTGCATTTGGTGGGTTCGCATTTCCTGACTGTTATTGTGACCAATCAAGCTTGCACACTTAACAAAATTAAGAGATGGAAGCTCCGCAAAGACCTGCCAGTATTGGCACACAATGAACCAACAGGATATTGGTTATGCGACTGAATCAACTAAAAGAAACTATAGAAGTAATGTGTGTCTATTAACCTTCGGCAGAACTAATGCAGAAACAACACGCTCAACAAAGATGATTGCACGGAAGTCTTCTGTATGCTGATACTTGAGAAGTATTTTTATTAGTGCCTGCACCTTGGGGGTCACCTTGCCATCAGCCACAGCAGCTCCTATAATGACATCCACGTGCTCTCCGCCAGAAACAACTAAACAAAAATGTGTCAGCTTAAGTAAAATATCAAACTACATTTCATCTCAGTCATTGGTATTTTAACATTTAATTTAAATATCATTCATTACAAACAATGAATAAGTTAGATATGTAGTGAATTATGAATGCTCTTTCACATGTGAAACATACTCCAAATTTCGTATATACTCTAAGATGTTGCCAAATTAAAGAATAACAAATATAGCTTATCTGGACAATTACAAATTTAAGCAGATGAAATTTGAGCTGGTACAAAGTTTCGATTAAATAACCCAGCTCACCATGACTGTCTGGAAGTTCCCCTTCTTCCATCTCTTCATGCTCCGAAACACTTTGAGCCGCACCATTCTCCAAGTCATCAATATCAGTATTTTTGTCAGAAACTGCACCCTCTGACAGTTGGCATTTCAGTAGAGAAACAACTTTACTCAGATAAGATTCCTGAAACTTGACATCAAGTTGGTAGTTGGCCCTTTCATCATTTTGCAAAGCTGCTAAAAAGGATTGTGCAACCTGTAAAAAGAAAGACACTTTATAAAGATTGCCAAGAAACTCAACATTCCTCATTCTCCAAGAAAGGGTATGTACCTTGAATGCACACCATTGTCCCAGTTCACCAAGAGCGTAATTAACAGCTCTCAACTTCTGAATTAGGTTTGCAGCTCCATCGCTTTCAGTTCTTTCAGAAACACCATAAACTTGGCGCAGCTCTTCCTTAGCTCCAGCATCTCTAGCTCCCATAAACTGCCATTTGCTTCTTCTTGAACTAGATTTTGCAGCTTCTTCAACTTCAACCTCCATCTGCTTTATCTGCTCATGTAGATAACATAAACTGGCAGCTTTGTCATACTCGACCACAACTTCAGAGGGCATTGGCACATGTTTCTCCAGCTCCTTACGATCTTTAATGGTGCAAACTATAGAATCTAACTTACTCTCAAGATTGCGAATTTTAATTGCACAATCTACTTGGCTGGAGACACCTGAATATGTCACAAGCATGAACAATGCTAACTTGAACACAACTCAATGAATGAACAATGCAAATAATAAAAGAATACTAAGTTGTTGGAAAAGAGTTTCAAACCCCAAGTAAAATGTTTAGAAAAGATAGTCATATCTAGATTATCCTATAAGTTTCGTTCCCCTATTTCCTCTTTATCTCTTAAGATTAGTTACCAAATATCCTTATCATATCATGATTTGTTTCCTTAATTAGTTAGGTTTAAGACTTAGAATTGTTAGTTTTAAGAACCCATCAAACACAAGAATATACTGCAATACATTATACATCTCAGTTAATCTAAAATTAGTTATCTCTTAAGATTAGTTACCAAATATCCTTATCATATCATGATTTGTTTCCTTAATTAGTTAGGTTTAAGACTTAGAATTGTTAGTTTTAAGAACCCATCAAACACAAGAATATACTGCAATACATTATACATCTCAGTTAATCTAAAATTAGTTATCTCTTAAGATTAGTTACCAAATATCCTTATCATATCATGATTTGTTTCCTTAATTAGTTAGGTTTAAGACTTAGAATTGTTAGTTTTAAGAACCCATCAAACACAAGAATATACTGCAATACATTATACATCTCAGTTAATCTAAAATTAGTGTTTTATTCTCTTGTATTCTCTTTGTCCCTCTTATACCTAAAATCCCATAATTTCAAAACAAAACATAGCTTTAAAAACTTAGTAACAAAGCACCGGATCCTAAGCTCAGCTGAGAAATTAATAACTACCCTTCAAGTTAACAGGAGAAGCAGTCATTCCAAATACAGATGGTCTCTTCTCTTTGGGAGTTGTATGGTAGAACTCAGACATCACCAGTGAATATGGGTGTTTCTTCACAGCATGGTGGCACTCATCCAGAATCAAGAGATTGATTGCTTCCATTTTTATTATACTATGCCTCAAAATGTTCAAAAGAATTTGAGCGGTCATGACTAATACCTACAGAAAGAAAAGCCAACTGAGTAATTGCAGTATAAACACACAGCTGGCCAAGGAAGAATAGTAGAAATATAAACAGGGCGAGAGGGGAAACTTGAGAATCTTATAGAAAAAACAATCTGCCAACCACTTTTATTAAATTTTGAGAATAAAAGTTGCAGAAACATATACCAATCAACTTTCAAATCACATAGTCATGTCTTTTAAGTCTGATTTAGTAGCAATTAGTCCATGCACTGCTTTCTAATATTTAAAAACAATACAAAGAAATTACAAGAGCTTCAACAAATTTGCCAATAATTACAATTGCTAGTTTTTAGCATACATTATATCTTGCAAACGTTGAAAAAGTCAAATGCTGGCACCAGAGTATCCACATAAAACGTAGATAATGCAATACAATTGATAAAAGAAAATACAAGACTCATTTTGAGTGAATATTCTTGAGTGCTAAATACACAGGAAGTTAAAATGATATATACAGAGATAGTTAATATAGTACAATTTAAAAAAGGATAATTAAAATATCTCAATTTTCCAAGGCAAAGAGAACCAAAGGTAATTGCAAAACAGGATTAGTGATAAGCTATATATAGTTTCTAACACATCCTTCAGCTGGAGTGTAGATATAAAAATTATTTAGGTTCTTGCAGATAGAAAATTTTTTGGTTTCCAAAGAGGTTTGGCAAATAAATCAAGTAATCGATCATTTAAGTTAACAAAGGATGTGTTAATTTCTCCAAAAGCAATCTTCTAATGAATTACATAGCAGCAGTTTCTATATGTTTGGCTCACTCAGGGAAGATTGGGTCAGATGCAACGTGAAGAACTGCCACATTGTAAAAAGTTCATGTTTTCAACATCAAGTCTTAGTTTGGTATTCTGCTTTAGCAGTTGATTTTGAAACCACCTTTTAGTCCTTGTTTTTCCATGAAATGAAATTTCCCAAAAATGAAAACATTATCTTGAGGGATACCTTTTGTGACAAGGAGACAAAACCCAGTGTGCATTTATATAAGTAACAATATCCCTATGGCCCCAATTTCCATACACAAATATTTCCTAAGTATCATTTTATAAACCTCAAAACTCTAGCAACTACATTCCAATGGTCACTACGAAGTGGACTAAAGAACTGGTTCACCAAACCATCAGCAAAAAAATATATGGTCAGGTTACAACGAAATAATCCAATGGTCACTACGAAGTGGACTAAAGAACTGGTTCACCAAACCATCAGCAAAAAAATATATGGTCAGGTTACAACGAAATAATTCAGCTTTTGTACCATTCACCAATATTTGCTTAGCAGATGGAAATTCCACAATTTTACTAAGCAACCTTAATTCCTGTAAGTATCTTAATTGACCCAAGTCTTTCATTTCAAAGTGACAAAATAGGTGCTCCTTCAAATGCTAAATCCCAGTATGATCATCCCTTATGATGACGATATTATCCACATATATGCATATATTAGATGAATATGCATTTCAATTTTTAGTAAAACCCTGAACTGCCCAAACCAAATATCAAGGGGATTGTTTGGTATCATATAGTTATAAGTTCTTCATAACTCCAACAAATACAACTACCACAAAAATCTGTCAGATTAAACATTGGAGTATTCAGATAAACATTGGAAGAAAAAGAAAAATAAAAGCTGAAGTGCAAAATCATCAACAAACTACTCACCATCCCCACACATTCTGAAATCTGAATTATAATACCCCAAGGAAACTAAAAAAAGCATTCCATTTCAGTGATACCATCTTAGATGAATCCAGCATATAAAAGTTCATTCATTGAGCAACACCAATTATAATTACAAAGCATAAATGATTTATGAAAACAAAAATAGGCCAATAACGATACATACTAGTATACTAATTAAACTAAAGTTGAATCTTACCTAAAAGTTAAGAGCATAGGCTTCAACTTCTATTTTCCTAACCTAAACAAATATGTACAATTTTCCCAGTGTTATGCACCATTGATATGTTAATACTAATAGATAATAGTATATTAATAGATGCTAGTGTACTAATTAACCTACAACTTAATCCCACAGCTAAACTTCATAAATTTAAAAAAACAGGTTCTAACATCTATTTTCTAAACCTGAACAGATGTGTACAATTTTCAAGCAGTGTTATAATTGGTGGATAGTGGAATATGATAGAAGACCAGTGTGGCTATGCCACTACAATAGCAGGTCTCCCTTCAAAAGTTGACAAAAATTCGTTACGCAATTCTGTCATAGCACCACCAGTTAACAACAATGTTTTCCCATCATATGCTATTGCAGGCTAAGAACCAAAAATTTATACAGCTAGATATGACCAATCATTAACTACAAAAGCTGCATGTGCTACAATCCTGACATCCAAGTAAGAATTTTAATATGTACACATATGCATTGGACATAAATGAATAACTTTATGTCAACAATAATAAAACTAAACCTTAACACTGAACCAGTAGCCAACTTTAGATGTGAGGAAAATACAGACAAAGATGGGGAAGAAAACAGAATAACAAAAAATAAGGTGAGAGCAAGCTCAGATCAGCATATCTTCAATAAGAAGTTCAAAACATACATGTTTGGTATCAAATTCACGCTGCCACCTTCGTGCATCCCAGAAATCCTGTCCCATTTCTCCACAATAGTGGCCTACTTGATAACCAGTTCGCTCACGAATTACTTCAGCTTGCTGTAATTAGACAAAGAACTGAAATTACTACAGCAGAATACTTATACAAATAATTAGAACTACAAGAACTTCCACAATTGTGAATGACACCACTTGCATAGCATTACAAAAATCTCATTGATGTCCACAACCAAAAGCATTTAATAATAAATAAATTGTGAAAAACTATTTTACCTGATAAACTAATGGAACTTTTGGAACTAAAAATACTGCAAGCATTTTCTTATTTTGCTTCTGCAAACTCTCTTGTATACTTTTAATAAGAAGTACAGCAATTAAGGTTTTCCCTGCTCCAGTTTCAAGGAAAGCTATAGTATTTTTCCTCTTTGCCTGGTCAAGAACATCTAATTGATACTGTCTAGCTTTTTCCTCAGGAACCCTCTCCTTAGCCTCCTCAGATTTCTTATCAAGCTTTCCATTGCTCTCTTGTTTCACATCATTAGCTATTTTTTCTTCTCGATTACGCTCAGGTTCCCAAGAGCCTGGGCGAAAGACCATGTCATTGTTACCTGATTTATCTCTCTCCCAGTAACCCCTAGGTTCTCTATCCCTCCAATCTCTATCTCTAACATCCCTCCTGCCAACAGCACCACAATGTTCTCTTTTCCTTCCACCACCATCCCTGTCCCTCCTGTCGACCTCATCCCTATCCCGTGGCCTCTTTCTGTTATTATTAAAACACCTCTCCCTCTCCTTGCCTTGATAATTACCTCTGCCATAATGAGGCCTCTCATTCTTGTAGCCAGCAAGCCGAGCCCTTTTGCTGCACCTTTCTTCACTATCAACATCATGGCCACCATTCAGAACCCCCCTTTCCTTAGAATAATTAACCAAAAGTCCCCCTTCATTCCCATTAGACAGTTTACTCGACCCATTATTCCGAACAGTAGCAGAATGGTCAAAAGCAGCATCAGCAGAAGCAGGAACAGGAGTATGAGGATGACGATTTCCCCCATCCGCCAAAGTGGCATTGGAGGGAAACCAAACTTCACCTGCTCCTGCTGTTGTGCCATTAGAGTTGGAAGCAGGTTCGCCATGATTCAGAGGGAGACCAGCACCGTTTTTTATGCTGTCCAAAATCTTATCAATGCCACCAAAGAAGTCCTGATTGGAAGGGTTGTCAGGCTGCTCTGAAACTATGGATGAGACATCAAAATCAATGAAATCACATGATATGTCTTCACACGCATCCAGCCAGTAAGAGGGGTCATCCCCTGCCGGAACCCTACTCCTATCCTCCATAATAGATTTTGCTAAAAAAAAAAAAAACTTTCAGTCAGAAAAACAAATAATAACAACAGGAATAGCAGAAAAGAATTAATGAAAAAGAATAGTGATAAAGAGAGAAAGTCACCTAAAACCACAAATACTGTAGGTAGTGTGATTCTATTAGATTCCGCGGTGTATCAACGCTTATTGATTTTTTCGATTCGAGCTAACATAACTAAACTGCCACAGTCCAAAAGGCAGAGGTGTGTGCTGTTTTCATTCACTTTTCCCTCTTCATTCTCAGAATCGTTTTCTTCTGAATTTTGCTTCTCGTTCTTCTTGCGCTGCTGCTGCTGCTTTTTTTAATTTACTCAGAAAAAGCACAGCCACAGAGACAGAAGAAACAGAGCAAAATCCCAGACAGAATCGGAGAACACCAACACTCCCCACACAAACCACAAACCAGACATACGATGCGGTGCGACAACCTGATTTAAGTCAAAAATAAAAAATAAAAAACAAAAAATAGATTAAATATTAAACACCTTCCTTCATTAATTAAGGTTAGATATCTCTGTTACCGTCATTACCATTAATTACAAGATATTGTTTTATTCGCAAGTCCTCCCCCACCCCTCAAAAATATCTACTTATCATTTAATTTAATCTAATTTTTGTTTAGGTAAATTAATTTAATATAATCAAATCAAATATTTCGTAATTTCGATACTTATTTATATCTTTTTTTCACTTTAGAAAGATTAGTATTTTAAAGATGAGGTTGAGTGTTTATTCAAATAAAAATATTTAAAATTAAAGTAAGGGTTATAGGATCAATTTTTTGAAAGAGTGGTTAATTTAAATAACATAAATAGTGTAAACTTAAATACAAAAAACCATACTTATAAAACAAAACAGAACTTTGTCTCGTTAAATAAAATTAATTACATTCTTCATGGAATATCTTACTTAGCCCGGTTAAATTTATTTAAAATAAAAATAATTAAGTATATGACATCAACAAATTTTATGATAGTTCATTTTGGAAAATAATTGTTTAATGAAAAATTATTTTTAAGTAAAAGATAAAATGTAAATGATGACGAGGTTTTTAAATAAAAGAAATAAAAGTTATTTATTATGAGAAAATAAAAACAAATGAGAATTCTCATCAAAATTAGTAGTTGTGATTCTTCTTAAAAATATCCTTATCTAAAGAATCATGGATATTTTTGTTAATATCCTAAATTTCATTAGGTCTTTAAGATTTTAAGATTCTATATACTCAACCGTCACTTAATAAATTAAAGGAAAATGTTTCAATTAAACATGTTATTTTGGGAGAAGAATAGAGAAAGAAGAACAATCTTTTTTCTTTAAAAAAAATAAATTTTATTCATAAAAGAATAAAAAATAGTTTATTTAATTAATTATTAATTACTAAAGGATATTTTTAAGATTGAGTGTATCAACATATTTAGGTTGTAAACTACTCTGATTTAGTAATTTAATATATTGATAATTATTTTTTGAAATATCAAAGAATATTTTTCTGTTGGTAAATAATAATAATAATAATAATAATTAATAATAATAATAATTTAATTGTAAGGATGAAAATAACGTAATGATGAATGATAATAACAATAGTAATAATAATAGTAGTGATAATAATATGGGTATCAAATATTTTATAAATATTAAATTACTAATGATAAATATTATAACAATCTTAAAGTAATGATATTAGTTGCTAAAACAAAAATAGCAATAATATTAAATATAAAACTTAAATAATGATAAAAAAAAATCATGAAACAAAGTTATAGGCGAGAGGAGTAGAGTAATTGTGGTAGAATGTGAGTTGATTTGGATATATTCTAAGAAAAGGAATGTAAGCCACAAATCAATAATTGTAATTCCAAAAGAATATTACAAGACACATAGAATAGAAATCGATGAAGTTCAATAGGTTAGTTGATGAAGAAGAAATAGGAATATGAAAAAAAGAAGAAAGAGGAAAGCATATATTTGGTTGACAAGTGGAAGATTTGCTTTCCTTTTTCATTGATTCACCACAAATTGGAGCATCACTCGTTGGTGGACTATGGAACAATCTCATTTTGCATGGAACCTCATCCTCCAACTTGCATAGTATACTTAATGAAAATATATTCTTCTTTTTTTCATCTTCTTCACTGTATCTGAGGAGTAATCAAGGTTGGTTAAGGAAGATAGGGCACAATTTTGGAGTTTTCAATCACTAGTAGAAGTATGGCCTTTATTTATTTTAAAGAAAGAAAGTTGTGTTTGGTAATTAATTATTTACGGGTGGATTTATTTTCTATCTTCTGCTATTAATCGCTTTTGACTCTTGTTTATCATGGTTTTCTCTTTAAAAAAATGTTTTGAAGAATGGGAGAAGAATAAGTATTTAAAATGTATTAGGACTTGAGATTATTAGACATGGTAGGAACAGTTAAAAATAATTAAATTTATTGACTTTAATTGTATTTATTGTGCATTTTACTTTTGATTTTTTTTATCTTCATGGTTTGATCAACCACCAATGAGTATTGGATTAATAATATAATTGGCAAACTTGCTTTGAATGTAACTTGAAATAAGTGTTTAACATAAATTACTTACTAGAGAGAAAAGTAATTAATTTTATTCTCTTAAATACTTAATGTTTAAAGCAAGTTATTTGTTAGAGAAATCTCACGGCTATTATAATAAGAATTATATTTAGTGATTTACTATTATTGTTGTAGTTGTAAACTAAATTTAGCATATTCTATTTGTTTATAACTTTATTTCTTGTTAACCATATATTTAAATTTCATTATTTTAACCAAAAGATTTGCTCTTATGGTTCATGGATAAATATAGGATAAAATACTTATATAATCTATGACTTGGTGTACTTATTAAAAGTTTCAAAGAATATTTAACAAGTTTTATAGGATTATGGGAAACTTATGTCTTAAATCTAACATTTTTCATAAATATTTTTATTTTATTTATAGCAAGATGTTTAGAATACATTTCCAAGAAAAATATATGAAAACTTTTTATAAATGAGAGGGAGTGTAAAAAGTCTTTACATTTAGGAGAAGAAATTGTGAGGGATAAATATTTGATTTTATAAGATCTAGAAATGTAGTGAATGAAAGAAGGTTTAGAAAACAACTACAAGAAGAAGAGTATAGGAAAACACTATAGATTGATGGTTAATATACCTATTCATGAAATAAGGAGGAAAAAGCAAAAGGGAGAGATTTACAAGAGGAGAAGGGAAAGAAGTGAAAGAACAAAAAATAATGAAAAATAATAAAAGGATGGATTATCCAAACTACAAGAAGAAGGAAAAATAACCTTGGGAGAAGTAGTTTTACATGAAGGATGAAGAAGTAAATAAGAATGAAAAAAATAATCACAATGGACCTTTGTTGTGCATGTGAAGCTAAACATGCATTCATGAACGTAATGTTATATATTTTTCTTTTTGTTGTTTTGGTGTGTATAGGTCTACTCCTACAAACATTGTCTTGGTCTAATTCAATCACAGTTTTTTGCATATTGTTTTTAATTGTCGTTCATCTATCACCATTTGAAGGACACTTGTAAAAGATACTCTAATGTCCAAGTCACTTTGAGTTCGACAGTTTATATATTTAACGCGTATTAAGTGCGACCACCTACCTCTTACCACAAACTTGTATTTATTTATTTCAAAGTAGGTCTTTGATTAGTGTTGGCCTAATTATGACCCATTTGATAAAATTTACATTTTATGTTAATTTAATCAATATTAAAAGTAATATCCTTGTAGATTAATCATTTGGCCTGGTCACAAGGATGTCACGTTTATCGTGTAATCCACTAGAGAGACCTTCCGATTTGAAGTTAATTGAACGGTTGTACAATATACTCACTATTCATATCAATATTAATGTTTTAAATTTTCAATATTTACATTTCTTTTTCATAGCCACGGATTATTTTTAATTTTATAATTCAAACTTTTAATTTTTTAATTAAGAAAAAAATAGGTTAAATAAATTTGGTGGTCCCTATTTTTGCTGGTTTTCTTCAAGTAGGTCCCTGTATTTTTAAAATGATCAATTTAGTCCATGATTTTGAAAAATTAAAACAATTAAGTCAATTTCGTTAACTTCTCTGGACGGCGTTAAAAATTGTGCTTGCTGGCAGGAGGAGATGTCATTTTTGAAACACGTGGGCACGTAACCATTTTATGACATGGACTTAGATTATTCAGTTCCCTCCACCTCACTTCCAACACACACTTCCCAAACTCACAACGTCTCACTCTCTCGAGCCAACCTAGGGTTGGGATTCGCACAACCACTTCTTCAAACCTAGCCGTCGCACCACCATCCTCTCCAGTTTCGGCGTCACCGGAAACGCCACGTCCCACCGGAGTCACTGTTGGTTGCGACGCCATCGCCCCCATTATGCGTCGTCCTCCGCATTTGTTACTATTCCCTTGTTCCTCCTCACATACTCCTTCCCCAAAACTGTTGAAACAGTGTCAGTTGAAGCAACCACCTTTTTCTTTTGCTTCCCCCCTTTGAAACCACCCACAACAAACCCCTCCCCACAATTTTGTTTCGCCTCCTCCTTCGACCTCAATTCCATCGAAGAAGAAGAAGTTCCACCGCCACTGCTTCCACCACTGCATGAAGAAGAGCAACATGAAAACGAATCCTCCGACAACCCCTTCCTCAGGATCTCTGAAGCCCTGTGGAGATCAGACCCTGCAATGTCATACGCTATGGAAGCTTCCCTTATTGAAGACAACGAGAAAGCATCAACCATTCCCTCTTCAAAATCTCTCCTTTCACCCTCCCAAGCAATCTTCGACCCCATTTTCGTCTGAAATCCTGTTTCTTCGTTAGGAACTAGATCCGTTTCTACCTGTTAGAAGAAGCTCGTCGTCGCATCATCGCCGATGACCCCGTCCTTCGCATCTTCCGTCATGAGAAGAAGCTCGTCGTCGTATCATCGCCTCATATAAAGTGATTGCCTAATTAGATCATTTTTTTTCTCAGGGACTGTTGTGCATTCTAAAATCTGTCATCCAACAAAATTTGATTTTTATCTCTGCAGTCATGCCGGTATCCAGGTGGAAGATTTGAGCTTTATGATTACAATGTTGATTATGAAGCAAAATATTTTTTTTGCAAGGTTTTGATACCTCTTAGATAGTTAAAAGGGTTTGTGAGAGATAATGTTCTGCATTTGTTGGAAGTATTGAAACATTAATCTCTTTGTTAGGTTAAGAAGAGAAGCTCTAAAGCTGTAATGTTGTTTGTGTTATTGAAACATTAATCTCCGGTTTTGGTGATTTTTTTTTTTGTAGAGGAAAGGAATCAGAGGTTGTGTGTGAGAGGTTTTTTTATTGGGTCTTTGCATTTTTCCTTTACAAGGGAACCAGGAACAGGGGTAACAAGGAGACGAAGAAGATGATGTTGGTAGCACAATCAAATAGGGGAATCGCGGAGTGATACCGTAGGGAGATGGTGACGCCGGTTTGGGCAGAGATCTTTAGTAAAAAGGCAATAAATGTAGCTATGTGCCACGTCATAAAGTGGTTATGGACAACGTGTTTCAAAAATGACACCTCCTCCTACCACCAAGTACTATCTTTAACGTCGTCCAGAGAAGTTAACGGAATGGACTTAGTTGCTCTAATTTTTCAAAATCAGGGACCGAATTGATCATTTTGAAAAGACAGGGACTTACTTGAAGAAAACCAGGAAAAATAGGGACCACCGAATCTATTTAACAAAAAAATATTAAAATATTAAGTATGTGAATTGAGTTCTATTTTGTAAATCACATTAAGAATTATACATGAATCTTAAAATGATATAATTTAAACATACACAATAGTTTACACCTGTCGTTAATATTATAAAGTCCAATATAAAGGCATAGATAAAAGTTAATAATTTATAACTCGATTATATTATTTTATTTGAGACATTATATTATTAATCTATTTTATGTAAGGTGAAGCAAGATCAATAATGATAAGATCCCGTCTTTTCAGACAACTTTATTAATATAATCTATTTAATTAATTATATACATAATACTAGCACTTAATAGTATACTATTGTTAATTACTCTTCACATATAGTAAATATTCCATTATCTTTCACAAAGACCATGTAGTTCGAGAAGAACAATTAAATTGATATTAATTACTTGAATTGAGTAATGCATAACATAACTATAAATTAAACAGATACAGACATGTTTTCCTGTCTCACTGACCATATAAAACCCTTGCACACATAAACTTTACTAGTAATTAATGATAATTAAGTTAGTTTATATTTGGATGGACTATTCTAAATCAGCCAATTGCATTTTATTTTGCAATTTTTTAGTTGTGTATGTGCATAAAATAAAATAAATGAGATCTCATTTTTTATGTTAATAAAATAGAACATAAGATTTAAAAGAACTTGTGAAAAAACTTATTTGAACTAACGAAAGAAAGGTGTAACACTTGTTTTTTTTAATACATTTATATATAATATATTTTTAGAATTAGAATATACTTCAAAGTTATTACTTGCACGAATTTTATAATTCTTTTCTTCTCTTTAATGTTTTTACTCTAAAAAATTTCTTCTAAGTCAATTAATTTGTTACAATCTCTTTAATCCCTACTCACTTAATGGCTTAATGGAATTAAAAAAACAAACATGTAGCAAAAATCCAACAGGAATGGCCAAAACATAATTTAGGTAACAAGTACGCAAAAAAGCCTGCGGTGAATTTTGTGGTGTAATCGTCGATGTAGCCTCTAGCGTAGTAAATGATGTAACCTAGTACAACATTTTGTGGTCCAATTCAAATTATTAGAAAATCCAGAGGTATTGTTCAATCTTCCCAACGAAAGACTTCCAAAAGTTGTTTGGATTTTTTAGCATAGTTTCAATTCATAATAAATATAATTTGTCTATGTTGTATGCCATGTAACTTTTTTTCCATGGATTTGATGTTATTTTCGTGTCTTTTATTTATTTATTTTATTTTATTATATCTGTAAGACTACATAACTAAATAAATATAAAATTTCTTTGCAAATAAAACAAAGACGGGATATTGATACTAAGACCTCAAAGACAAGTACTGAACATCGACTATTAACAATTGGCATTACAATACTCTTGGCAAGTCTTTAACATATAACATGTTAAGCTTGGGACGCTAGAGCATTCTATATATTCAAGATCCCTTCAACCACAATAATATAGGACTTGGACTTGGTTGAATACATGTTGAACTGTTAAGTCTACATATACCCAACTTGTATTTATTTGATCATGACAACATCACGTCAACCACTTACTATTCACAATAATCTATAATTAACTATAGTAATTTGAGATTAACAGGTTATAGGACCACGTGGCGTAGACACGTCTAGGTAAGGACTCGTGAACAATAGTGTTTTACCATATATGTTAATTACGTTCGTTAATTACCACATTTATTACTAACAGACGCACTTGACTCGGACCTTAAGGTCTTGTTCACTTGAGTGGATTTGAAGGAGAGTAATTGAGTGGATTTGAAGATAATTTTTGTTGTTGTTTATTTGAGTGAATTTGGAAGTAATCGAGAATGGATTTGAAAGTAAATTTTTTTAATCTGTCACATAAATTAAATCCTACACTAATTCTCACAAACTTTACTGCCAAATTCACTCTCGTTTACTTTCAAATTTACTCAAATAAACAACAACAAAAATTATCTTCAAATCCTCTCAAATCCACTCAATTACTCTCTATCAAATTCACTCAAGTGAACAATAACAAAAATGCAAGTTTTAAGATTATCTGTATGAGATATTATACTCTTCCTTATACACTCATGCATGTCATATATAATGCAAGTTTTAAGTTTATATGGTTGCAAAATGTTTCTTTATATATTATTTTAGGCGTTGCACAGGTGACCTACATTATTATTCTTATTTATGGACCACCATTATTATCTGACATAATAATTTGGATCATTATATCTATGAATAAAAAGGAAAATCATTATATATATATATATATATATATATATATATATATATATATATACACACACACATATACCTTGCGTTGTCATTGTTTTTTGATATTAGCAATTTAATTATGAACACAAACTAGGATAATATAATGATCATATAATATAAATTAACATGATTTTCTCGATTAGAATAAGTTCTAAATTTAAAATTTTTCCCTCGATTGATGATTAGGGGTAGTCTATATTGAGATTTAACTTGTAAAACATAACATTCAATAAATGAATTCATAGTTTTAAATATGCTTGATTGTATGAGTAACTTAATTAAACATGTATGTATTTTGATTAAACTGTGTATTATACGGCTTTTGTGTAAAACTGGAATAGGCTTAAAAAGGGTTGTGCAAATAGATGACCTGGAGGGAGGGTGCAGATAGTAAAAGGAGTGGTGAATTTCGTGTGTTTTGGGTTTTAGGTTATAGTGAAAAATAGAATAAAGAGGGGGTGTAGTTAGCAAATAGAAATCCTTTGTCTAATGGCCTTTCTCTCTTTTTATTCCGTTCCTTCTTCCCTTTCTCACCACCATTTTCAATCCTCTCTTTAATATACCTCAGAATTAATTAAGGAGAGTTAATTAAGCTCGAAACCCTAATTTTTATAAGAATTTGTTTATTTTTGGGGCGATTTTGAATATGCATGCATGCAAGTTGTAAAATATTGGTTGTTTGTGCAACATTGCATGTTGATGGATTTTGCTATACCGGGAGACTGAATCTGAATTTTGTTTTAAAATGTTATGTTTTTATTATGGAGAAGAATTTAGATGTTTGTTATCTATGATGTTGTATACAGTGATGGAGATTATAATTTATATAAGTGGAAAGTTAATATAATTACGTTTTTATGTACTAATTCTATCTATGTGTATATAGTATACTCTATATCATAGTATCAGTTTCTTAATACGTGAACAAACAATCATACCAATGCAGGAGATATTAATGATATGAAAATTCAACATTTGAAGACAGTAAAAAAGATATAACAAGGCATATATAAAGTGACATGATTCCTGTAAAACATATCATTATATATTAATGAGACATGCAAATATAGTTAAAGTAACATAATATATATATACATCTAGCACGGAATGCAATATCAAATGATAGCTTTCTCTCATGCATGCCAGAAATTTTTATGCAAAACTTCAAGTTATACGGGCTGGTGTACTTGCTGCACAGAATGATCACATGCTCTAAGAAAAGAAGTCATCAGTCACTGATGTTTTTTTTACTTGTTACAAACTATTACTATATTCACCAAGCATAGTTTTATTAGAGAAGAATGCAGTTACAGTAATGTACTTGGGCATATATAAATACACATATACAGTTGTGAAAAAGTAATAGACTTATTTTACTTGTCAGTATTAATTAGTAGTCTCCTCTTCATTAAGTGTCAGAATCTACCCTAGAAAATTAAATTAGCGAAAAATGTATGATAATTAATGCATTGCTGCACATGAACATTCTTTTAAAGCACAGAAAGCGTAACAGTAAACATAAATAATATAGGGAGAAGGGAAGGAAGGAATGCAAGGTGATGAATTAAGGAGACAGAAGAAGGTTAAAGATGAAATTATGCAGAAGAGGAGAGAAAAGAGAGGGATGGTATTTATGAGAGTGATGATGTTTAAAAAAAAAAAAAGAAGAAGAAGAAGAAGAAGAAGAGAGAAATAAAGAATACAGCTTGGCAGATGGCTCCACCATAATTATACTGATATAATTTTGCAGTGGAAAGCAACAAAAGCTCAAAAGAAAAGCAGCATAAGGTAGTGTAATACATGAATAAATGATAGAGAAGGGGCTGGGAGGGGGGGCTGTAGCAGCTAGTGGGCTAAATTAATTAGAGTCTACGCAATTGAAGAATGGAAAGTGACCTGACAGGGAGAAACCCCAACGGTTTTCTCAGAGGGTAGTGTAGTAGTGAGGGGATGTGATGAGATAGTAGACTCCTAGTGTGGGGTTTCTTTTCTTTTCATTTTTTGGTAGAACAGAAGAAGTGAATGAATGAATGAACGCAGGAAGAAGGAAAGAAGAAAGAATGGTAGATTTGCTTACTTTCTTTCAACCCTTATCTGATCTCATCTGATAAATCTGAACTGTAATATTAACACATATACATATTCTTCTACAGCTACCTAGCCAGCTGCATGCTGCAGCTATTATTTGGCCTATTGCAAATATATATATTGTACTCTTTCTTCTGCTCTTCCCCTACCATACTGTGCCCCATATATATAGTTATATATACATCTCAAATGGAATTATTTTGGTAAACTCGCCACCAGTGAATAAAGTTCCTTTTCCAGCAATCTGGTTGATTTGTATAATTGCATGTGTCCCCATTCCCTTACATATGGTCCCACCCCTCTTTTTGTGGTCTCCCTTTATCCCTCGCTGCATCCATTAACAAGCCTGTGATAGATTTATGTGCCTGCTTAATTTGTCCCTTCACTTTGTCCTATCTATATTGCCAATGCTAAACCCTTTTTTCACTATTTCGGTAACCTATTTTCTCTCTTCCATCTCTCTCCAATATACTAATTTGTCACCACCAAATCCCTGCATAGATCTGCATATCAATCATGTATAATAATTAATCTCAGATCACCTTATATATATCTATATATTTCTACTCCAACTCATTGTATGTACCTTGCTTAATTACTCTCATGGATGATTACCACCAATATTTTAGTCACCAGAGGAAAAAACAGTGTTTCAACATTAACTCCCAACCAAACTGGACCACCATGTGACAGAGTTGAATATTTTGCCATCAAAATTAACTAGAGTTTGTAAATTGTGCATACAACTTTTGTCATTTAATTAGGAGAGGCCTTTTACCGACTCTCTTTGAAACATAGTTCATTTACTAGTTTCTTCAATTATTTGTTTTTAAAAGAAGCAAAGAAAAGTTGTGATATTTATTAGAATCATAGACCCAACAGGTTTGCTTATTAAAGTCATGAGGACAAACCACTAAGCTGGAAATTGTGTGTGTGCGTGTGCAGTGTGGGGGATATGAGAATACAAGAAAGAAACCTTTGTCTAGTTTATCCTCAACTGAGATGACAAGTACATAATTTTTTAATCAAAGTTAAGCTATTATGGCTAAGCCCTATATATTCTATAGACTTTTGGGCACGTGATGTGCTATACAAGTAAATTTTAACCTCCAACTGGAACCATAAATTGTAAATAACTTTCTTTACCCTTAATATCACTCATCATTTATCACACATCATTTATGATTATAGGTTCTAACGTTATTTTTAAGGATAACAAATAACGCTACATTAATTAGGTCGCTTTCAACATGTTGATGAAAGAAAACGGCAAATATAAGAGACTGTCATTTCAACTATGTTTTATTATACACTGTCAATTTTAACACTTACAATAACTAAACTGACTTAGACAAAGTATAGCCTAAAGAGATTGATAATGCTCCCTACTTTGTCAATGTATAAATAAGGAAATAAATGAGGAGAAGAAAAGAAGAGAGAGTGTAATCTCAGGTTGAGTTTTGCAGTGCAACCTAACATTGGCAAATGTAGTTGTCTCTCTACAAGACAAATGTATGGTAAATTTCCTAATTCTTTTCACCCTTCCATTTAAAGCATGCTTAAGGACTTTGTTACAAACTGGTCCACTCCTACACCTCATACCATGCTATAGTTAAGTTCTGTTAAAGTTATGAATTTAAAACGTATAATTGCACACTGTAGGGTCTACTATTGTAAATTACAGATGCTTAATTTGATATTTATAGTTTATGTGGGTGAATGTTTGCTTCAGTTTCGTCATATGAATGTTAGATATTATGTGGGGTGGGTGGTTTCTGTTGGAAGGTTGTGCTTGCCAAGCTATGTAATGTTTCCTTTTCGCTGTATGAGTGATTGCTGTGTGTTTTTGTGTGCAAACTTATCAAGAGGAATATATATAAGATTCAAAGGTTGTTTTGCAGAATAAAGATTGTCAAGGATATAGAGTGTAATTATTTTCTTGAATGTATGTTATCTTAGTATTTTGTTGGGACAAAAAACGTAGGGGCATTCATGTGTAATGATGGTATTAATTAGGACTAATATAGTATATAGGTTTGTTGAGTTGGAGATGATCATCATAAATTGATATCTAATTTGTGCTTAGTTGAGGGATTGTTAACAAGAAAACATCTCATTTTTCTTGTATGTAAATATTTCTTTGTAT
Organism: Vigna mungo; assembly: GCA_036885675.1. Lineage (NCBI taxonomy): Eukaryota > Viridiplantae > Streptophyta > Magnoliopsida > Fabales > Fabaceae > Vigna > Vigna mungo. Next base: position 370,280 of record CP144699.1, on the reverse strand, counting down.
ATAAACAACTAAATTGTTTTAATTTAATATGTTTGTTTTGTTAATTAAAAAAAACACTATAGGGTTTATATAAAATTTGTATATTTCTTCTTATTGTCTTTTATTGTGTGATATAGTTCGACTATTCTTATGTATTTATTTTTAACTCAATATATAATTCAATTTTATTAATTAAATTTATCTCCATTCATAGATTATAATTTATCTATAATTTGATGTTATGTTTAATGGAAATCCAACAAAAAGTGATAGGTATAAAATATGGGAGAAAAATCATAGTATAATTAACAAGAATGAATTTATTTTAAAAGGAAATTGTTATGTTTTATAGTAAGAAAGTGAAATTTGTGTGCAGGCAGGCTGTACAAAGAGAAGAACCAATGGATTCAGCCTTTATATGCATTGCATAGTCGATAAACAAAATTTCATATTTCTCACAGGTTTAACAATTTTTCATATTTTTCTTTCTTTAAGATATTAACCTTTTATGTTTAGTATGCTTATATGAATATATTACACTTACCAGCATTAGTAATTACACTTAATTTATAATATGCTTACAAGATGATAATCTCGAAACTCTACTTTTTCATTTTTTTTTTCTCTTTTGTTTTTAGTGTATTCTTATAATTTAGTTTGACAGCTGAATGTATATGTAAAGATGACAATTAAGTTAATTAAAAGGTTTAAATATAGTAATAAATTCTGAATAATGTGTATATTGTAATTTTGTCTTGTTTATAGTATTTAATGGACTTTGTTGTTCAAATAAGTCTGTAAAATGTGAATTACTTTTAGACCAAGAAGGTATTAATATAAATATGTATGAGAGTGAAATCCAGAAAAAGGAAGAAAGGTAAAAAATGTAAAAGATAAAGTTGTTGAAATTGAAAAAGATTAAAAATGAATATCAATTAAAATTAAAATATAATTACCTATGAAATTATTATTTTATAAAATTTAAAAATATTAATAAGTTACTTAAAAATAAATATTATTTATTTAAATAATTAATTGTAAATCATGAATCAATTTTTTTCATATACCAATTTAAAAAAAATTAAAGTATAATAAAAGTTTGCAAATAAAAAATGGAAATTACACATGAAATTAAGAAAATATAATTTTAAATTCACACTTCAAAATGTTAAACCTTAATTCAAAATACATTAATAACATGCATGTAAAGTGAGGAAGTTACAAGAAAAGGAAAATTGATTATTGTATTATACCGAACTATATAATAAATTATTTATTTTTTTTTAATTTTTTTTTTCTAGAGTAGACCTTCAACATTTACATTTTAATATTCATAATTAATGAACAAAATAGAAAAATACATTCTATTAAAATAATTAACTATGGTTTTTTTTAAATTATAATATCATATTGGTTTTATTTTTGTTTTAAACTCAAACTTTCACGTACTTAAAAAATATATGGATGTTATCATTCTAAATTAATTATTTTTTTAGGACAAATAACTAATCGTCAACTTTTTAAGAAATTGAAAAAGTTGTCAATTACATCCAATATGTTATATCAATACAATAGTTAATATTAATGAATATAAAGGATTGCATCTATACATTTCGTAATTATATAGATCTAACAAATCAAAATTTGAAATATATGCGAAAACAAAAATTACATTGTTTAAAGAAAAAAACATAATTAATCCTAAAAACAAAATAAAAAATTGTAAAATAATTATATACCCTAATTATTTTCTGATTTTGCATTTTTTTAAACCAGTGATGTGAACTCTAAATTATATAAATGGATCGAAACATTCCTACAACGATAATACTTATAAAATGAAAGAAATAATATTAAAAAATATTTAAAGCTCTTAATTAATAATAATTGACTGTAAAAGCTTGCAATTCAATAAGTTATTTTTAAATTAACTTAATTTTTATATATTTATCTTTTCATAAAAACGAATTATGTTATCTAGTTACACCGCTTTTAAATATATACTGGTTTGTTTTTTATTACAATAAAAATAAAAAATATAATAAAATTTTAGTTTTATTAATTTTACTTGAATTCGAATAATGTTTGAACTAATTGAATATGTCTTTATTCTTTAGTAACTTATAATATGATAATATGATATTGAGCTTTTGAATAATGAATTTTTGTATTGTTTTATTTATTTAAACTTTTTTATTAGATATGTTGTGAAATTGGAGTATATCTTAAATTAGTAATGGGTTTCTCATTTTCCATAATTATGATATAGATAGAACATAGAGAGAAAAAAAAAAAAAAAAGTGGTCCAAAGTTGAAGACATGCATAGAGTTGAAGAAAGCTATCTTCTGAAAAGACAACAATTGCCACCTACCCCTAATTTATTATCACACTATCTCCTCTCTTGCAAACCTATTTTTATTTTCTTTCTTTTGAAATTTTATATATACTCACAATTTTAAAATATCTTTTCTAACATTATATGTATATATTTGTTAATTTACACTTATTTAAGTAATAATTATAAATATATTAAAATACATACAAATTGTCAGTAACTAATGCACTTATTCTAAATAGGCAAGCTTAGTAAATACATTTTTTAACAAGTGTATAAAAGTTTACTTACATATTTCAACAAATACATCATATTTAAATAAATTATTTATATAACTTGTTAGTGTTGTAAGTAGTATCAATTGTTATGTAACATCAAATAAACTAAATCACAATTGAATTGACGGATAAACTAACTATTATGCTTAAAAAAAGATACATTTTTATTAATTGTTATAATTTTTTATCTAATAATAAACGTCGAATTTAACAATTAATTTACTATTTAGAGAAAAATGTTACTATATGCTAACAAATCATATTTTAGTATTTTTATCTCTTTTTTTTATGAGTAATTAAGAACTTGGGAGTCCAATGCTTTATTCGGTATAATAAAATTGATGGAGCAGATATATATGTATTTTGTTTTTATAAATTATGTTTTGAATTCTTGATTTATTCAAATAATTAGTTGAAATTTACCAAAAAATTGAAACCTTCTTTTGACAAGTCAAAATGGTAAAAAATGTTTAAAATCTGGTAAAAAAATCAGTAAAAAATATTTAAAATCCTAAAATAAAAATACAGCATTAAATTTTTTATATTTTGTAAACGAAAATTGGGTTAATATAAAATTTTTGTAGGAAAATATGAAAGATGGTAATAGGAAGATATAGAAAGAAAAATGAATATATAGATATTAATGCGTGTACGTATATGGAAAGAAAATGTATATATTTAATTGGAAATATAACATGTGAAACGAAAGGGGTCCCCAATAGATTTTTTTGTATGATGGTGATGTAAAGTGGGGCTTCTTTCAGATGGAAGGAAAGGGTTAACATTAGTATTAGTAAATTTAGGGTTCTTAAACTCTGAATTTTAAATCCTAATTCTTCTTTTCTTACCCTTAACAGGAATCTAGCTACCTAGGCATGCATGCAATTCTTTTCTTCTCTGTCATCCACATGTGGCCTTCTGGTGTGACATTTCCTCGGAAAATCCTCGGTATGTGTTTTTACCAACTCTTTCCACTCTAATATCAGATCCCAACAAAACACAAAAACCTTAAATTATTCATTCAACTTTCCTTTTAATTAATCTCTTTCTTCCATTTTCTTCTCTTTCCAATGCTTAGGGTTTCAATCGCTTTCCATTGCCCGCATACCTCTCTCACAATTAATGAAACCAGCAAACAAAGAAACACCACCACTCTTTCGCATTGCTTCTTTCTGCTGCATTTTCTCCTCTCAAACAGACACCATTCATATCTCATTTTGTGTTTTAAAGATTTTCTACCTAGTAGTTCATATTATTATTACTCCTCAATTCTTTTGTTTTCACTTTATCAATCAATGCTTTTCAGCCAGCTTAGTCGAAGAACAACCGAATTATGTTAGGCAGATGGAAGAGAGAAATCCAAATATAGAAAGAATATGTGACGAATAAAATCAAAGGAAAAGAGATAAAATAACATGGAGGATGGAATATATATATTGTTTATATTTATTGTCATTAAACAACTCTCACGGGGTACTAAAAGTTACTTGTAGGTCATGTAATTTTTTTCAAAGTTTTTTTAATGTCATATCATTTTCACTGTTGTAAAACTATTACAGTTTCTTCAATGAATCTCGTACACTAATTCTCACTTTTATATTTTATTATTTATCTCTATTCATCTCACCGAACATAGATTAAAAAATAGGTGAAACCAGAGAAAAAAGGTAGAGTAGTTGTGTGAAGAACCGCTGTTCTTATGTGGCATTATATGCTCGCCCGGAGGTGTGGATTTTCTTGCATATATTTGCTTTCACATTGTAAGAGATGATCTTAAGACATTATTGGAGTTATTTTTTAAAATGAGGGTAACATAAAGGAGGATTTTTAATTTCTTATAACTGATGATGAGTATAGTTCTCATGCAATTAGTCTTTGCTGTGAAAATAAAAGACAGTCACAGGTCTCTCTTGTATCTTCTGCTATTTCATGATGCTATTTATTAGTCCTTCTTCTATTAAATATGTGTGGCAGAAGCTTTAGAAAAAAGGATGTATATATATATATATATTTTGATTCAAAACTATAATATTACAAAGAGAGTTTCAGAAGAAACAATAAAGAGACTCACACTTGTATGTGTGATGAGCTGCAGCCTGCCAGTGCATAGAATTGTAATTGGAATATGACTAGACACTATTCCTCATGCCAAGGCAAACGCAACTTGTTTGATCCTCTTTTCTCTGTGCTATATCTCTACAACTTGAACATGATAACGTTAATTTTTCACTTGCTTGTCTATGTTATAGATTCAAATATGTAATTTATGGTGATTGGATGCTCATCCGGCCAAAGAAAAATATAGGCAGCAGGTCACAGTGGACCACTCGATGATACTACTGGCTACTCATAAACATAGCCAACTATCTGATCTAGAGGTAGATATCATCACCAGGATCAATTACTTGTAGGCATCTAAGTCATATGAATAGTATTTATTTTTCTGATTTTCGATAAGCTTAATGAAAAAGAGAAACTTCCAACCAGGGTTTGTGGTTTTCGGATGCATTCTACACTTTTGTTTCAGTACCTGTGTTCAATGCATATATATATATATATATATATATATATATATATATATATATATATATATATATATATATATATATATATATATATTTATTTATATATAATGAAAACAAAGAAAGTAGAGATATAGTTATTCCCTAGCTTGCCCTTGTCTCTCCCAAAGAACAAAGATACACACACAGATCTATATTATATGACATTTTACTTTTCTTGGTTGTCTATGTTTTTATCTGGTTGCGTGTCTCTGTGTATCTATATATAAAAGAAGGCAACTGATTATTAATTTTGTTCAACTATAATCTCTTGGCTGTCATGGTTAACTAGCCACTCAGTTCATGTAAAAGTATACCAGTATCTTAATTTACATGATCGAGCGTAGACACTATAACAGATGCTGCCTGATTAATTGAACGTGCATGCAGAGAGGGTTGATGAAGACAATAATTCATGTTACGTGTAAAATATAGGACATGGCTATGCTTGAATGTGTTGAAGAAAAAACATGTTTTTTTGTTGATAAATTTAAAAACGATGTAGTGAAGCAGAGAGAAAGGTTAATTTCTGACATGTGGGGCTGTGTCTAGGTGAATGTGTTAAAATTCTACATTAAATATGTGGCTTTGTATCATATAACATCAAACAAGGACACTATATAATATAAATTGATGAGTAGTACCTATTGAAATGAAAAATCACGTGCAGGGAGCAGGCAAGTTAATTAGTTTTACGTATATACATTCATAATATTACTCATACTCATCCCTTACGAAAAAAAAAGAAGAATTATTAGTTCAGATTGCATTAATTTCGACTTTCGGCTATTCCTCCCACTTCTTAGTTAAGTTATCTACATTCAGAAAGTCAGACATATACTATTTCTAATACAACTGTTAATTATGTTTTTGGGTCACACAAGTACATATTTAAAACCTAGTTCTTTTGTTCTTTTGTTGGGGAAGTCAATTGTAAGCAACCTAAATTCATTGGTAGGGAAACTTAGGCAATGTTTGAAGTTTAAATGTGTTATTAAAACATTTAGTGAAGGATTAATCTACAGGATGTCAATTCTATTTTCTTTTTTCTTCTTTAAATAAGGACCCTTTTGATTGATCTTCAACTTAATCACGTCATTCCTCACCCTCATCATCTCCATATAGAAAAACTATTTTTACATTATTTTTTCCTCATCATAAAGAGTAAAACTGTGTTTTTGTTTTCATTAAAACTTTAAAACCTATCCTAAAAGTAAGTCCTTTTTTTTTATATTTATTTTACCCTTTGGAACAAGTTATTACAACCTTCACTGTTTCCTGTTATTAGTTATATCCATCACATGCATATTAGTGTCATTTGATTATGAATAATATATGAAAAAAATTATTGATTTTAATAACAATATTCTTTCTTATGCTTATAATAATTATCTTAGATTTTCTATTAATATTTATAATAATATCATGTTCAATCACTACTTTTATTATTGGTTTCGCATTAATTTATAATGATATACACACATTTATTATTTTAAAAGGAATGATTTCTTCTGTTTTTGTTGAAAACTTGAAGTTTCTTTAAGAAAAACTGTTTTAAGAAGAGACGAAACATTAATTTGGTTGTTAATCAAATATGTTCTAAGAAAGACTTGTGAGATCCTTTTCTAAATCACATGTGGTTCAACCCTTTTGTGTTTATTTATGCTTTACAAAACATTAATCCTCTAAGAGAACTAAACGTATCATAATAAATAAATAAAAACCATGAATAATTAAATAAAATAGCCACAATAAATAATTTTTAAATAAATATATGGTACCACATTTTTATTCATTTATCTTTATGTGTTCTATTTTACTTGACAAAGTTGTAGTTATTTATTGTGGCAAAAAAGAATTAAAAGAAAAATTGGACTGCAAGAAAAAAAATTAACAGAAACCCATGTCACTATTCCATTAAAAAATGAAACCTAAAATGGCCAAGCAACTTTACAAACTTTAGCCTAACATAACAAAAAGAACTCCATCTTAATAAATGTATTAAAACAATCTCTGTTGAATAAATCGTATGTATGTAGTTTGTACACAGGAATTAAAGCACTCTGCATAAAATTTTAATTTTAATATCTGTGTTCATAAATCTCATAACTAATATACTTAAAATAACTTTTTTCATTAAGTTCTATCACCTAAAGTTTAATGATTTCTTCTGTTCATATAAGTAATCTCCTTAAGTAAACTATATATCTTTATAGGAAATTGCATTGGAGTTGTCTAATTTACTGTTGAGTTTTTATAATTAACTTTGTTAAAACAAAGTAATTAATATGCATGAGCCAACGACCTTATATACACTACTACGGTTAACCATTTACCCAGAAGGGTTATAATATCTCTTCACGTTTCAAGGTATCAGTCTCGAAGAGTGAGACCATGAAGAGTTACAGAAAATGAAAATGCATAAAAAAACAATTTGCTTACATTAACCAATGATTGAAGTTTCAACATAGGAATAAAATATAGATATACACAATGTGCCGTATATGCATACAAACACAAGACATGCATATATATAAAAAAGGTGTTAATTATTTTAAAAATAGACATAGAGTTATAAGATTGAAAGGTAGGGCAAAAGGGTCCTTGGAGTTTTGAGTTATATATGAAGGGAAGTAGAGGATGTTGAAGTTAGGAAGGAGTAGTTGTAGTTGGCTTGGAAGAGAAAGATAGTTTTGTTTATAAGGACAGAAAAGAGTTGAAGGGAAGAGAAGAAGAGATTATGAATATATATATATATATATATATTATTGAGAGAGAAAGAGTGGGAGGAGAGAGGAGGGTGCAGTGGAGGGCAGGGTGGTCTGATTTCATTTTCTCATAGTTTAGGCATTTGCTTTTCCTTTTCTTACCTTTGAGAAGGGGACCATCCAGAAGAGACTCAATCAATGAGACACTAAAAGTCAAAAAAATAAAAATAAAAATAAGTGTACACTAGTCTATCATCTCTCTCCATAATGCCATTATGCCATTGCCATTTTCTCTGCTACAACTAGGTAGAGCCATGTAGTTTAGCCCGTACCCGTGGATGAGCTGCCATGAGATAAATTAAGAGATATGATTGCGTTGGTTTGTATGATTTAGAAAGAAAATGAAGGTGAAAGCAAAATTTAACAGAGTTAAGTTAAGGTGATTGGTTCTGGATTTGGTCTCAACCCAGAAGCATATGTACTGTACAGATTATACCAAATATGATGAAAACGACAAGTTGCTCACATGACCACAATAGGCACATTATTCATGGCCCCCACGTAAGTGTAGTAATCCTCTCTATCTACCTTTCTCTCTCTCTCCCACGAATAAAACTGGGTTGCAACAAATTTTTTTGCTTCTTTTCCTACTTGTAAAGAACCTTCCTGTGAGGTAACTATACTTATAGCTAAAATCCACACGACTTCTCTCTCTCTCTTTCTCTTTCTCTTTCTCTCTCTCTCTCTCTCGATCTAACTTCTCATATTATGCTTTATAGGTCAGCAGCAGTATATAACAATAACACGACCCCTTTTTGAATTCTCCATTCCATGGCTTGTCTTTCTTTAGGGTTTGGATTTGGAGTGTTCTGGTCAAATATGAAGGCACCGACGGTTTTAATTTTTGTGTACTGAGAGTCTGCTTTTGTTTTTCTTATTAGAGCCTCCGTAATCTGGGTAAAATATCTTCTTCCCCATGCTAGAGCTATCTCATGCCAACCTTCAATTTATATTCTCATTAAGTCTTTTTAATTCCTCAGACTTTCCGTTTCTTCTCAAATTTCTGTTTTTGTTTTTTTTCTATTTACTTTCCTGCCCTCTTCTTTTCTTCGATCGCTTTATTCTAATGATTTCATTTTATTATTATTATTATTATTACTGTTTGTATCTTTTTCCATTGTTTTTGCTGAGATCCAGAGGTTATTATTGACAGAATTCAAGGTAGGTCAGCCATAACTCCATGGACTTGATACAACAAGTTAAAGGTACTTATTCTGATAGCAGGGAGGAAGAGGAGGAAGAGGAAGTGACAGAGATTATTGGTATCACAAGAGAAGCAGAAAGCAGCAGTAAGCTAGCTCTATTTTCTTACCCCTTTTAATTTCTTCATCGATCCACCACAAATTAATTATTAACTCCTCTCTTTAATTAATCATCCTCGTCTACTTCAATTCTTCATGTAATAAATATTCCCCCAGACCTTCAAAATCCACGGTTGGGGAACCATCGTTAATCTCTCTACGCCACTAACACTTCACCCACTCCCCATGAATTAGGGTTACACCACCAAGATGCCGCATCCAATTTTGGAAAGAAGCTAGACCTGATGGAGTTGTCACTGGGGAGCAGCAAGGAAGAGGAAGGGGACGGCAATTTGCAAGGCGGAGGAGGAGGAGGAGGAGGAGGACCGGTTCATCATCATCATCATCACCATCATCACCAGCAGCAGCAGCAGCAGCAGCATGAACATCATCATCATCATGACGGTCACGGAACTTGTTCAAACGCCAAGGAAGTAGTGGAGAAAGAGCACATGTTTGACAAAGTGGTGACACCGAGCGATGTGGGGAAGCTGAACAGGCTGGTGATACCGAAGCAGCACGCGGAGAAGTACTTCCCCCTTGATTCGTCGTCGAACGAGAAGGGTCTGCTCCTGAATTTCGAGGACAGGAATGGGAAGGTGTGGCGGTTCAGATATTCGTATTGGAACAGCAGCCAGAGCTATGTGATGACAAAAGGGTGGAGCCGTTTCGTGAAGGAGAAGAAGCTGGATGCAGGTGACATTGTTTCCTTCCAGCGTGGCCTTGGAGATATGTATAGACATAGGTTGTACATAGATTGGAGGAGAAGGACTGATCATGGCCATCCTCCCTCTGATCCCTCCGCCTCCCCTTTGTTTCTTCCCTCTATCAGATGGTACTCCCTTCCCGCCACCTCCCCCATCGTTCCACCCCGCTACCACCACGATCATCACTTTCACCATCTCAATTACAACAACCTCTTCACTTTCCAGCACCAACACCAGTACCTTGGTCATGCTCATGCTCACGGTGCTGCCACTTCCGCTGCCGCCGCCGCCGCCGCCCATCATCAAAACAACTATGGCGAGCATAATTCGGGATCTGGGACCGGCTCACTCTATTACCTCAGGTCCTCCATGCCAATGGGTGGTGGTGCTGATCAAAACTTGGCAGGCAGAGGGAATAGCATTGTGCCCATGATCATCGATTCGGTGCCGGTGAACGTGGGTCATCATAACCATCGGCATGGGCATGGTGGCATGTCGAGTGGCGGAGGTAGTTCTACAACAAGTAGTGGAAAACGACTGAGGCTATTTGGGGTGAACATGGAGTGTGCCTCTTCGGGGGAAGATTCGAAAGGCTTGTCTTTGGGTTCGGCAGCGCATGTCACAGTGGGCAATTCACTTCCTTCTTCTTCGTCACTACAGCAACGGTTGAGGATGCCCCATGAAGACCCCCTTTCTTCTTCAGCAAGGTTCGGTGATCACAAAGGCGGAACCGGGACTTCTCTGCTGTTTGATTTGGATCCTTCCTTGCAGTATCATCAGTAGTAGTCATCAAAATAAATTCAACATATCCATCGACCCACCAATAATGAATGGAGAAGATGAAGTTTCGGAGTTAGTTGGGCTAGCTACCCTCTCTTTTGCAGCATTTTTTTTTTCTTTACTTAATTTTCTTTCTTCTCTATCTTTTCTCTCGCCGGCTAGCTACAAAGGAAAGAGCTCCCAAACTTTCTTTATATTCTTCTTCTCCTTCTACTTCTCCTACTCCTACTACTCCTAATCAGTAAGCAGTAATATATTAGCACGTATAAGTTAACGTTTGAAATTCTTGGTAAGTCTTGAACTGCAAACGAAGCGTTAATTAGCTGGGATTCCGGTCTCGAAGGAAATGAAAAAATCGTTTCAAGACCAAGAGACGGAATATGAGATCTCCATTAGCTAGAACTTCAATTGTGTATAATGCAACGCATATAATATATATTATATTTATATAATACGGTTCCTGTCCCCTTTTTTTATTGCATTGGTATATACTGTTACATGTACTCTCTCTCTTTCCGTTCACTGCATTTAATGATACACAGAAAAGCTTGTTGCTTTCTTCTATCCTCCAGTGTTTCTGTTAGCCTTGTTGGGTTGATGCGGTTCACAACACTGATGCTTCTGCAGCTGCTTAGTTAGGCATTTTCGCTTGCTGATAAAGAGCAGAAAGACTAGTTGTACAGCTGTAAAATGGTGAATAAATTATATTCTTCTTCTTCTTCCAAGTTTCATTTATATCTATCGTTACTTTTTTTCATTATTTCCTATGCTATTGGTGTTATATTTAATGAGTAGTTACTCCTCCTTCTCCGGCCCTCTTTTTTCTATATCCTCTTTCAACTTTCTTGTCTTCTTTCCAATTCAGAAGCAGCCACCAGCTTTGGACAAACACAACTGCATCAGTCTACATTTTCTCCCAAGGGTTAAAACAGTAAGTATCTCAATGCTTCCCAAACTAAATTTCTACTTTTATTATTACTTGCACCCAGATTCAATCTCTCTCAATGCTCCTCATAATTGCAGATACCATGTATTTCTTCTAGAGAATTCTGTTATATATATATGTCTCTCTCTCTCTCTCTCTCTGGATTTTGATTTTTTTCTTAAATGTTTGGTTGGCTACTCTTTAGCACAGTCGTCTAAGTTTATTAGCCACTGGTTGCTAAAATACCATTTTGTATTTTGCTTTAGTCAAAGGTACAAATACTGTTAGACACTTTTGAACAACAATCAAAACAACAGTTTACTTTGTAGATTCGATCATATATTCTTTTGTCACTTATACCCAATACAGTAGAAACGTGATAAAATTAAATACTGTAGTCTTTTTTTCTTGTGTGCAACCTGGTATGTGTAGTGTATTATTTTGAAATCAGATTATTAGAGACTGTTGTAATGGACATTTGATGCATTTTGCTTTGAGGATCATAAATAATGCAGCAGTAAATGCATTTTATCATATATATATAAAAAGTATGCATGTATATATATTTGATTAATTATATTTATTTATAATCTGATGAAAGAGATTGGTTCACATTAGTTAAAGTAGCGAAGCTAGGTTTGAATATTAATCTCACATTTATTAGAAATAGACTGTTCATGGCATAAAAAGGAGAGATTAAACGGAACGTGATTCGCAGAGTGTAGTAATTAAAAGCAAAATATAAGAGACTAAGGAGTAGGACTTTCTTTTAGGTACACACTTGAACCTGAGATGCTTTTCTGTCCAAATGGTAAGAGTATCTCAGATCCGTTGCTGGTTTCAATGTCCATGTGAACTCATTCAAACCGCTGGAAATTAAAGTACCAAACACTTCAAATCATTTTTACTCTTTACGATAACCACATTTAATATGCTTAAACTCCAAATACACCAAAATTCTAAGAAAATCAGATCAAATTAGTAGAATCACACAGACAAAATCATTTCTTTAATTTATGTTCTATTTTCAAATGATCATTGATAGATCAATATTTATATGACAAACCTTTTTTTGGTTAATTAATGTTACATTTTATAGTTATATTTCAATTATTTATGTTCTATTTAATAAAATAGTTTACAATGTAGATGATCGAGATAAATTTTGTTGGAGGTTGTATTAACAGTATCTATAGTTATATATTTCTTTCAAATACTTCTTGGAAACTTACACATTACTGTTCAGTAACACTGTTTTTGTATGTTTTTTTATTCATTAAAATCTATGTATGCTTGCGCGTGAGTTTTTCTATTTATTATATATAAGTTTGAAGTTTCACCTAGACATTGAACTAGGTAAGTGAGTATTTCCATAATTCACTGTTCATTATTATGTACCTTATGTTCAAATGGTTTTGTTATAGTTATTGTCTTTAAAATAGTAGTTAATAGTTAAAGAATCAATAAATATTTTGGTGAAAAATTAAGATTAATCAATAAAAACTTTAAATTCAATTTCTTAACCGTTATCATTTAAACCGCTTTCAGAAATATAACTAATAGGTGTTGAAAACATCATTTGCATAAAAAAAAAATACATATATAATTACATTTGTAATCTAGTTTGAAACCAAGTTTATTATTAACTTTAAGAGATAGTTAATTATAAATTTGAAAAAACATGAATGGATACGTAATTGGATTATTTTTATGATTGCTAATTTTTTTGTCAATCATTTACGTATCTTCTGTTTATCTTGATTTAGAGCATAATATGACTCATTAATTAGCTTATCAAACAGATTTGATTAGTTGGATTGATCTCAAGTACATTAATTATAACATATATTATGATTGTTGGTTAATAACTATGAAGTGGTCAACACTTTTACTGAAATTTTGTGTAAGAATGAAACAATGTCTGTAATATATATACACCATAATGCTGTTAATTATGTTAATCTATTCCTGTTAATGTTTGATAGCTGTGGTTATTTATGGGGAAGCTAGTGGAAAAATAACCTTAACTCATGATAAATTAAAGATCTGTTACCAGTGCAATTTAGGAATATCTGAAAAGCAGGTATGTTTGGTTTTTCAATATGTCTTTAGTTACTTTCACTTTTAAGGTATATATGAAGTGATATTTACATGAAAAAAAAGTTATGAAATAAAAATATATACTACTTGCATTGCATTTCTTCATTTATAGTCTAAAACCCAGTAGCAAAATGGATATTCTTTTGATCAAAACTGATACATTCTCCAATATATCTGCAGAAAATGCAAATAATCAATCACGTAAATAATTTTTGGATAGTATTATTTTTCAATGAAGCCTTCTATTTGTGATAGGTATTAACTCAACTACCTATTGCCGAAATCATATACATTAAATTATTCAAAATCTCATATATACAAAGATCATACATTCTGCATAATGAAGAAACATAGAACAGTATATGTGATCTCCCAAGACAATTTAGCTGAAAAAAAGGAAAGAAACAAAAGATTTTATACATGAAAAGTTTTCACTTGCTAATCCAATATCCAATATAAAAATTCTGGGAAAGTTTCAAAAGTTTTCTTTTGATAGAAATAATGCTACTAATATAAGATTCATAATCATGATAACTTTAATGTTAGCAGTGATATTTTGTATTTAAATTTATTTGAAGAAAAAGGTAATTTAGTAATATGGAGTTCTACGTTTTGAAACTCATTATTACTAGTAAAAAAATGTAAATAAAACTTTCTTAGTTTTTGGAAATATACCATTTTTAACATAATTATGCAGTAATTTATTATAGAAAACTTCTTCAAAAGTTGTCATCGGTACTATTAACTTTTGGAAACTGACTTTTGATAAAGCACAAACAATACCAGAGTAATATTTTTTTTTTAGAATACTAAACTGAGATTTATTATACTGTTAAAGCCTAACAATTTATCATAGAAACTGATGCGTAAAGTTTAAAATGAAATTGATGGAATTAAAAAAAAGGTTGAATTGATGGGTATTAATTTTCTATTGAATATATACTGCCCGAAACATTTCCAGATAATTAATATAGTAGTTGATGGAGGATAAAAAAAGTACAAAATGTTGAATGTGTTATTATGTATAGTTCATCAAAACAAAACTATTTGTTTTTAATTACTAGAAAACAAATTATCACTTTTTTGTTTACTCAATGGTTTCGTTTTGTTTCTTATTTTATAAAAATGTGCAACATAAATAAGGGGAAAAGTGATAATGTTCTTTTCGAAGGAAACAAGAACAATATCTAACACTGTTCTACATAAGTGAGCAAGACAAACTAAACAATTTATTTCACGGATTAAAAATGATAAATTTTCAGTTTACATCAATTAAAAAGAAAAAAAAAAGAGAGTTCTTTTTTTTTCCTTTGCAAATGATACACTTAATTATTAATTCCTTTTTAATTAATAATGCATATGATTTTATATAATTTTTTAGCTTATATGTCTGTAATAGTATATATATATATATATATATATATGTATTTATTATAGTTTACTTTGCGTTAAAAGTTAAAATTAATAGCATCTAGTTTGTAGAATGTATAGAGGAAAGGAGGTTACTTTCTTGGAATATATGGAATTTAACGAGCTCATATTGGTTTACAAACTAATTTTCGTAAGTAAATAACAAACATAAAAAATGGATGGTATATCTTATTCATTTGTATTAAAATTGTTTTGGCAAAAAATATTAGTGAAGTATTCAGAGTTTAATTTTATTGTTTGAAGCTCAAACAATGATTCTAATTTGTTAATTTTGTTTCTATAAACTATATATCGAGTTACTTACACAAAAATTGCTTTAGACGTATGTTATTATGGACTTTTAACGCCACATTCTGACTCGACGTTTATATGGGTGACGTTAATAGGACGTCGGGTTCTGCATGACATTAACCGACGTCTACGAGCACTATCAAAGGCACGAATCGACGTCTATGGGAACTATAGACATCGGACATGACATTAACCGACGTTTGCTGAGTTTTCGTTGTGTTTTAATGCAGTTTTGCTTGTGTCTTTGGGTAGCGTAACACCTCATTCCTTTGCTAGTTTCTTCGTAAGAAAAAATTGCGTCTTTTGGATTTCTTATGACATTTCAACCCAAAACCGAACCTGGGTCGTTTCCTAGTTCCATTCCAACCGCTAAAGAAAAAGAATACGGTGACATGAAAACTAGGCAAGGACCCAGGCTCGACTTTAGGTTGAAATGCCATAAGATATCAAAAAGACGCAAGTTTTTCTTATGAGGAAACTAGCAAAGGGAGAAGATGCACTACGCTACCCAAAGACACGACAAAAACTCCATCAAAACACAACGAAAACTCATTTTAATCGGTTCAAACGAAAGATAATACAACAAAGACTACTTTAAACGGTTCAAAAGAGATAAAACTCACTTGGAATGCAATGCCGCGGAGAGAAAAGGCGATGAAAGACGATGAAGTGCGCGTAACTGCGGGTTTGTAATGTCTTATTTAACAGGAAATAAGACTTCAGTTGCCCCCGAGACCGACGTCTATTATCGAATATACGTCAAGGACCTAACTAATGTGACGTCCATTCCATTTAAAATTTAATATTCGTGGTATATATAGATGTCGGTTGTAGTGAGATTTGACGTCTATAATCGCATATAGACATCGGGGTAGCGGGATCAAACGTCTAGATGGCGGAAAAAATGACTTTTCACCTACCTGTCAGACATATATAGACGTCGGTAGGATGGGCCTTGATGTTTATAATATTATAGACGTCGGTGTCCCTCCTAATGGACGTTTATATGGCGAAAATATTATAGACGTTGGTGCCCCTCCTAACAGACGTTTATATGGCGAAAATATTATAGACGTCGGTGCCCCTCCTAACGGACGTCTATATGGCGAAAATATTATAGACGTCGATGCCCCTTCTAACGAGCGTCTATATGGCGGAAAAAAAAATGATGTTTCACTCTAACTGTCAAACATATAGATGTAAGTTAGTAGGGGCTCGACGTCTATAATATTATAGACGTCAGTACCCCTCCCAACCGACGTCTATATGCCTCCTTATTTACGATAATGTCATTGATCAATAATTTACGTTAAGTGTTTTTTTGTCTGACGTTTATGAGGTGACGTTAAAGCCTAATTATGCACTAGTATTACTATAATAACTAATTTTTAAGTATCTCTTATTCTTCTTATATTATAAATATTAATTTTTAGATAATATATTATGGATTATCCTGCTGTCAAAAACATCAATATTTTAACAAATTTATGCTAACATTGATATACAGATCTCATATTTTAAGCTTAAAAATCGTCAATATTTGAATTGGTAAAGAGTATCGAAATGGAGAAATCAAGAAGATACTGAAGTTATATTCATTAAAGAGGGATGAGTTAAATTCATTAAATAAGAAATTCTCTTCACTCTTTAAATATCAAATTAACATAATAACCAGATTACAAATAGGAAAATGGACATTTTCCTATATTCACACAAAAACTTAATTATGATTTTCCTAAATTGATTTATTTTTTAAGCAACCTTCCAACCCAGTTTTGAGACCAACAAAACCTCGAAATTTTAATAAATCAAATAATAATTTATCAACTCAGCCCATTTAAAATTAATTAACTTATCTTATCGATGAAAATCCATTTGGAATCAAAGCAGATACACTATATTTTATATAATTTTTCAAATTCGATAAGAAGAAAAGAAGTAACGAGAACCGATATTTTGTGCAATTTATGCTGAAAATCTTGGGCATTGAAGTTTCCGTACCTTTTATATAATTTTTAATTATAAAATATAGTGACTGTTGTTTTTACTTTCGATGGAATAGGTTACATAGGTTTGCATCTTCTAACTTTTAATAATAAATTTATTCAATTCAGTTAATTACAAAATTTAGTTGAATTTTTTAAATTAAAAATGTACAATTAGAATAAAGTAACAAGTTAGAAGTGAATATTGAGGCTAAAAACAAACGCAAATAAATTCATTAAATTAATCTTTTAGAAAAATTATTCAAATATTTATTTTACTTTTTTATTATTGTTTTTATGTTATTATTGTTTGTGGTTAAAAAATAGATTTTAAATCTAATTAAATTTTATAAAATTGGTTTATAAAGTGAAATCTATATTTATTTATAAAACTATCTTATTTTTAACTTTTATGTTTTGCATCAAAGAAAGTGTTCATGAATGTTTTTTCATACCATCAAAATAATTTTTCCATTCTCTCTACGTACTTTTTTAATGAGAAATGATTTTTTATGCTCAAAGAGTCTTTTAATAATATATTTTTAGAGTAAAATAATCATTAAAAAATAAATTTTTGTATTTATAAAGAAAAAGAAAGATTGAAAATTAAAATACTTAAGAGATTTAAAAAAAAAATTGAATATCAAAGTAACATGATCCTTTTCTAATATCCCTCTACCATAATGAATGGTGCCAACCCCTTCTATTGTTTAGATTCCTCCAACTACCATATTTAAATTCTAACTTTTCTTCCCACAATTACATTTTTCTAAGAGTGTCAAATTAAATAATTTTATGTCTTTTCCATCTAATCCACCTCTTTTTCTTTGAATTCACGTAACCCTTTTCCATTTAATCCAATTTAGATTTTTTTTTACACCAAATACACCACTTAACAACTCATTTTTTAGAGGTAATTTAGTCATTAAAATGTTGAACTTTTGTATTTATAAAAAAAGAAATTAAAAAATAAAATAATAAACACAAAGTAGATGTAAAAATTTGTTAGGTGTGAAAGTAATAGTGTCCATCCAACTTATCTCAATGCTTCACTTTCTCAACCCATAAAAGAACTTCTTTAGATTCTCTTAATGAATTTCTCTACACTTATAGAAAGTTAATATAATCATAAATAGAACAACCGTACCACAAATTTTGAGAAACTTTATAAATATATAGTAATAATATGTTTTTCTTTCCTTATGGCTAGTTTATTTTTTATTCCATCTACCATTCCTACCCAAAAAAGCCGTTTTCTAGAATTTCTCCCAACTATCATTTTCAAATATTGTTTTATACTTTTAATCAAAGTGTGGTAGAATAATTAATATATAATCTTGAATTAAAAAAAAAATCTTTGGTTTCTATTCTATTTTAATTATAAACATGAATGAAAATTTTTAGTTAAAAGAGCATGGTAACGCTCTTCTTTTTTTTCATGGCCGGAGAAAGAAATCATTTTCAATTCTTAAGTTTAATATTTTGATGTTCTCCAATTTTTATCAAACAATGGACAATGACAGTCCAACTATCTACAAATTTCACCAAACCCCTAATTCATCGTTATTAATTAATTAAACAATTTTAACTTCTTAATTACTAATCAGACACCTTCCCGTAACATCCAAGAGGCACATAACTTCTTAATTACTTACAACTCAGATAAAAATAATAAAATGAGAATATTGTTATTGTTTAGATTGTAGTGGGTCTTTATATTTTATATGTAATCAGCCTTTTAAAAACTTATGAAATTGGTGTTTATATTTCTAACTACGGTGTCGAGATTTAATATTTTTGTTTTATAATTTCATTACACATTAGTTGGATCCGTAAACGAACACTCACATTAATCAGTGATATAATATTTTTAATGTATAAACTAAATCAATAATTTATTGGAGATAGTACGTAAATGCTGAATTATATGTTTAACTTTGATTCTACATGTAATTATATCATAACGTGAAAATTCATCAGTTAGTATAAATTACCATAAAAGTGAAATTAATCTTTCGTCTGATGAATTATAAAAACTAATAATAAGATATTCCTTCTTTCTTCTTTTTTCAATAATATATTTAATGAACTTAAAAAAAGAAAAGAAAACATTCGTGTTCCTCTAATAGGATAACAGATTTGATGTTGAAAATACAAGCCTATATATAATTAATTTACGGAGAAAAATTAATTAAAGTGTTGAATTACAGACTGCGTGTGTGTGTGTGTGTCCTTGCAAAGGGTACAGTAGGCCATAATTTGGTCCATCTTTCCTTTATTGAAAGGGTACTTGTAATATATTAAAAAGATTGTAGGTAGATGTTTTCAGAGAGAAAAAAATATAAAATTTTGATAATATTTAGGATATGATAAAATGAGGTGTTATTTATTTACACAAGAAGAGTGAGTTGCAGAAAGAGATAGAAAAGAAAGGAAGAAACGAAGGTGAAAGATGAAGAGTGGTAGATCTGGAATGAAGGGTCCCCCAGCCTAGCATGAGACGTTAGGGCTAATTAAGAAGGAGATTTATTTAGCAGATTGTACCATTTTCCATTAATTCCATCATTGGATTGGACGCATGCACTGTCCTTTCACTCATCTATCAAAATCATTCTATAATTGTACTATAAACCTCAATATATACATATGGACCACATCACCTTTCTTTATACTTTCTTTCTCATCACCTCAATTATTATTATTAATCTGTCTCTGTAAGATCAAAGTTGTTTTGTTACAGGTGTTATTATATTATGGTAAAATAATAGATATGAAAAAATTGAGAAGAAATAGAAGAGGATATATATATATATATATATATATATATATATATATGCATGATGATGGACCATCTCAGGATGCATGGACATTAAATGAGAGTGTGAGGACCATCTGTAATATATAGGAAGTGACCACTGACATAATAAAAGAGTGATAACCCTTTTGAAGTTACAAAGTGCAGCCCTCCCAAATGCGAAACCGATGATGAAAGCAGTTTGAAGTTACATGAAGAAGATATATGGCCATCGATTCCAACACCATCCACATCTCTCTCTTTTTGTTTTATTGCACCAAATTTGAAAGGAACTACAGAATGTAGTAATCTGTACACCAAGCTTCTCTTTGTGGTACCAACCTCCTTCTCTCCTTTCAACTCTCCACGTGACTTCACTTGTCCTTATTTATCTATCTATCTATCTATCAACTTTCCATCACCACATTTTACTGTTTTAATAACTCTTACACTGCTAGCTGCTGCTTAATTCTCACACACACAACACTGTTACTAAACCACTCATTCTCCTTAAACATTCGCATGTGTTTTCCTGTCACTCTTACACACTTTATACTTTCTGTTCCATGCTCATCATCAAACAGTGTCTTGAATCAAACAGAACAACAATTATGTACTCAATTACTTTTACAATGTAGTATTTTTTATACTTAAACCAACCACCATACATTACAAATTAACGCTAATTAAACAGATGTCAAGAATCTAAAAGAAATGGAAACATTAAAACTAAACATGTTTAAGTCTAATAATAGTAATAGTTTGCTTTATGATTAAGATAATGACTACAGAATACTCATAACTCAAATATCTCAAGTTAAATTATACATGAAAGAAATAAATATTTCAGAACAATTACTATTATTTCTTCTATGTATAATGTATAGTTTAACTCGAGATATATATTTGCTAATATTTATATCTACAAATAGCTCAAATAAGTCATTTTGCATTTATTAACAAATAGCTCAAATATTTCATGTAATAAATATTTCAGAACAACAAAAAAAAAAAGACTAACTAATATTTTAAAAAAAAATAATACTATTAAGCAGTTACCACCCACATGTACCAAAATTTCATAGATTAACTATCTTTCTAGATAAACTCATCTTGTTATTGTTATTTTAAAATGTAAGAATAATAATTATTATTATAATAATAATAAATGTATATAATAATGATAATGCAATGCATATGAAATAAAATAAAATATTAAATTGACACAGAGAAATAAAAGAGGTAACCAGACTTACTTCGCAATTTGACAAAAGAGTTTATTTCATGGACACATGTTCTTTGAGAAAAAAAAAATGTCACTGTTCTATTTGGGTTTGGCCCATATGATTTTTGGATCCTGCATGAATAATATCTGACTCCACCATATTTGTAACACTTGTAGATATAAATGTTAGTATGTGAGATTCTCAAACTAGCAAATGCAAAAGGACTTATACTTATTATAAAAATAAGAAAAATATATTTTGATAATTCAATATGGTCATTCAAAAATTATATTTTTGTAATTATAAAGTAAAAGAGAAAAAAAAAAGTTATTCCATGAACAGAGTTCCCCTCCATAACAAGGACTGGATCTGAATTTGTTCCAATACTGTCACCTTGTTCAGAGATATATTTTTCTTCCCTTTTCCTTTCAAGAACAGAATGTAGTATGAAAGAAGTTGAATTTAGTTGAAAGTGTGTGTAGAAATGCTTCACCATGTGAATGACACAATTGGAAGCATGAAAGTGTTCAAAGCATAGCCTTGTAAACTTTATTTTCACGAGTGAGGAGCTTTTTATCAGCCAACTTGACTCACTATTCTACTGATTTGTCATCATTCATGTTCCGTTCTCAATCCCATTTTCTGACAACTCATAGGAATTCATTTTCTTCATGTTGTTCTTCCAGCTTCTCAACTTTTGCTACCTTTTTCTGTTGTTGAAAGAAGATAAAAGTCTGCTAATCTTTCCAGAACTTCCTTTCCTTTGCATTCCCTAAAATGTTTAATTCAGACTATCTCTACATATATATTCTGGAAATGAGTTCGTCATAGTTTGTGTGAATAATTAGAGGTAAAGGTTCTTTTTATTATTATTTTTTCTCATGAAATTAAAGAGTATCCTCCTTATAATTTTATAACTGTTATTATTCCTTGATTGTGGTATGATTTGTTTGTTTAAACATTGGGCGGATTAAATTTACAAGTCAGTAAGTATAAAAGAGATACTTTTTGTGAATGTTAAAATATTAAAGAATTGAAGAAGGAACTATAATTAATTGTTTGATGAACTAAAGAGAAAAGTTTAAAGAATGAAATTTGACCATTTTTCTGAGATTTTTGTAGTGAATGATGAAATGCTGGACGTGGATTATCATCATAGGCACAAATGTGAATATTATCTAAACGCATTCGTGTGATCTAAAACTTAATGTCGGCAAGTTGGATTATGATTCTGTGCATATATGTAGAAGTTGCATATTACAAGCTTTCTAGAGACATAAACATTCCTCTCTCCTAAGACACTTGATCTCTCTATTACTTGAGTGAAACATGTTCTCCCAGGATGCATGGTTGATCTTCAGCCCTTTTCACTTAGGGGTGAAAGCCTGCAGTGATGGTGAAAGAAAGATAAGGTCAGAGCATAAAGAAATGGGCAATATATAATCGAAGGCAGAGTGGGTGAATAAGCTTACAGCAAAAATGGTAGCATGGCCAGGATCTGCAAGGTGGGCAAAGAGGTTGTCAATAGGACCAGTGCCAGTGTATATGTGCTGGAACCATGCACCCATCACAGCCAACATGGCCAATCTCCCATTCTTGATCTCCTTAGTTCTCAATTCCTTGATCTTCTCGGGAGAACCACTTCCCCATCCAAGGGGGTCAAACCAAAGCCCACCTGGGTAACCAACATCAGTTCCTGTGAGCTTGTTGTTGGGAAAGATGGGGTCAGTGTTCACACACCCTGGCTTGATTATGTCAGCCCACCTTCTACCCTCAGCCCACCCAATGAAAAAGAGCTCAACAATGAAGAGGGTAGTGGTGTCTGTGAAGTATTCAAGTTCTCCAGCTGTGTACCATGAGGGTGTGTTTAAAACACCAATCTTTGTCAGGAATTCTGGAATGAAAATCCCAGCAGCACCCAACATTGCCCATCTGCAGTGCACTAGCTCTGCCTGAACATTCCATCTCAGACTCTCCGGATCAGATCCTATCAATCAAAATCCACTTTCTTTTCTCATTTGCTTTCATAAATGAAATTTCAATATCAATATGCTCATAACATATTCTGTAATACACTCTTATAATATTATGTGAGGAAGCATATATTGTTAAGATTGTGTTCATATTTAAGCACTCACTTACCAAGACCAAGAGGGTCAAAGCCAAAGTCTCCAGGGAGACTGCCGTCAAGCCATGGAGGAGGGGTGCTGCCGGGAAACCATAGGGGCCTGTCAGGGTCTGCTACGGCACACACTGTAGTGGTGGATCGTCCTCCAACTGCTGCTGTGTATTTGTTCACCCTCAATTTCCTTCCACCAAGAAAAGAAGCTTTGGGTGTTCCCAACACTGATCCATTCTTCTGGGAACTGTACAAGTTCACCACTTTTGATCAATCACGTCTATGCATCACGCATTAATTCATTCATACAATGCTTGGATTTCCATATTCAAGGCTAACGTACGTACATATTAATTTGATGAATATGTGCAACATCTTATGCACAGAATGAAATGACATAAATAAATATATTTGCAGATAATGGGAAAATGGAGAAACTTGCCTTGGCGTGGAGATGGAAACAGCAGCAATGGCAGAGGAGGCACAAGCAGAAGCCATTAACCCTTGATTCAAAATATAAAATTATTGTTCAGTGAGTGACTATCTCTGCTTCTGTGTATATGTTTGATGATTAATGGCAAAGAAATGGAAATTTTGTTGATGTATGAAGAATCTTATCCGAAAGGATAGGAGTGTGAATGGGTAATGAATTTGTGGGTTGCCATGTGGCATGTGAAATCTAATGGGATAGGTTTACCTTAAAAAAATCAAAATCTGGTGGCTCACACGGCCTTCTAACTTATATAAAATCTATTGGTTGCCACACGTCATCACAAATCATAGGAGATGCAGATTCTGATATGCTATTTTCCTGCACACCAATCACACACATTTTGTGGGACCTATATTTCTTACTTGGATATAAATTATCTCTCGCACATTCAAGTTATAGGAATACTTTATTCCGAACCAAAATTTTTACGAATGTTTTTAAAATAGTTGTAAAAAAATATGCTTTATTACAATTTAATTACTATAAAACAATATATTCATTGTTAATTATTATACAAAAGTTCAGTAAATTATACTTAATTACTATAAGAAAGCCGTATTTTCTTATGTCAATGTAAGAATGTAGCATTCTTATTTTTAATAAACTAACATTTTCAACACTTCAGATCTTCTTCTTTTTTTTACTTTTTTTCATCACTCCAATATAATTTAAACTCGTCATTCCATATATTATTTGTCAGTATTTCACTCAAACTAGAGACAGATCATAGTAGGCTAAGAAGTTTAGTGTGGGATTTGCTTGCATTATGTCACAGCATTAGTTCCTTCAATCTATACATACTTAAGAACATAACCAAGTTTATTTTTTTAATGAAATATCATGATTTTTTTTTCTCAACAATATTAATTTTCTATTTAAAATATAAAGGATATACTTGAAAAATTAATCTTTCTAACTATTTCATTATGCACTTGAAGCCTTTTGTTCTGTTCACTACTTCACAAATGTAGATCAATAGTTCAAGTTGTAGCAACTTTGCACCGTTGTTGATCATCATACTATAAACGCATAATTGCATACAGCAATTGTCATTGTACTGTAACTTTGTGAATCTATTAGCAAACGTATTATCATTATCAGGTAGCATAGGGTCAGCCAGAACAATATGCAAGGATAGGGAAAAAAGATGATCTTCGCTATAAGGTTTCAACAGAGAGGAGTTGGAAACTGGATGAATTCTAGCTACTGATGGCAGCAGTAACTAGTAGCAACCTGTCGTATCCGGAACGAGTCCAACATGCCTCATAATCAGTCTTTGATTCTTTCGTAAAGCAACTGAGTGCTGCTTCTATGGTTGCAGTTTCACTAGCACTTGATCTCTACTTTAAATTACACGACATCTCTTATTGTCAGCATCTTTTTCCATGTTTTGTTGAGCTTTGTGAAGGCTAAGTTTCAGCCTGTGTAAAAGTCTCTTTCAACTTGTAATTCCTGGACAGAAAAGGATCCTCGCCATCTGGAACATATTTTGTGTTCTCAGGTGGTTCTCTATCATGGACTATCTTCAAGGAGTCATGCCAATGCCAGCATTGTTCGAGTGTGAAGTTTGCTTGCAGTATATATATGTGAACTTTGCTCACACAAAAGATGTTTGAAGCCCACCATAACCACCTTGCGACTTTCAAGTTCTCCATGAACAACTTTCAAGCTCTAAAGCCACCCAGATCATGCTAAGCTAAAACCCAGATGGGAAACCAGATTCCATTCAGGGGAAGCAGCAAAGTCGCTTGGAGTTACAAGTTTCCATTTCCTCTATTCACTCCTTGCAGAACCCAATATTTACTCCAACTGAATACTGTTACCCTAATCTATATTATCAACAAAAGTGTTCATCTTCTGATTCAACCAGTGTCAAGCTTAGCAATAAGCGCATAATTGCATACATTAACTCTCATTGTACCATAACTTTGTGAATTTATAGCAAACGTATTATTATCATTATCAGGTAGCGTAAATATCCATACAACACAAGTAGAAATCTACTCTCAATTCATGGTGCATCATCTTAAAAGAAGCCTTTCATGTTGAGGCCATACGTAAGAAAAAATTAGAGACATGGACACCATGATTCGAGGTTTTGAACAGACAGTTGCAATCGCATAGCATGCAATCATTGCATCACATCAGTGAACTTCCATTCCTTTTACATATAGTATCTTTGACCAAGCTACCTCGTATTCCTGTATCCTGATTATAGGACGTGTAAAACAAAAAGATATATAAAACAGACGGAGACATTCCAAAATCACCTTCATGATACTAACAATTTTCTGCAACACCATAAATTCTCAAGAGTCGCCATCTTGTTTTTTCCTGCGGTTGCCTGTTAGATGCACCAGAACAAACGATCAAGGGAGATGACTTGAAATGGAAAGCAATAAGTTACACATAAATCATAGTCAGCACTTCAAACAAAAGAAAATATCAACCATTTAATCACTTGCTTAAAGTTGTTTAAACTCTTTACCTTCTATTTGTTACCATAGGTAAGTAGAAAAGAGGAAGATTATATAGGAATCATCAAATTGTCATTGTTTATTTGAGAGGAAAATAGGGAGGGAAATTATTCCAGTTGGAACTAACAAAAGAATTATCCCCAAATTTACATAAAATGGGAGAGAAATTATTTCTCTTTTACATTTTGTTTTTGTTTTAATTACAAAAAAATGTATCTTTTTATGTAAAGAAAAAACAGGAATAAACTAACTGAGCTTTTATAACTAGTGTAGAAATACTTTTTTATGCAATTTGTTTCCTTCTTTCCATTCTCTTTCCCAATTATCCAGAGAAATGGAGAAAAAAATCTCCAATTTATTCCTTTTTATTTCTAACTGTTCAAACAAAACATTTTTCCAATCTATGTCCTTTTATTTCTATTCCATTTCTTTCCTCCAAACTTCTTTCCTCTCTCTTATTTGGTATTTTTACCCTATCTCCCTTCCTTTTCTTTTCCTTCCACTCTATTTCTATGCAAACAAACAAAGGGTAAATGTTCACAAAGTCAACACAAACTTAATTATAACACAACATAGATGATCTATTTAATCAAAATCATTTTCCATGAATAATTGTTTGGTTTATGTTCCAAGTCTTACAATAGTGTGTATGTATGTCTGTCAAAAAGTGACCAATAAGGTGCCTTTATCAGCAACAAGTAAGAAGAAAAGCTTCTCGTTCTAAACATTGTTAATTAGTCAGGCAAAGTTAATAAACTAACAGATTGAGAATCCGAACTTTAAGGTTATGTATATGCTCATAAAACAAGGAGCAGGAAGGATAGACGGTGAATGAGAGTGTGTTCACACCAATGAACATTGAACATTAGCAGCTAATTATTGACTCTCTTTAATCCACTTTGATTTCAGGGGAATAAACAGCCCGTTTGTAATTCAAAATCTTTATCTTTCCACGTAATAGCCAACACAATCTACCCCAATGAGTAACTGAACTTTGAAGTAGTTTATGTTAGATACCGTCAAGGGAAATCAGGTAATAGTAATTAGAAAGCTACTTTGATCATAAAAATGACGCAAAAGTTATGTGTTTCCTTCATATATTTATATCAATTCATACATGCCAAGAACGAAGCATGAACAGAAGTTCCTTTTATGTCTCCAGTTGTCCTTTGTAAGATGTAATTCTGAAGATAGATTTCATCTATGAGTCTGTAACACAAGTTTTAAAATAAGAGATATCTTACTTCTAAAATTCTTGCTCCATAAGACCTGACCATCAATACCAGTTAGATTTTGATCATCAAGGCGCTTCCACGTTTTAACTGATTTGACATCTTCCCAATGGCCATTCTCTGGTTTCTCCAAGCTAACTACCACCACTCTTGCTCTTCTAGACCATCCAGCTTTGCCATAAGCATGATATCCAAATCCTCCAGCATAACAAAGATTTATACCTGTTAACTTCCCACAGAAGTCATTGACATGATCATGGCCAGTGAAAACTGCCTTCACATCTCCTGATTCAACCAGTGTTGTGAAGAAGCCAGAATTCACAGAAGCAGAACTTATGCGTTCTTGTTTCACGCCTGTGAAGTTTGATGAATCAAACTTAGCATATTCAGGTAATGGAATGTGAAAGTATGCAAGACCAGGTGCAGGTTCTTTCTGAGGCACTGGTCCATTCATGTATGCTTTCTGCATTCCAAATAGCAAATAGTTAATCCAAAGATTATCAAGGGAAAGAAATAAAAATCAGCTCTGCGTCTAATGAATAGCCACTAACTTTCATCCATAACCACCTAATAAAAAATAGAAAGAGAAACAGGATGAACAGTTTAGCGGATCTTTGGAGAAAGTGTACAGGAGCCAAAATATAGTTAGTCAATGAAACAGGTAAAACAATACCCTAAGTTTTTTCGATGTCCGTCGGAACCAAAGTTGCTGAGAGGGTTTGATCCAGCCATAGCCAGGAATGAAAGGAACCTTGGAGTAATCTCCACTGTCGAGAAAGTAGAGATTGAGCACTGATTTATTTTCAAAATCAGTACCCTTAACTCCTCCAACCTCTAAATTATAGTTCCCATAACCATTAATTATGTGTACATCCGGAGGATTGACAATAGATAAAGTGTTTTTCATCCCAGCAATATATTTCATCACCCCTTTCCTAGAGAGGGATCCTTCCTGGTCATGGTTGCCCAGAACAGCTACCCAAGGAATGTTTGAAGCGATTGCAGGAGCAAATGCCTCGTCCATTGATTTGGCCGGATCCGAGGCATCATGTCCAAATATATTATCCCCTGTCACACCAAAAATGAATACACAAAATCTTATCAACAGTCAAGCAAATTCCAACTTGCTCAATAAAGTAAAAGTTGCAAATTCCAAACTTATATAGCCAAACTCATTCAATTCCAAACAACATGTATGAAAATTTATCCTTGTGACCACAATAATAAAATAATTGGGGGTAGGGATGATGTTTCTAAAAGAATCATCTTTGTGCATCAAATGAAAAAAAAAAAGATAGAAACGAATGAAGAGGCAAAATAAATGAAAAGTAGAAACAGGAACTGGGAGGAATAGAAACCAGTGAAGACAATTAGGTTGGGTTTCTCAGCAAGGATGATCCTTTGGATGAAGGCGGTGGTGTTGAGGTCAGAGCAAGAAGCATACTGAGAACGCAACACATCCAAGCAGTGGGTAGTCTTCCCATTAGCATAGTGCAAGTCAGCAATCTGCAAGATCTTGAACTGTCCGTTTTCCCCGAACCGCAACTTCTGCTGTTGTGGCGGCTTTCCTTCCTTCGCCGCCGACAAACATATCGGAATGAGGCAAAAGCAATAGAGTGGAAACAAAACCCATCTTCCTCTTAGTGCCATGCCCACTCCAACCATCATTAATCATCATTTCATGGCTATACTAATCAAATGCTTTTTAACTGTTGCTTATAATCAAGACAATTTCACAGTGTTATTACCAACAAAGACATGCAACACGACAACATACACCGTCAACAAAGGCAGCAAAAATCGTTTTGTTTTATGTTTGCATCAAAGGAAGAGAACGAGAAGAATCGTGCTCAAATGATGTCGAAAAATAATCTATATAAACTCATTTACTTAACAACTATTTTATAAAGTAATTAACTTTGCAAACAAGCTGGAAGTTAGTTAACTCAAGTAATTTTCAAACGCATTATTAAGGCCATATTGTATATAGGAAATCATTTATTCCCAAATAAACTATTTTCGCAACAATAAATTCATCTCTACTATGGATTGCCGGTGGATTTTATAAAACATATTCTATTACTATTTAGTTTTTTTTTTATGAGATTAATATAATATACAAATGACTACAAACTTCTTAAGTTAGTTTATTAGTTTATTGTAAAGATAAATTAAATTTGAATTCACTTTCATGATATTAGAATTCATTTTGACAAATTTTGTTAGACCTAATATACTATTCATTATCATTCACAAATATTTAACCCTTGGCGCAACATGTAGATGTGTGATGTGCGAAGAGAGTGATAGAGATTTTACATTTTATAAAGATAAGATTAAATTATACCTATAACTAAGATCAAAATCTCACTTGATTTTGTATGAAGGATTAAATCAAGGCTTAAACTTAGAATTATGATTAAAAACACATACATTTTCATATACATGTACTACACATTTGTTTTTTCTTTTTCTTTCTCTCTCCTTTCATCACATTAGAGATGTCATAAACTTATTAATTTTATTCTCTTTCATAATAAGTATTGATCAACCTATGAATATTTTTCAAAAAACTTGTCTGCGTTAATAATTTTAAACTTCATTATCACGAAAATGATAAGAGAGTATATGCAGAAGCCATTTCAGAGATTCTTCTGAGCTAGTAACGGTGATAAATATGGTACAAAAAATGATGGAAGTGCAGAGCACACACAGAGACACATGACATGATCCGATACATAATGAAGAAAGTAGGGAAAATTAAGATGATGAAGTTGGTGGTAGAATGACTACTACAGCTAGAACTAGAACTGATGTGATGATGAAAATGAAACAGAATCAAAGATCCTTAGATTTGAGTTCCAAAGGAGAGAACTTGAACCAAGGCACCCATGTGGAAGTTGTCTTCTGATAAAGCCTATAGGCCTCTTCTCTGCTCTCTTGTTTCAACATTCTCTCCTCCACAAGCTTTGTCACATAACCCAAACACATGCTATTGGCCAAAGCTCCTATGAAGGTCCATCCATGTCCCAGCTTCCATGCAAACACAAACACTCCCCACCACCACAACTGCTCTCCAAAGTAGTTTGGATGCCGACAGTAATACCACAACCCTTTCTCAAGAATGACAACCTCTGCCTTACCTGCCTCTTTTAGCTCCTTCTTTCCACTCACAAAGTTGTAAAGCTGAGTATCAGCAATGTATGCTATGACAACACCAGATATACACAAAACTATGGCTACAAAGTCCCACATGCTCAGAGGCTCGTTGACCGAGTGGATAACATAGAATGGAAATGATAGTCCAATCAGAAACACCTGCAAAGGTGAAATCGATACACTTAAATTTAAATGGAAGGTACAGATAGATATTATATAAACAGGGTTCATGCTTCTTTAATGTAAAAGCACAGAAAGCAAGAAATGGTGAGTGACCTGCTGAGGCACGTAGATGGCGAAGAAGGAAGCCCACCACCAATGCTTTCCATACTGATGGCTCAAATCAGTGAAACGCCAATCCTCCCTGGCACCCCACTGCCACTTTTCTCGCCTGAAGTAGTTGTGGATCAGCCTGATACTCCAAACCCAAGTCAACAGAATCACCGTCCTCGACCTCAACCAGTTATACTGAGCCAAAGGATGAGTCGAATAGTAATGAACAAGCATCACAGGTATCACTGTCCAATACGGGTCGATCATCTGTACCGACAGCAAAAGGTGTTTGTCAAGCTCAAAATCAAACCAGAAAGGAAACTACATAAGTGAAGAGAAGAAAAGAGGGAAGTCAAGTGGAAAGTGTACCCAGTGGCTGGATTGGATTAGGCCGATGAGCCAGAAGAGCAGATTGACATTGAAGAAGAAAAGGACATTGGCAAATAGTAAAGGATGGTGATAACACCATGTCCAAAGAGTTGACGGAGAAGATGGAGAGTGTGGAAAGCCACTAATGGCCGAATGGAACGAGAGATAAACTAGGATGGAGGGCAGAGGGACCAAGAATGCTATAGCAGCATTCTTCAGATTGCTATTTGTTGCCATGTTGTGATTTGTTGTCATGGTGTTTGTGGCTTCCACTTTTATAGCTGTCGAAAATAGAAGAGAAGCAAGGCATGCAGAGAGGCTCCAAACAAAAATCAGCACAATTCCCTTTATGTTTCTACTTGTGGTTCCCCACACAGCACGCCACCATGTTATCAATTAGCCTGATCCGTTGTTCCACACAATGATTAGGGGATTCTATGATCCCAATGTCTGTACATCCACGCCCATTTCCTTTGACTTTTATGTCTTACTGTCAAAAACCCATTTTCCATGTTGTGGAAGAAGTTCAGTTTCTCCTGAAGTCGAGGATCATCCATGGTGTATAATTATTAGAGTTGGAGACAGCTGCAATTTGCTTTCTGAAAGTAAACTAGAAAGATTTTGAATGAGTTAAGGAGCATGAAGAAGAAGAGGATAGAAGTATAAAGGTAAACGGGGCCATCAATCGAAAACCAAAACTGGGTAAATCATTAAAGTAAAAGCAAATGATAACCTTAGCAGTGGTGCAATGATGTTTGCCTCCAACATGAGTGTCCCTAATCATACATTAAAAACCAGTTGCATGACAACTTAATCATACAAACTTAACCTGCACCATAAATTCCCGCCATCAACGGAGAAAAAGATGAACACTTTATGAATGAATAATGGCCACTCAATTAATGTGTATATGTTTATGCACCTCAAAATCAGAATACTATAACTTTCTGCCATTCCTTATTCCTCAGCATGCCTAGGCTGTGCTAATCCATATATTAATATCGGTTTCGGAATTTGGCATGCAAATTCCACTCAAACTCAGAAACGTCTATTTAACCATAATGATATAATTAAATTAATATAATAAATTTAAAACTTAGTAATCCCTATGTTGTTTTTCTGAAAAAAAAAAACACCGTTTTACCGTTATATATATATATATATATATATATATATATATATGAATGAATTGTTTATAGATATTCAATATTAGACCTTTATTTTTAATACGACCTCTATAGTATTATAAAATAAATAAAAAGGAAAACGTTTTTAAAATATAAGATATCAGTATAAAAACTGCTCAACAAAACAAAGCATACATGCTGCGATGTTGATTAAAAAATAATAAAATGGAAATTTGTATTTTTTTTATATTATATTTTTTGTAAAAATAATACGATATGAATCATTTTTTTATGTATTGTGAAATCTCACCCACAAAGGAAACAAGGGTAATTTGTTGAAAATATGGGGAGTGGGAATAACATTTTCCATTACAAACAGAAAGTGTGGGCTTATGTTGTTATGAAATGGGCCTATGATTATTTTATCTTTGTATGAATCGGGCCATGACTATAGGCTTTAATGTACTCGTTATATTCCTAAATTTAATATCTTTTTAAGAAAATCGAGATGATATTTTAGGAAAGTATTCTATGTTATATTTAATTATTTGTATTCATAAATTTTTTTAATTAATACTAAATTAAGTTAAATGTTAAAATTTTTAGTTTTATGGAATTGTATATCTAAATTCACAATTTTAAACTTTATTTACGTTCAAATCAATGAATTATCACACAACTATATTAATAATATATTTTATTATCATATAGTAATTTCAAATTTTAAAAGTTAAAATTCTACTTCACATTTTAAATTAGGACGATTATTTTTATTCGAGTTTTTGTTGCATTAAATATTTGAGATACGAACCATCAATATTAGCATTTTAATTATTTGGATTTTGCATCATAAAAATCAATGTCTTAAAATCATATTACAAATAGAATTACTTGAAATTTTTAATTTTTTTAATCTTAAAAATTTAAGATAGTGATATAATTGTGTTAATTCAAACTCAAAGTTTGAATTAAAATCTTAGTCCTAAATAAATGAACATCAATTCAAGAAACAAAAAGACATAAAAGAAAAAAAGGAAGAAACACTTTTGAAGAGAAAGATTTGAAAAGACGTTAATGCCCTCAAGACATTTTCAATGTCCTCTTCAATGTTATGGTTTTTGATGTATCACGTTAGGAATTCTAAAACTTAACATCAAAAATTTAGATTAATGGAAAATTAATGAATTTGAAAAGATATGTTGCAGATTGATTTTTAGTACAATTGTTCCTTAAAATGTTATATGAAAAATAAAGTTTAAAGAACATTAATGTTCTATATCGATAACTAAACAATCTACATTTTATTTAAATTATTGTCGAGTAAGACCTGACAATTGAATATTGTAAATTTAAAAATATAATTAAAAGAAGGACCTTACAAAATGTGACAGATACGTTTCTTATTAAATATTAATTTCAACGAAAACAATATATTTTACATTTATGAAATGATAATTGACAAAAAAAAAAAGTTCAAAATTCAAATATTTTTTAAAAGAATGTTATTAATTCATTATTACACGGAATTAACGTAATTTTTGTCGAAAGTCTTAAGTGCCCCTAAGTCAACCTGCATTAAGTATGAAAAGAATAATATATTATATTGTAAAATAAGACACTTGCGTGAAATTTTGGCAAATCAATCATAAAATTTGTTGATTAACATGCAGCTCCATTGAATATTGTAACACAAATGTTTTATAATTCATATAATTATTGTAAAACTGGTTTTGAATTGCGCGTAGACATCGAAAGTAACCCTCCTTTTCTAATTGCAACTTGCTTACTCATATGAAATCGCTAACCCTACTTATTCTTTTCTAAACAATTTAAAATATGCACCTAATACACTAAGTCAAAGAAAACTTGTCAAGCCTAATGTGTACATCCAATTCTATATTCACATTTTTGGAATAATCTATGCATTTGTTATAAAAAAAAAATCTAATAATATAATAATTTCTATATCAACGACCATATAATTAATATTAAATTGGACGATTCAGACAGTCAAATATATCACAACAACAATCACCCCAGTTATCACTTCGAGATCATACAACAATAACGTATAAACTGAATTATTACTATTCAACACAATTAAATCTAATATTTATTAGCTTATTGTAAAATGCGATTTTATCAAATGAATTATAACTAAATCATTGTTAATTTAAAATTCATTTCGAGATCTATAAATGTAAATTTGAAATAAAGAAACATGTGATAACATTTAATACGTATTTATTTAATACGTATTTATTGTTAGAACTAATTAACAAATCTTTGATGTTGATTTTAACATTTAATTGTTTTCTATCTAAAACTTTTTGAAAAAAAAAAATTTGACAACTTTTTAAAATGTATATGTTTTAAATAAATTCAAGCAAATCAATAAAATAAATGAGTTCTTAAACTATCAGAATCTAAACTTTTTAATTTGATTGGTATAAAGTGAGGACAAACATTTTAATTTCTAAAACACATAACTGAATAAGCCATTAACCTTGATCTCCTGAAATAATTCTATTTATAATTCAGATTACCTATTATGTTAATTAAGTTTTTTATGAATTGCAAGTAACACATAAATATTGAATATTAATAATTTATTTTAAAAAGAGTTATTAGAAAAGTCAAAACTAGTATTGTAATTAAATTATCAAGTTGCATACTACATTTGCATTAATATATTAAAAGGTTTTGGCAGTGATGATGGGAATATATACCGACAGCTTTGTTAAACAATACAAAAGATATGATAAATAAAACCTGCCCCTGTTTGACAGTTTAAAACCTGTTCATAATTATAGTCCAATAGTTAGAGTTTATAAAGAATGAAAGAAAGGTTCTCTGTAAAACTACTTCAAACGAAAAGTTTAATTTTCTGAATTTATTGAATAATGATTGTATATATTATTTTATTCATATAATACCCTCACCTGATAAGAAAGCTAGCTGTCTTTATTTTTGTTGTGATTGATGTCAATGAAATATATTACGTGCTGTCATGCTAAAATATTTTTGCCAAAGTCAACCTACCCCATGCATATTATTTTGTAGCAGCATAATTTGCATACTTATAACAAAAATAACTATCAGAAATAAAAGTCAAATTAATTTAATTTTTTATATGTATATAGGAGATAATAGCAAATACCGAAAAAACTTTGATATAAAAGAAAAACCGTGTTTAATCTACTAAAAAAAAATTCAATAACAATAATCAATGAGCTTATCATAAATTATTTTTGAAACCTCCAATAATCAACCAAAAATATTTTGGCTAACGAGATAGATAGCATTATAGGAAAATTTTAAAAACCTCGCCAAATATTAAAGAAAATCAAATATATGAGATGTAGTATAAAAGCTCTTCTAGTAGTTTCTTATCACATATTTGCACATGATGCATTACTTGTTTCTTTTTTACTCTTTTTAATCCTCTTTTGGTTCTTTTCTTATAATAGATACTTAGGTTTTTTTACTTTCCATCACCCTCTTAAAAACATAATACAAGCTATTATATTATTTTAAATTACACAATAAACTCTAGCAGTCCATAAAATATATATCTTTTTCTTTTTACTAATTACCATTAATAGAAATCATATATTGTCTTTTAACTATAATAAGATCATTCTCATTCAAGTGATCAAGTCATTTATACAATATTTCCATGAAACAATCCTCAATTGTATTCACTTGAAGTGTAGAGAATGAACATGATGTCCAATAAAGAGTACTTTGCTTATCTTTTTTCACTACCACCATTTTTCCTTAAGTTTCATCACCAAAGGAATTATGATAATCATCCTTATCAAGTATATATGCAGAAATACAATTGAGGGAAATAACATAATGTGTCTAATATTATTCAAATATAGCTTATAAATATACTAGTCTCCAACCAGATTTCTTCAGTGTCAAAAGTCTTGAGTTAACCTTTGATTTCCCATCTTCACATGCCCAAGATCTCCAACAATATAGGATGTGAAAAAAATCATATTGTGGTGTAATATGAAATGAGGCAACAAAGTCAATAATTCATTCATACTCTTGGCTAGTGATATTAATAGAGTCACCTTCGTGAACAATGACCAACTTCACCACTAGATATAATTGTAGTAGTAATTTTTTTTATCTTCTCTTTTATTGTTATTATTCTCCTATCCTTTCATCTCTCTTGCTTGAGGATCCAACAATTTTTTAATCACATGTTCTAGTTTATTACAACGAAAACATGTAATATCTCTTTTTGGTAATTTATTCCACCATGTCTTACAATTGTGTGGCAACGAGCTATGCAACAACAATACTAGTAATATCATCTAATACAATCTCCACAATGATCAATTGATTCCTCATTCTGAAAACATTTAAGAAATTTTTAAACTCAATCAACTCGCTTAATCTCTTTCATAAATTGTAAGCTAGAGTCTCACCTAATATACAATAATGATAAACAAGTTGATTTATCCATTGTGTAATCAAATCAATAGTTTTTTTATTTTTCTTCTTTGAATCTATCTAAGATTTATTTGTTGATTAATATCTTGATCCTTAATAAGATTACACATGTCTTTGCAAATAAAAAAAATTTCCATGCAATATTTTTATGTTGAATTTAATTATAATTACAATACCATTATTATTTCCTGTCTTCAGAACACAAACTAAAACTTTTAACCGAAACTGATATCAATGAAAGAAGATAATAAAAATAACAAACAAAAACTAAATTGGCATCAATTTTTTCTTACATAAATAATATGCAAATGAGATATATAAAAAAAAAACGTCTGCATATATCAAAACATTTTAACATGAAAAAACCTTCCTATAAAAAAAAATCTAAGGGAACTAACAAAGTAAAAAACTTCTGCTAATCATAATTAATTGATATATCACAAGTTAGGAAACCAAATCCTGAGACGTGGTATAAAACATATTCTGAATTAACTTATCTGCAATTTGCACATAATAGCTCTTTTTTTCTTTTTCACATCATCTCTTGGTAGTTTTTTTTTCCCACAAGATACACTCATAACTTTTGTCTTTTTTCTCATTCCTGAAAAGCTGGTGTAAATATTTATATATATCATAATGCAATCCGTATAAAAAAATATTTTTTATCTTTTTTTTAACTAAATCAGCATGAATTAGTGGACCAACTAAAAAATATTTGATTATTTTAATGACATTTTTTTTTATATTTGCGGGAATTGTATGGGGAAGTTTCGTGGTTGAAAGCATTGTACTTTGTAAGTGATATGGACATGGCATGAAGTAGTGGAATATTTACTTTAATTTTATTAGTATATCATCATTCACACCCGCACAAATCTGAAACTGACATGATTCCTATATTTTATCTGTAGATTGAAGATGAAAGAAACAGAGAGAGTGTTATAAAATTTGTAATGAGTCTGAGTGGTACAACACAACACAACAACACAGGGATGCTAAGAATGAAAGTGGATGGTGCGGTTTTAAAGTGCATTTTGAGACAGAATATCCATTCCCTCTCAAAGATGTTTTTGAGACAGCAATTGATGTTTGTTTTGTGCAGTAGTTTATTTCTGATTATGATTGTGAGCTCCACTTTCACACGTTATGTATGGCATGGCAATGGCAATGGCAATGGCATAGTTGTGAATGATGATGATGACGATGATAGAGAAATTCCACTGAGACACTACCGGCCGCCCCTCCCAACCCAACCTCAGAACAAAAGTAAACGCTGAATACAGATTATTTATTTATTTTATTACCATACTTTTCTTTCATATATCTATCTCCCACTTGTCAACATCACTCCACTTTCTCCCTTCTTACCTTGCCTTTCCTGGTACATACATGCTCTTTGGTCAATGCCTGGTCGCTGCTATGCCATGCTATTGCTATTGCTATCCTTTCCTACCTCCCATATTACCCTTATGCCCATTCCTTCTTTTGCTCAAGGAAGGACCTTAAAGACTCCATCTTTTTCTTCTGGGGATTCGTTCCGATGAGAGCTTCCACTCCCAGAGACACACCAACCCCATCAACATCAACAACAACGTCAACACCAACCTCTTCCATCTACATGATTCCCAACTTAATGGTCTTTTTCATTCTCCTGTTTCTTCTTCTCTCTGCCTTCCTTCTTCCTGTTCAAGCCGCCTCCTGTAACCAACTTGATAGAGACTCACTCTTGGCCTTCTCCAGGAACATATCCACTCCTTCTCCTCTCAATTGGTCTGTTTCTGTTGATTGTTGTCTCTGGGAAGGCATTAAGTGTGATGAAAATTTCAGAGTCATACATCTATTGCTACCATCCAGGGGTCTCGCTGGCTTCATCTTCCCATCACTCACAAATCTCACTGCTCTCTCCCTTCTTGATCTATCCCAGAACCGCTTATCCGGTTATCTCCCAGACCAATTTTTCTCACTTCTTAATCACCTGCAGATTCTTGATTTAAGCTACAATCGTCTCTCTGGTGAATTGCCACCCTTTGTTGCTAAGACCAGTGGCAATACCATTCGGGAGCTTGATCTGTCCAGTAATTTATTCCACGGAAAACTACCACTCTCTCTCCTTCAGCACCTGGCAGATGCAATCGCAGCAGGGAGTTTGACATCTTTTAACGTTAGTAACAACAGCTTCACTGGTCAAATTCCCACTTCTCTCCTCTGCAATAACCACAGTAGCTCATCCTCTCTTAGGTTCTTGGATTATTCCTCCAATGATTTCTCTGGCATGATTCAGCCAGGACTAGGAGCATGTTCCAAGCTGGAGAGATTTCGAGCAGGCTCCAATTCCCTATCCGGGCCCCTTCCTGGTGATATTTTCGATGCTGTTTCTCTCAAAGAAATCTCTTTGCCCCTCAATAAACTCGGTGGAACCCTTGGTGAGAGCATTGTTAACCTTGTCAACCTCACAGTTTTGGAGCTCTACTCCAATAATTTCACCGGCCCCATTCCCTCTGATATTGGTAAGCTCTCCAAATTGGAACGTTTACTTCTTCATGCCAACAAAATAAATGGCACTCTGCCCCCATCTCTAATGGACTGTGTCAATCTTGTCATGTTGGATGTAAGGCTCAATTTGTTGGAGGGAAGCCTCTCGGCATTGAATTTCTCCGGACTCCTCAGACTCTCAGCACTTGACCTCGGCAACAATAGTTTTACTGGTATTATACCACCAACCATGTATGCATGCAAATCCCTTAAAGCTGTAAGACTTGCATCTAATTATTTTGAGGGACAGATCTCACCTGATATACTTGGACTTCAGTCTCTGGCTTTCCTATCAATTTCTACCAACAACCTCAGTAATGTCACAGGAGCTCTGAGGCTGCTTATGGGACTCAAGAACCTTAGCACTCTCATGCTCTCCCAGAATTTTTTCAATGAAATGATGCCAGATGATGTCAACATAACAGACCCAGATGGATTCCAAAAGATCCAAGTTCTAGGTTTGGGCGGTTGTAATTTCACAGGCCAAATACCACACTGGCTTTATAATCTGAAGAAGCTCGAGGTCTTGGATTTGTCCTATAATCAAATTAGTGGTTCAATTCCTCCTTGGTTGCACACGCTTCCCGAGCTTTTCTACGTAGACTTGTCTTTTAACCTCCTCACAGGAATGTTTCCAGCTGAGCTCACAACGCTTCCAGCACTAACATCACAACGGACCTATGACGAAGTAGAAAGGACTTACCTGGAGTTACCCGTGTTTGCTAATGCCAACAATGTCTCTCAGATGCAATACAATCAGATTTCCAACCTACCACCAGCAATATATTTGGGAAACAATAGCCTCAACGGCAGTATCCCGGTAGAGATTGGCAAACTCAGAGTCCTTCATCAGCTGGACCTTAGTAACAACAACTTCTCTGGCAATATCCCAGCGGAAATTTCTAACCTGATTAACTTAGAGAAACTATACCTCTCAGGAAACCAACTTTCCGGGGAAATTCCCGTTTCACTCAAAAGCTTGCATTTTTTGTCTGCTTTCAGTGTAGCATACAATAATCTTGAAGGACCGGTACCCACAGGTGGCCAATTTGATACTTTCTCCTTTTCTAGCTTCGAAGGAAACCCACAGTTGTGTGGGTCAGTTGTTCGGCGGTCTTGTCTTCCTCAACAGGGTACTACTGCTCGTAGTCACAGCTCAAGCAAAAAGCTGATAATTGGATTTGCCATTGCAGCCAGTTTTGGCCTTGTTTCCTTCGTTTCAGTGTTGATAGTGTGGGTAATATCCAAGAGGAGGATCAATCCAGGTGGAGAACCTGACAAGATTGAAGCAGAATCAATTTCTATCAACTCTTACAGTGGGGTTCATCCCGAGGTTGACAAAGAGGCCAGCCAAGTGGTACTGTTCCCTAATAAAACAAGTGAAATCAAGGACCTTACCATAGTTGAAATATTAAAAGCTACAGAAAACTTCAGTCAGGCAAACATAATAGGATGTGGAGGTTTTGGTTTGGTGTATAAAGCAACATTACCAAATGGAACTGCTCTGGCAATCAAGAAACTTTCAGGAGAATTAGGTCTAATGGAAAGGGAATTTAAAGCAGAGGTAGAGGCTTTGTCGACAGCACAGCATGAGAATCTGGTTGCATTGCAAGGCTACTGTGTGCATGAGGGTGTTCGGCTTCTGATATACACTTACATGGAAAATGGAAGTCTGGATCACTGGCTACATGAGAAGGCAGATGGTCCATCTCAGATTGACTGGCCTACCCGACTGAAGATTGCACAAGGTGCAAGTTGTGGATTGGCTTACATGCACCAAATATGTGAACCACATATAGTGCATCGTGATATAAAGTCAAGCAATATACTTCTTGATGAAAAGTTTGAGGCACATGTTGCTGATTTTGGGCTGGCCAGACTCATTCTTCCTTATCACACTCACGTTACAACTGAACTTGTAGGCACATTAGGTTACATACCCCCAGAGTATGGACAAGCATGGGTGGCTACTCTGAGAGGAGACGTGTACAGCTTTGGGGTTGTCATGCTTGAGCTGCTAACGGGGAGGAGACCTGTTGATGTAAGCAAGCCAAAAATGTCAAGGGAGTTAGTTGCCTGGGTTCAACAAATGCGGAGTGAAGGAAAACAAGATCAAGTCTTTGATCCATTTCTGAGAGGCAAGGGCTTTGAAGAAGAGATGCTTAAGGTTCTTGATGTAGCCTGCATGTGTGTCAGCCATAATCCTTTCAAGAGACCCTGCATCCCAGAAGTTGTTGAATGGCTGAGGAATGTACGATTATCCAACCACCATATGAATAAAGACTAATGTCTGTTCCTATAGACTTGTATACTTTGTGCAAAAGGTTCCGATTCAATATATATACACAATCATTTTTACCTCTGTAAATGATGACTCCTAATCAGATTATGTTAGTTGCAAGATTTTGTTAGCTGTATATGTCATCATCCATATTGCTCAGGAAAATTTTCCATCTTAGGAATGCCTTAATGTCACAAACCTCCTCTGTAACACTTTCCAATCATACAACATCCTAAACTGCACAAACCTTTATTATCTGACTCTATTCTATCTTGTTTTACTTTTCAATCATACGCAAAATCAAGTAACAAAAGAGTAAGACAGTACAAGAAGGTTATGTTTTTTTCTCTTTTGGGGTTACAATTTGAAAATGCTGGGTATGAAAGAATTGAGTACAAAAAGATAGTGGAGATAAATTGAATGATGGTAATGATTATTTGTTGAGTACAACTAAAGAAGTTGAAATAGTTGCATTGTCGGTGGTGGCAGTAAATGGAATTTGAATTTGTTCATTTTAGAAAAATGAAAAAGAGCATTGAATAAATGCAAGAATAGAATGGAATGGAGCACTGCATTTTTGGTATCTAAATAAATAATTACAGCTTAGAAGCTGCCAATCTCAGACTGAGGCATGCGAAGAGAGACTCCACCCGTTTTATTATCAAATTATATAACTAATATTTTGGTATTAAATCTTTACTAGTTTCATCCTTAAGTTTATATTTTTATTTATTAATTTAATCCCTAAATCCATATATTTTATCACGTATAAGTTTAAAGAACTTTTTAACATTTGCAGAATAGTTTAACATATATTTTAATATTTTAATGTTTTATTCTGGTGACTTTAAATTTCAGGTGATATGTTTACATTATATTCTTTCTTCTTCTTTTTTTCTGTGAATGAACTCTTACTCAATTGGAGGGGTTGAATTTGAATAAAATCATCAATTAATCATCAATTGAATTACTTTGTCACCCTATTAAGTGGTGAATTAAATGATTCAAAATAGATTAGTAAAAATCTTACTTCTTGCTTTTCATTCATGAACAACTTCAATTTCATTTAGTACTTACCATTTACTGAGTTAATACCAGTAACAACAAAAGAAAAAAAAAAATCTGGAGCCAGTGAATTGAGTTTCTGGGAAATCCTGGAATGATTACAACAGGTTGTGAAGATGAAGCAACTTCATAAAAATTATCAAATTGTTTGGCACAGCATGACATTATAGATAGAACATATAAATTGGGTTGACCTGCAGAGGGAGGTATGAAGGAGAAAAGGGGTAACATAGATAGCATAGTACAAGGAAAAAGGGAGGTTGTGTTGTACAAGATTGATCTGTCTGTCCATAAAACGAGAGTGTCCTGTCCCCGTAAAACCCCATTGGTTTGGATCCGTCGGAGCTTCCAATGGGTAAAAAGAGACAGACGGGGAAAGGAGATTAAGGCAGCAAATCCAACTCAGCAACCACCAACCACCAACCAACAACTTCAACTTCCTTCATTCAAACATGTTGGAGGATTCAAAAGGGTAACAACACTTAAACGAACTAAAAAAGAGAGAAAAAGAAAGTGTAATGAATAAAAAATGGTTTCCATTTCAGTCATCTCCTTGGATATACCAACAGAGAAGCATGGTGGCACAGCGGCGCAGGATGTAGAGACGAGCACGTTGCTCCTTAACCAAAGAAGCGCACTTGTTGCTAAACCCATCTCCCTTTCTCTTACCATTACCACGGATCTTAGTTCTTTGCTTCAACATTCTGATTTTGATATTACGTAGAGCTTTTCACACCCAAAAAAAAGCTCGCTCGCAACAGAGCTTGAGGGAGTAGGTAGAGGAGCAGAGGAACTTATATACTGATACGTATGAATGTATATTATATACATACGTACGTACGTACAAAGGCAACAGTTGACGTGCCGAGTGAAGGAGTACACAGGAAGTGAACGTGTAGGCTCGAAAACTGAGGTCAGGGAGGGGGAATGAATGTGGTTTTCGTGAATAAAATAGTGCCCTTACTTGTGTTGCCAATGTGGATTAAACTTGTTGGCGTGCAAGATCAAGCGACGTTGACGTTGATGTTTATGTTGATG
Source organism: Vigna mungo (assembly GCA_036885675.1). Classification (NCBI taxonomy): domain Eukaryota; kingdom Viridiplantae; phylum Streptophyta; class Magnoliopsida; order Fabales; family Fabaceae; genus Vigna; species Vigna mungo. Next base: position 326,183 of record CP144699.1, on the reverse strand, counting down.
TTGATGTTAAGGTTGAGAATATTGAGGTTGAGGTTTAGTAGAAAAGTGGCAAAGGTGATGATGGAACATTAAAAGAGGGGCACTGCTATAATTCGGACAAAGCACGGAGAGTTTAGTCATGGAAACACCAACCATTCGGTTGGATTCTCACGTTACCTTTTGTTTTACTTCCAACTATGGATTTTATACCAATCTATCCTATGTTACTGACACCTTTTTAATACAAAATATGTTGCCACTCACCACCTTAACCAAGTATGAGAATCTGTACCAGTAATTCTTCTTATCCCAAACCAAAGATAATATATATTGTTCTCAGTTTAAAACAATATCTTCATGATGAATCCTGTTTAGTTGCTGGGGAGAATATGTTCCTTTGTCACCAAAACTTTTCAAAGCCAGAATTTCGTTTGATTACTTATTGTTCTTTTTTGTCAAAAGTAAAAGTACTTATTCTTTGACTTCTTTAAAAACTAATTTTAACTTAAAAAGAAATTATTTATTTATCTTTTGTGTAAGTATTTGTCAAGAAATTTGTACATAAGAATAGTTAGTTCGCTATGCTTGTATTTGTTGTCCTGTCAAGTATTATCCGGGAGTTCTTGAAAAATAGTCAAATCATATTTTTCAGTTTCGGTGGAGGTTGGATGGCTGGCTTCCAGCTTTTCCTGACAGTCAAAAAGTTTGGATTCTAAGCATGATGTTGAGTAGGATCTTTTCAGGATGCCAATTTTTACCTGGAATAGATATACTATTCGATTTGGTGCTTAGATCAAGATTATCTTTCTTCTAGTTAGGCATTAATTTGTGATGGGTCAAATGAGTTCTCGATATGCAGAAGATATTGTTCCATTTTTACATGCATGCAGAAGATACTGGTACACTTGATCAGGCAGGGTAAGAAAATTTTTATATACTTGAGGTCCCCGTTTATATTTTTAACTGCATGCAAACTATTTTATTTGGCGTTATTATCATAATATCATGGCCTGAATTTAATTAAACTAAAAAACTCTATATATTAATCTTGTTATTAGTTTCACATAACCGAGTAGATATCCTTTTTTATGTGGTGAAAAGTGAAGTGAAAGCATATACGAGGAGAAAAGCACTAACATGCCCTTCATCTATCACAATCAATTCAGCAGGATTAGTAGAGTATTTCTTAATCCTTTATGACATGTATGCATCCCCATTCAGTGAACTTCCATAAGTGTGGCACAAGCTGCCCACTAGAGACTGTTTGCAACTATTAATAGAGTAGAATTCAAGCAGAGTGAGGATGTTTCTTCAATGAGCTGAGTTTTTTCTTTCACTGTTTTTAATATGTATGGATAATAGGACTTAGGAGTAGCCAGGTCCTCGAGATCGTTTCCAAAACACATGCTTATACATTTTTTTATGAGATGGATGTGTACAACTCTGGGGTTGTCATGCTTGAGCTGCTGATGCGGAGGAGGCCTGTTGATGTAAGCAAGCCAAAAATGTCAAGGGAGTTAGTTGTCTGGGTTCAAGAAATGAGGAGTGAAGGAAAACAAGATAAAGTCTACGATCCATCAATAAGAGAGGCAAGGGCTTTTGGAGAAGAGATGCATCAACCAGAATCCTTTCAAGAGACCAAGCATAGAGAAGTTGTTGCATGATCGATGAATGTACGATTATCCAACCAGTAAATGAAAAAGACTAGAGATAAATGATGGCTCTCCTTGTCAGACTATGTTAGTACCAAGATTTTAATAACCATATATGTGATCGATGAATGTAGGATTATCCTTCGCAGAAAGCATACCAAATAACACACCATCAAAGCTGAAAAAATAAATAAATAAAAAACGTAATGAAACTTTTATTGAACTCGCATTAGATAGCTATTGCAGTATTGTTGTACACCCAGTATTATTAAAAATCAATTCATCCTAGAAAGTTCGTTATGTTCAATTTGCCTTGAGTCATTAAAAAATAACCTGATACTGGTTACACATCTAGAAAATCACTAAAAACAGATCATTTCTCCAATTAGAAGAAAACATATTAATCAAACTACATGGGCCCTTTGCTGGACATGCCAAGCTACAACCTCTTCGTAAGACATGTTTCCTCCAAAAATATCCAATGCACTACCCACAGTTACATCCACGCGTTCCATTCCCGCACTTTTAATCCTCTCTAGGTCAGCCATTCCAGTCACACCACCAGCATAAGTAACAGGAATAGGTGAATGCTTGCCAAGCAAAGCAACAAGCTCTTCATCAATTCCCAACTTTTTCCCTTCAACATCAACACCATGAACCAAAAACTCATCAGCAAAGTTGGCAAGAAATTCCATTACACCAGGATCAACAAAAACATCACTAAACTTCTGCCATCTATCAGTGACAATTGCATATTTACCATCCTTTTTTCTACAACTGAGATCCAACACAAGCCTCTCTTTGCCAACAATTTGAACAAGATCTTTTAGCCTTCCAATATCCATTTGTCCATCATTGAATACATAAGAAGTCACAATGACGTGGCTTGCTCCCTCTTCTATGTAACTCAAACAATTGTCAGAATTTATTCCCCCTCCAATTTGTAGACCACCTGGATAAGCATGCAATGCTTCCAAGGCAGCAGCTTTGCTCAAAGGGTCTGCACCAAGCATGATGACATGGCCACCCGTGAGTTCATCTCGTCTGTAAAGAGTAGCATATTCAGCAGCCGACTTATCCGACTCAAAATTGGTCACAGGATCCGACCCATCGCCCCCTTTCAAGTCTTGCAAGGTTGACCCCACAATTTGTTTCACTTTTCCCTTGTGGATGTCGATGCAGGGACGGAATTGAGCCGCGCATTGAATGGAAGGAGGAAATCTTCGAGTGGAAGGTGAGAAGAGAGTGAGAGAAGAACGGTTATTAGCAAGAAAGATGGGTGAGGTGACGAAAAGCCCAAAGGAATGAGATGCAGAGAGATTTCTCATCATTCCTCAAGGCAACTGTGACAACCCTTCTTCACACAAGAGAAGGAGAGACTCGCTTTCTATCGGAATGAACATTGAAGAACCTAAATGGATGAAAATTTTCTTTCCAGGGACCTAATAACCAGGTCACCAAAATCTCTCTTTGAAGGACCTGTGTTGGGTATTTACTCTACTTAAAGAAAAGAAAATGAGAATGAGAAAGATAGTGAGAAAGGGTCATTCAAATTAGAAAAAACAAAACATTGAAATAGAATCGTCAAAAGTGAATCATACGACAGGGATTACCTTCAGCGATGGCAGATGGGAGACAAACAGAGAATGGAAAGTGCTTCCCAGTTGCAGCAGCCAGTGAAACACGATCCTAGGGTTTCAGGTAAGACTATAAGAATCAAAATGCATTTTTTAGATTCTGGAAAGTGCATTCGAAAATGAAAGATAGAAGAAAGAAGAAACTCGTGAGGTGTAGAAAGAAATTACTTCGTTATTCGATGGCCCAAGAAAGGCCCAAAGTGTTTATGGAAGGACACCAATTTCATGTGTCCTCTAAAGTTCTTTTCTTTATAAAATTTGACATCCAATCTGCCAAGATTTCGAAATCAGCATTAACCTATCTGAAAAAAATATTAAATAACAAAGATAGTATTGAGTTAAAGCTTCATTTTTTTTAATTTATTATGTATGAATATGATGCAATTTTTTTTTTTTGAAATTGATAGAAATAATGTTAAAACTTAAAAAGTTTGGAGTTTTTGAATATTGAAGAGGGATTGTTATGACATTTTTTATTTTCTTGAATTCATTGTACATTGTATATTAGACGAAATCTTTAATTTTTAATTACTGAGTTGTAATACTTGTGTATTATGTTTTGCCAGATAGATAAAAAAAATTAAAAAGGTGAAATTTAAAAAAAAAGAAAAACTACTAAGATTGAAAGTTAGGTGATTCATGTTGAACTAATCCGTTTATAAGATGGATTAAGGTGAACTGATTCATGTTGATAGCTGTACCATCATGTAACATGCTATCATGTGTATTTAGTTGTTACTTTTGTCAAATTTTCAGTATTTTATGTATTTTTTTTTTTTTTTTTTGTATTTTCTTACAATTGTAACAGAAATGTAGTGATGAACATTAGAAGATGTCTGAGAATGTATGTTTGCAATGCAATGCAATGCAATGAAGAAGTTGAAATTAGGGAGAAGTAAATGAAAACAAGAGTTGATGGGGGAAGGAGAGAAAGTTAGGTTTTGAAAGGTGGCTGAAGACATGACAAGAGAAGCTAAGACAACTTTAACTGTTGCAAAAAGTGTTGGAAAGTAGCATTGCATCGTTGCTTGCTTACCCTTCTGCAACTGCCAACCAACAGTCAGCATGCAACTAACATGCTAACGTTGTTTGCAATACTTTCATTATTAATGTAATGGAACGAAAGGAATCTAACCTCTCTCTATCTTACTTCCACTCTGCTTCTTCTCACTACTTAGCTCACCTCCCACTTTCACTTTCCCTCCAAGTAAGTATTTCATCACAAAAAATATGTTACTACTGTTCCGACAAGAATCTACGCTGTAATTCATAGTTACTGTGTCAACTTAGGTAGTCATGTAATGAATACCTTATACAACCATGTCTTTACTACACTGAAGTTTATTCAAGTAAATATTTTGCATGGTTTGGTGCTGTTTATTTATCTCGGTGATACAATTCTGATTTTGACCAACTGTTGCAATTACAAACTGCTTAACTTCTGCATGCATAATCTGCAGCCATAACATGGCTGAGGAACTGGATAAACCGTTGCTTGATCCTGAGAATTTCAACCGAGATGGCATTGATTTGGTAAGTCCTCTAACAAAGGCAGGGCTCAATCAAAACTTAGCACTGTTTCCTTCAACGTTTTTCGTTTTTTGTTTCATTACAAATATCGTTTAATTATTTGCATGAAAGATGGTGAAATTACTGAACAGAAAATACGTTTCTGTCATTGTAATTAAAAATAAAAATATTTTATCAAATGAAATAAACTCTTACTATTTTAATTTCGACTTCATTGTTCGTTTTCATTTTGATCAGGAGCGTATACCATTAGAAGAAGTATTTGAACAGTTGAGAACATCACGAAGAGGACTTTCATCTGATGATGCCGAAGCTCGAATAGAGATATTTGGCCCAAACAAACTTGAAGAGAAGAAAGTAAGAACATACTTATAAATATTTATTTTCATAAATTCATCATATAAAGTATGTGAATCAGGATAGATTTGGCCATTCAAGTACCTTGTAAACTCATACCAAGACATAGTTGTTAAAGTAGCTTGTTCACTGAGATTTTGAATCTTATAAATTGTGAGTTTTGCATTGTGGTAATTTATTTTGAAAGGCAAGGAGGCATCCCATTTTGTTGCGGGGCCCTTGTTTGCAGTTAGTATGTTTGCATCCACTTAAAGAAATTCTAACCTTCAAATTCTACTGCAGGAGAATAAAATATTGAAATTTCTTGGTTTTATGTGGAATCCTTTATCATGGGTTATGGAAGCAGCAGCACTGATGGCGATTATCCTTGCTAATGGTGGAGTGAGTAGAGAATGCAATAATTGTTCTATAATATACCATATGTTGTTTCTTCTTTTCGTTCAGCGTTCTATTTTTAGTTTGTATTTCCATTTCTTGGTTCCTCATTTTGAGATAAATTTTCAGGGGGAAGGTCCTGATTGGCAAGACTTTATAGGGATTATATGCCTACTGGTAATTAACTCAACTATTAGTTTTATAGAAGAAAATAATGCAGGTAATGCTGCAGCGGCATTAATGGCACGTTTAGCTCCTAAAACAAGGGTATGTTTCTTTGTTGACGACATTTATGTAGGAATTCATCACCTATGCCATGCAGAGTGAACATATCTCCTTAAAAAACATAGTACTATGTTACTATATTGCTTAAGGATTGTAATGCTAAAATACATTGTTTTCAGGATTCCTTAAGTACACAAATTAATGAGTCCCTAATATCTTTGTTCAGGTTCTCAGAGACGGGCAGTGGCAAGAGCAAGATGCAGCAATTTTAGTACCTGGGGATATAATTAGCATAAAATTGGGAGATATAGTTCCAGCTGATGCTCGCTTGCTAGAAGGGGATCCTCTAAAAATTGATCAGGTAAGCCTTTGTTATGAAATAAATGAACATTGTAAATCTAATGTATATTTTTTTTTTACTTTCTATTTAGTGATTTTGTAATATATTTTCTCATGAAAGACTGGTACAATGATGAAGAAACAGAGTTCATGATGTCCTGGTTTTGTTTTATGCAGTCAGCCCTTACTGGAGAGTCTCTACCTGTCACGAAAAGAACTGGTGACGAGGTCTTTTCCGGTTCAACATGTAAACATGGAGAGATTGAGGCTGTAGTGATAGCAACAGGAGTTCACTCCTTTTTTGGAAAGGCAGCATACCTGGTTGATAGTACTGAAGTTGTTGGACATTTTCAGAAGGTAACTTAAGAAAACTTTGGACTCTTTCGGTAAGGAGAATATACATTGAGATTGAAGCATTTGTTTTATATGGAGATTCATTTCAATGCAAAATATACTTTGCAAGTGTTGATCAATCAGTCAAATTTCAGACCGTATCTGTTTTTCTTACCTTTTTCAGGTCCTTACCTCAATTGGTAACTTCTGCATTTGCTCTATAGCTATAGGGATAATTTTTGAAATAATTATAATGTTCCCAGTGGAGCATCGATCATACAGGGATGGAATCAACAATCTTCTTGTTCTCCTAATTGGAGGAATACCCATCGCTATGCCAACAGTCTTATCTGTAACACTTGCAATTGGCTCTCACCGTCTTTCTCAGCAGGTCCAATTCTTTAGCTCTTAACTAGAATCAAATTAAGATTTTGTCTGCATTATCAATAATAATAGTTCAAAATTTGGGAATCCTATATCACTTTGGCTAATACACGGGCACGTGGTGTTACCCTCAAAGTTCAAAAGAATGTAGCAAATCTTTATGCTTCTGACTATGCTCTTTCTGTATTTTTACTTCATTTGTAAGGGAGCCATAACTAAAAGAATGACAGCAATTGAAGAAATGGCAGGCATGGATGTGCTCTGCAGTGACAAAACTGGAACTCTTACACTGAATCGCCTGACTGTTGATAAAAACCTTATTGAGGTTGGTACTTAAAAATGACATATAAAAGTATATTATCTATATTGTTGATTCAAAATAAAATTTTCATGTTTTATCAGAATTCAATTACTAAATAATTGGCTGAGAATATAGAATCCAATGTGTTTGTAACTAGTACAACTACAATGCAGTTTGCTCAAGTCACTAAAAAAATTTAGTTAGCAACTTTGTCCTTACTTAGAGTTTCACCTTACGTGTTGAACAGGTTTTTAATAGAAATATGGACAAAGATACGGTTGTTCTACTAGCAGCCAGAGCAGCTAGGCTGGAAAACCAGGATGCCATTGATACTGCCGTAGTTAATATGCTAGCTGATCCAAAAGAGGTAAATATACCATGTTACTTTAATACAGAAGTTCTCCAAATGTTCATTAATAGAAGAAAATTAATTCCTTCTTCCTCTCTACAGGCACGTGCAAACATCACTGAAGTTCATTTTCTACCATTCAATCCTGTAGATAAACGTACAGCTATAACGTATATTGATTCTGATGGCAATTTTTATCGGGCCACTAAAGGAGCTCCGGAACAGGTATCAAAATTTTTAAAAGGTGGTGAATAGCCTTTTCTTATTGCCTAACGTCTCCTAGTTTTTCTTCAAATCTAATGCAAAGTTTTTTCTCAATGGACCCTCATGCAAAGGGAGGAGAGAAAATTTTTTGCAATCATGGGAATGCCTTTTACAAAACTTCAGTGTTTTTTGGCTGTTTACTGCATACCAGATTCTAGATTTGTGTCAAGAGAAAGACCAAATTGCCAGAAAAGTGCACGATATAATAGACAAATTTGCTGAAAGGGGATTGCGATCTCTTGCAGTTGCTTATCAGGTTATCAGCATGATACCCTTCATTGTTCCTTTCCTGCTTAAAGGATCATTAAATGAAGAAAAAGATGTCAATGTTGCTTACTTATAGAAATTTTCAAAACACGTTAATTACTTTAACAATTTAGGATGTCGATTATTATTTTGTCTTAGATAAGTCATTATTCTTTCAGGAAGTTCCTGAAAAATCCAAGGATAGCCCTGGAGGTCCTTGGAATTTTTGTGGCTTGTTGCCTTTGTTTGATCCACCAAGACATGATAGTGCGGAAACCATCCGAAGAGCACTTAACCTTGGAGTCTGTGTAAAGATGATTACAGGTAAACATGAAATTTCAATGGAAGCAGAGAATAAAATATAACAAAAGACCATAGTGTGGTGGTAGTTGTTGCACAGAAATGATAGGGGCTACTGCGTGATATAAGATATTTTGTCTGATTCTAATCAAATTGCTCAATATTCACTGAATAACTGCAAAAACTCACAATGACATTCAAGGTTTATATAATCAAAGGATCAAAGTGTAACTACAATTATATAAAGCAAATATAGTAAAGGAAATATCAATGAGAGAATATTGTTGGCATCAAACTTCACCAAACATGCTCTGTAATCCTTCTCAATAATACACATAACTGCTCATTCAATGTGTTATTAAAATTTATCAATATCACTAATCATCAATCCGTTTGACTCATACTTTCTCTGTGTTGGAACTTACCTGCAACACACCCAAATTAACATATGTTGTTCATTGCTAAATTCTTTTCTCAAATAATAAATTTTAAATATCTTCCAATAAAAGTGGCTGAATAATTCATCTATCTTTTGTGTACATTCACATTTGAAATGTTTAGGTCAAATAAGCTAGTTTAAACGTCAATGCATTGTAGGTGATCAATTAGCCATTGCAAAGGAGACAGGCCGAAGACTTGGCATGGGAACAAACATGTACCCTTCTTCATCTTTGTTAGGGCATGAAAAAGAAGAGCATGAAGCTCTCCCTGTAGATGAGCTCGTTGAAATGGCAGATGGATTTGCTGGTGTTTATCCTGGTATATGAATTTGATAGTTAAGAAAGTTAGTTGCTTCTCTCAGACCATATATATATATTTGGCTCTTGCTTCCTTTCATTCTGTATAATAAATTACTACAACTAGAAAAATATGGTTTTCAGACATCTCACTATCTTAGCTAACAAATAAAGAGAATGATGAAATATTATTCCAATAGATCAACACCATGAGTCTTATGGGAACAAAATCTTGCATAATTGATCACTTTTCTTGAACCTTTCAGCCTCCAATAATTTACTGGTCAGATATGAGTAGTTTCAACCAGCCTATGGCTTGCACTATTTCTTATTTAAGATAAAAAAAAATGAGTGATTTAAGCAAGAAAATAATTTCTAGTCTGAAGTGCTTAGCACCAGTTTTTGTTCTTATTCAAATTTTTTGGATGAATATCTCCTATACGTTATTACCTATCATTTTCGACAGTGTTGCTATTTTACCAAGTATATTGAACAAATATTTTATCAATGTTGCAATTCATACTTTCAGAACACAAGTATGAAATAGTGAAAATTTTACAAGAAAAGAAACATGTTGTTGGGATGACCGGGGATGGAGTAAATGATGCCCCAGCATTGAAGAAAGCAGATATCGGAATAGCTGTGTCAGACGCTACAGATGCTGCAAGAAGTGCTGCTGATTTGGTCTTAACCGAGCCTGGGTTAAGTGTCATTGTTAGTGCTGTGTTAACAAGCAGAGCTATATTCCAAAGAATGAAAAATTATACAGTTGAGTGTGTAGTATTTCTCTTCTTTTGCACTATGATAGAAATATTCTCCTTTCACCTTTTTATACATTATGTAGCCTCAACAAGAAAGCAAGACTCTTAGGAGCTAGAAGAATATAGTCAAAGTGTCTAACTGAAACCTAGATTGTTCAAACCACCAGTCATTATAAATGTATCAATCAGTAATAACTCGGATTGTTTTTCATGATAATATTTATTTGATGTTCATTTGATTGCTTTCTTTAATGCAGATATATGCTGTCTCCATCACCATAAGGATAGTGGTAAGAAAAGTTCCTACCCCCAATTTCAGAGTCATTTTTATAGATTATGTTTTTCTCTATTCTTGAATTTCTATCTAAACATTAAAGTTCCTTTGAACGAGCGTCTAACTTATCAAACCGAACCCTTTTGCAGGTTGGTTTTACTCTCCTGGCATTAATTTGGGAGTATGATTTTCCACCATTCATGGTCTTGATCATTGCAATACTAAATGATGGTAGTACTTCTGATCATTTCTTCACCCCAGTACTGGACATGAATTATAAAACTTCCACTTTCCTTTTCTTCCGTATCTACTTACTCAAGCAATAGATAAAAACTATACTCACCATTTTTTTTTCCAGTATATGACAATGTAAGATCTGTAGTCATAACATTTTAATTTTGAACTAGGTACTATCATGACCATATCTAAAGACAGAGTGAAGCCATCCCCGACACCCGACAGTTGGAAGCTGCCAGAGATATTTGCAACAGGAATAGTGATTGGAACTTATCTTGCTCTGGTCACTGTCCTATTCTATTGGGCAATAGTTGAGACCACTTTCTTTGAGGTACAAAAGTTTTTGTCTCCCCCACCCTGATCTTGTTGTCAAGACCTAAAATGAAAATTACATTTCACTCAATTTATAAACATCTTTGAGCCGAAAAAGTGTTGTTGCAGACCCACTTCCATGTAACCTCCTTATCTAGTGACAGCGAGAAAGTTTCATCAGCTGTATATCTGCAAGTTAGCATCATTAGCCAGGCTCTAATCTTTGTTACTAGAAGCTATGGATGGTCATTTCTAGAGAGACCCGGAGCTCTGCTGATGTGCGCCTTTGTAATAGCTCAACTGGTAATGTTGCATGCCTCAAGTGTAAGGAAGTTAGATTGTTTTAACACATAAAATAGTGGTTGATGAAGAATGTGATGTATGAATTGGTTAGGTGGCGACCTTAATTGCTGTGTATGCAAATATGAGTTTTGCAAAGATTAGCGGAATTGGATGGGAATGGGCTGGTGTTATATGGTTATACAGTTTGATCTTCTATGTACCATTGGACATCATTAAGTTCACAGTGCGTTATGCCTTGACTGGAGATGCCTGGAAACTCCTATTTGAAAGAAAGGTAAGTGGGAAACTGAGAAAGTTTACAGAAAGTTTACAGAAAGTTCAAAATTCGTAGCTTGAGTTTTGATGTGTTTTTGTGTTGAACAGACTGCTTTTACTTCAAAGAAAGACTATGGAAAAGAAGATAGGGCTGCAAAGTGGGTTCTTTCTCAGAGGACTCTACAAGGACTGCATCTCATGGCCGCCGGAGGCCTGGAAGTAAACGGAAGACGCTCTTCTATCATAGCTGAACAGGCCAGACGACGAGCTGAAATAGCCAGGTACTTTTTGCATCTCATTCACCACGTTTGCTCCTAATCAACTACAAAGAAACATCTTTTAGCTCTCAAAATGCATCAAACTTTGCAGGCTGGGTGAGTTGCACACTCTCAGAGGACATGTTGAGTCTGTTGTCAGACTCAAAAACTTAAACCGCAATATCCAATCAGCTCATACAGTCTGATGCGTTCCTTCTACCATTATTGCTTATTTCTTCTGTTTCTCTATCAAGTTTGCATCTTCTTCCACTCCCTCCAATTTTGTACCTCCCTCAACGAATCTTACGCATAAACTAAATCTAATTTTTTAGCCGTAGACGCAATCCTACTTTATCTTCTTCAGCTTGTTCTTGTACACTGCGTTTTTATCTTCAAATTCTTAAAGTTGTCGGAACTGTTACTTCCTGAAACGGACAGAGAATCTGACTGTCGGCAATGTTAGGGTTAGGGAATATTCCGTCTCTACCCAAACCATTTATTATATGTATGCGAATGTCACCGACAAATTGAAATTAAATCAAATTAATAATAATTATTTTTACAATATACAATGAATTAATAATTGTATAATTGTATTTATTTATTCTCTTTTTGTTTTATTATGTCCTGTGGCTGTGGCTGTTTTCCTAAACACCACCAATTATTTTTACCGTATACCGTTAAGTTTAACGAAGTTAGAACAAATTTTGTTTTATATTCTTTCTTTCGACCAACCCGTGACACAATACTTACTTGTCGCCTTCGGACAAACTATTTCAATTTGATTACTTTCGAATATATCTCTTATTTTTATTTTAATAATTCCAACACACTTGCATTTTTTTTTATTTTTAAAATAAATTAAAAACGAAAAAAAATTGAAATTAGTAGTAAGTACATCTCAAGAAATATTTTCTCAAGTGTTAACTGGGACTTTAAATCTAAGATTGGAGGCAATAAAAAAATCGTGTATTCTTTTAATCTTATATTTTTTAATATATTATTTGAGTAAATTGTGTACTTTTTTATTTATTAAATGCCGCACTTTTTATTTATCAAAGAAACACAAATATAGAAGACATAAAAAAAATAGAGAAATAAAGAATTCTATATACATTAAAGATAGTGGTTACAGGTCTGTTTTAGCGTTATTCGGGAGGCATGGTGGATATTATATTTTAATATTTCTTTATTTAACACTAGATGTTCTTTAAGGGAAATATTAATTAAAAAATATCATGTGTTAATTTTATATCGAATTTGATTTATTTGTCTTTTAAGATTACTATATAGATTAAATAATATGACAAGATTATGATATTAGAGTAATTATTCGATTAGACCACTCTAAATGAATATGCTCATAGGAGAGCATCTATTCACTATGAGTATAAATATTATGGTAATACAGATTTATGAGTGGTTTATAATGGAAAAATATTATGTACAAATTAAAAAAGGAATTTTATCATCTTGTAACTTGACTTTCATACGTATAATATACGTATTTTAGGATGAATTTATGGCATAATTGAACAATCTTCTCAATGGAAACCTTATTTTTTTCTCTCATATAAGCTTTTATGAAAAAGTTCATCCTCGTGTTTTGATAGAAAAATTTACTATTTTTAGAAATTCAAATTCATTTTATTTGAATTACTTTCATCTCAGTTGATTAGTATTTAAATACTTTATTTAAATAAGTTGTTTAAAGTTTATTACATTTTAATTTTCTTATTTTAAAATAAAGTCTTTCAATTGCATTAAATGCACATATCACATCTTCAATCTTTGTAAACATTTACTTAAACCCATACAAAGTTCACAAAAATCCAGTCAATATAAAATAATAATAATAATCTTACTCACGTTATTAAAAAAATAATAATTAATTACAAATTATTAGAAGATGGAAAACTACTATTAAGTCTAATTTATTTATAAACTGACCAATGCATAGGAAAAAGAAATAATTAGAACTGTTTGGCCAAATTAACAACATACCATTGTACAATGATTTGTAATTATACAATAATGTAAAATTATTTAAACCAATATTCAAGCTTAAACCTTATTATAAGTTGTCACTTCACTACGTACAAAATAAAGAATCATAAGTAATATGTAAATTTATGTTATTTTACTATGTGGAACAATATCTCTACGTTGTTCTATAGTAATAATTGAGACAACACATACCATATATGTTACATCAATGGAAAAAAATTATGTTACATCATAATTAAATAGGAATTTCCGAAAACAATAAATTACATAAAAATTAAAAATTAAAGATGTTATTCAATCCAAGTCACAACCTAGAAATTATTGAACACTCATTATTACCCCCCAAAAAACGGTCTTTAAAATAGGTGGCATTAGTTCAAACGTCTTTTTCCATTATTATTCTGTAATTAGAAAAAAAGATAATTCCATCATTAAAATTAGACAAAGATGAATGTTTTGCGTCACTTGCTTTCATTTTAGTAATTTATTAAATTTTGCATGACATCATTTCCAGTAATTGGTTTCTTTGACTTCCCTTCTTCAGCTTTGGCATAGCCGTTGGCATGAAAGCCACATATACCAATACTCGCTTATTCACCAATACGTATATACAGACATAAATACATAACAGAAAATAAATATTATTGTATAATAATAAATTTGTAGAAACGTGTCTTTCATTCATGTCCCTGTATTGTGAAGGCTACTTAAATTGTCTTGAAAGAAAAATCCAACACAGAAAAATCCAGAAAAACCAAGCTTCACAAAAATTTTCTTTCTTACTTCCCATCACAACTTCTTAGGGAAAATCATTATTACTTATAGTAATAGTGAGGTACTATTATTGAAGTATAAATTTATTTTTATGTATACTAGTACTGTGAGAGGCACTGTGACTGTGATAAAGTAAATAAAATTTCCATGGCTTTGGATTCTTTTGGCAATTCGTGCTGGCCAGCTTTACTTGGTTATGGGAGCAGCATTAGCATAGACCCATAAAATAATCAGAGAGAAAGATTAGAACTTGCTGAAAAGGGGTGACTGAAAAACCCTTTCAGCTTTCTGGGTAGGAAGGATTTTGTGAGAGATGGTGGAGTTTAGAAGGTTGTTACTGTTGCTGTGCATCACTTCCTGCATTCTTTGTTGGATGCCCAATGGTGCTACTTCTGCTACAGATCCAAATGATGGTTAGTCTCTTCTTTCACTTCACTTCACTCTCTTTCTCTGTTTGTTGCTTTTTGCATTGTGCTATTCTTGTAAAAACTTGCTCACATCCCCCATTTCACTTTTGTGCTTTGAACTGTCCAAACGATTTGTTTGGAGTTTTTAGTTTTCCTTTATTCTGAAACAATGGGAAGCATTGTAGCTGATCTATTGAGTGGCTCACATCACATCAGTTCTATTACCGTGATTGTTAGTGTTTTAGACAGTTTGTTGGTTTTCTCTACGGAGTACCGCTTGCGTTGCATGCCTATGGTCTCATCAAATGAACTGTATTCTTCCTTATCAGTTTGAACAATATGTTCTGTGCACTTGATTGTCGGTTCTTACTACTTTGTAATTGGTTAGCTTGCCTTGTGGCATTTCTAAGGTTTATGTTCTGCTAAGTGCTAAATAAGTCATTATCAATCCTTAGAGTTCTCTCATAGTCTTCTGCATTATTCGGTTGTTGATGGAAGTCTCACTTCTTTCCATGGCCTTTTCTTTTCCGTGTATATAGCTCTTACCCTTCAACTTTTTTATAAGGAAAATTTTCAATTTTCCCTCTCTACCTCCCT
The DNA here is from genome assembly GCA_036885675.1 of Vigna mungo. Classification (NCBI taxonomy): domain Eukaryota; kingdom Viridiplantae; phylum Streptophyta; class Magnoliopsida; order Fabales; family Fabaceae; genus Vigna; species Vigna mungo. Next base: position 310,991 of record CP144699.1, on the reverse strand, counting down.
GTTCAACTTTCATCAACTGTGGATCATATGCCAAAACAATTATGTAGTAGTGCACACAAAGTCTGAGAAAAATGAGCTGCTTGTTTTAGTAATCACTTTCTGATATTTTAAGGCTTTATGAGGTGTTTTTTGTATGCGTTTTATAGTCTGCCGACACTCTTGGTCTTTCCTCTTTCACCCCCTTACGTTGACTTCTTATCTTCAACATCTCGTGTTCAGTTTGATGTACAAGTAAATCATGCGTGTGTTATATTTCGCAATCAAATAAAGCTAAAAATTCTCAAAGGTAAGCAAAGAAGTGTACTGAATGGTAATGTTTACAACGCACTGGAGCATGTGCGTTTTTGTTTTTTTTTTTTTTTGTGGCAAGCCCTCTATGCTGCAGCTGCCCTTTTGGACTTCGGAACCATCCTTTATAGTAGCACTCAGCAAGCCCTTGTCCCGTGAGGATAAATGCTTTAATAGCATGAGCAGTACCGTGGAAATGTGTTAACTTCACCTGTGCTTAATTCCAAAATTCTGGTCAATGTTGTATGTGGACTTCTTTAATCTTATCTCTCAAATGGCACATTTTAGATCTGCCATATTTCAAATATGGGATTTGAGGTAGTTCATACGAAGGGATTAAAAATAAAGCAACTACTGCAATGGACTACTTGGCCATTCTAACTTCTGATTGGCAAATCACTAACAAAATCTTGTAGGGTTTAGGTTTCTGTTTAAGGTTTGAGTACCCATTAAATAGCTTGTTTTTACCCTTTTTTGTATTATATAGTTCGTGTCTAGTTTAATGCTGTACACTTCCTTTTCTGTCTTGTGTTGTCCACTTCTTTAAATCCTCAACAAGCAGTCAGCATTGGTTTTGTGACCCTTCAGAATATCTAGAATGTTTGCTTGATGAACATCTGATGATTTTGAATCTCATTTGCATCCCTAAATACGGACTTGTATGGGTGCATTGTGATCCTTCTAATAACTGGGTTTTGTACTGGCCCGATGATATAATTTTGAAAGGTTTTTCTTCAGGTGCCTAATATTTGGTGATGCTATTTTAACTAACATTATGCACACAAAACAATTACTAATCTTCTATCCATACTACTCCACCCAGGAAACTATGATGTACCATTCTGAGAATCCTTGGTGAAACTTAGGTTTCTTTTTAGTTTCTACGCTTTGATATTGATAAACTTGCAACTTTTATAGTCTACGAATAACCAATTAATTGTCAGAAAACATTTTCTTAATCTGTATTCATGGCTAAGGTCCAAATTATTCACTTTTGTTTAGAAGTAGTATATTCAAGGATTCTATCATAATGGATTAGTTTTGCCTGAAGAGAAATCTATACCTTGAAACATGTAAATGGATCATGTTGAGGCCATAACCTATTAGATAATGAAAACCCATAATACATGTATTAGGTTTACTGAATATTTTTATTTTTGGAATGTTTTCCGCAGCTGCTGCTGTGAGACTTTTATTTCAAAATTTGAACTCACCATCCCAACTTGGTTGGCCTGTTAATGGCGATGATCCATGTGGGCAACCTTGGAAAGGCATTTCTTGCTCAGGCAACCGTGTTACAGAGATGTATGGTCCCACTCTTCACTTTATATAATTTGATCATTACCTTTAGGCTTTGTTGCTTATTTTTAATGACTATTGTTTGTGACTTCTCAGTAAGTTATCTAATCTTGGACTGACTGGGTCGTTGCCTTATGGATTAGAAAGCTTGACATCTTTGAGAACCCTGTAAGATTAATGATCTCTTTCCTTACATATATTCATTGCTATCATTGTGTGACCTTGTAAACTTTTGTAGAGACATGAGTGGCAACAGTCTTGGCGGCAGCATACCATACCAGCTCCCTCCATATGTGCAGCGATTGTATGTTTCAACTGATATGGGGTTGTTACTCTTCAGTGTATTTTATTTATGATATGATTTGTAACGTTCTTAGTTCTTTGTGTGCAGAAATCTTGCTTATAATAACATCACAGGGACTGTTCCTTACTCTATTTCAAACTTGACAGCTCTTACAGACCTGTGTGTAATTTTCTTCTTGTAAATTTAAATAGTTGTACTGTATTGACCACCACTGCAAACACCTCAAAATAATTTTTTATTTTTTTTATGCAGGAATCTTGGTCACAATCAGCTCCAGCAAGGACTGGCTGTTAACTTTCTTAATCTTTCTACCCTCTCCACATTGTGAGAATTTGTCTTACCCTTCAGCTGCATAAAAACAGTAGTCTAAATGACTTTCAAGTTATTGTTACCTTTCTATAAAGTGTTGATCCTTTTCATCTCATGTATGTTTTGATAATGCTTTTTTAGATGAATTACTATTATGCAGTTGAATAGTTTTACAGTGTTAGTTCTAATTGCATTTCAAGACATTTTGCATGTGAAAAGAATACATATATATGTGCTGTTGAAATATGTTTCATGTGATATGGTTTTGGTAATTTCATTATTTACATGCGGCTACTTTTGATCCTTGGTAATACCAAACAATTGTGAGCCAAGTGGGCTTATATTTTTTCCTTATTACAGGGATCTCTCTTTCAATTCTCTAATCGGTGACCTCCCTCAGACTATGAGCTCGCTTTCACACATAACAACCTTGTAAAAATACTGACTGTTGGTGCTTTCTGTTACTATATTACATTTTATTGATTGCATTCTAAGTTAATTTGTTTATATCTGGGCAGGAATCTGCAAAACAATCAGTTTACGGGCAGTATTGATGTCCTTGCTAATCTTCCTCTGGATAATCTGTGCGTCTCTGTTCTATCATATGACATAGCTCTTTTCCTATTCCAAAATGAAAAACTTGAAGCCAATTGTATTTATTGTCTTAAATTATTCTCAGGAATGTGGAGAACAATAATTTTACTGGATGGATACCCGAACAGTTGAAGGATATAAACCTACAGTAAGCATTTCTCATTGTCAGCAATTTGGTAATTCGGAATCAGATTTTCATCATAAATTTCTGTGGAGCTCTAATATTTGGCAAATTTAACATTAGGAGCGGTGGTAATGAATGGAGCTCCGGATCTGCACCCCCACCTCCTCCTGGTACACCTCCCATACCTAAAAGGAACAAACACCACCAGTCTGGAGGGGGAAGCACCACCACCCCAGATGTCGGTGACAGCAGCAGCTCAGTTGACGCGGGCAAAAAGTCCGGTATAGGAGGTGGTGCCATTGCTGGAATTGTAGTCTCTGTCATAGTTGTTGGGGCAATAGTAGCGTTCTTTCTGGTGAAGAGAAAATCCAAGAAGACATCTTCAGATTTAGAAAAGCTGGACAATCAATCCTTTGCTCCACTTCCCTCAAATGGAGTGCATGGTCTGCATCTTGCATACTATTTCAAGATGTTTTTTCTTTAATGATGAGGGCAACCTTATTGTTATGCTTTTCTAGATAAATTTATTATGATATTGCCAAATTTACCATTTAAGAGCAAGACCAACTTGTCCTTTATTTGCTGTTATATATTGCCGGCTAGTCTTTTTTCTTTAGTAATCTGGTTATTACCAAATTAAAGTTTGCAATTCAAAATTTGGCATATTATTTTTCTTTTCAACTTTTTTATCCAAATTGACATATGTGCCATAATGCAGAAGAGAAGTCAGAGCAAACATCCTCTGTATCAGACATGAAGACGTTTGATACTTCTGCCTCAATAAATCTTAAACCCCCACCTATTGATCGACATAAATCATTTGATGATGAAGAGTTCTCCAAGAAGCCCACAATTGTGAAGAAGACTGTAACAGCTCCTGCAAATGTGAAATCATATTCTATTGCTGACCTGCAGATTGCTACTGGTAGCTTCAGTGTGGATCATCTTGTTGGCGAGGGGTCTTTTGGGCGTGTGTACCGTGCTCAATTTGATGATGGAGAGGTAATAACCCATTAAATAGTGAAAATTTCTACTTTGGACCGGAAGTTTTTAATGCTTTTGACTCTTTTTTTTTTTTTTTTAATTTTCAATTATGTTGTAGGTTCTTGCAGTGAAGAAGATAGATTCATCTGTCCTTTCCAATGATTTGTCAGATGATTTTATAGAAATAATTTCAAACATCTCCAGCTTGCATCATCCAAATGTGACAGAGCTTGTAGGTTATTGCTCAGAGTATGGACAGCACCTGTTGGTCTACAAATTTCATAAAAATGGATCACTGCATGACTTCCTTCATCTACCAGACGAATATAGTAAACCACTGATATGGAATTCCCGTGTCAAGATTGCTTTGGGTACTGCACGTGCTTTAGAGTAAGTTAGTTATGTACTAATAGGATTGTAAGGTCCTTATACAGAATTTTTTGAGGAATTTTTGCATCAATTCATGAACAATGTTTTAGTTAAACTTTTTTTCCAGCTTTATTAGCTCCTCTTTTCTTTTCTATCTTTGTGTTTTATTTATTTTGTATGGTATTCTACCTAAATTGCATGCTGACCTGTCCTTTTTGAGCTTGACTGATTTAAAACTGAAATTCAGTTTCTAGTTTGCTCTTTTTTTTCCCGAATAAAAATTTTTCTGGACTCTGGATTAATACTTTGTCTAAAGTTCATATTTGCAAATAAACACTGGAAAATTATTTTGGACTATTAAGCAGAAATTGAGTTTATTTTTTATCCACTATCACCTTGAAAATCAGTGCACTATCAGTAGATGGGAGAGTGCCACTTTGTGAAAGCAAGGATTTTACTTATAATGGAAGTTTTCTTTTCCCGTGATTTTTATGTGGTAACATGTGGTTGGACATCAAACATAAATGTTAATGTTACTTGAGACTCAATGACCAGACTTTCTCAACAATTTTTTATAGGTACCTGCATGAAGTTAGTTCGCCATCAGTTGTACATAAGAATATTAAATCAGCCAACATATTACTTGATGCAGAGCTCAATCCTCATCTTTCAGATAGTGGATTGGCTAGCTATATTCCAAACGCAGACCAGGTGATTTTATAAATCTTTAGAACTTAGATTTTTATAATTGAACGTGATTGTGTTTGGCCAACATGGTTTCCATGTTTTTATGGCTAGTTTTCTACTTATTTTTAGGCCATGCTGATCATTATCCATTTGTAATTTTAATTTCCCTTTTGTCGTGGATGCTTTCAAATATGTAGCGTATTACATTTTAGAAAACACATGATTGGTAATTTATTTTCTGAATTAGCAGTGGCAACTAGCTTTGACAAACTTGGGGTGTTTTTTGTCAAATTTCTAAATCTAAAGGCAAAGGCTTAATTCCATATTTGGCCATCTAAGTATCACAATTGCGCCATTTTAGTCCCTTGGGTTTCAATTATACCAATTGGATCTCAAACTATTGAAATTGTGCCAATTTAATCCTGAGGGTTCCAATTGTGTATCTTAGATATTGCAATTGTCCAATTTGGGTTTCTCCGTCAGTTGAATTTGTGAATTTGCTGATGACATGTATGAAGAACTAAAATCACAGATCTGTAATATTTGGAAGATCTTGTTGACACAATTAGAACTTAAGAAACTAAAAATCGCACATTTGCGATACCTAAAGGATCTAATTTTCACAATTGGGATCTGGAGAACTAAAACTTCCCAATGGTAAATTTAAGGGCCAAAGGGGCATTTAAACCCAAGCCAAGGTAAAACTTTGTACATCAAGGGTTCAAGCCCACTATATACTCTTGTGCTTCTGCAGGAATATTCTGGCAAAAAACTGTGACTTTTCCTTTTACCCTGTGACACCAAACCCGATAAAATTATTATTTTAACTTTTGGTCTCAAATTCAGATATTGAGTCATAATGTTGGATCTGGATATGATGCCCCTGAAGTTGCGTTGTCTGGTCAGTATACTCTGCAAAGTGATGTCTACAGCTTTGGGGTTGTCATGTTGGAACTTCTCAGCGGACGGATGCCATTTGACAGGTGAATGATGATTACCTCACATTTAACGCAACAGTTTTCTACATTTGATAGATCTAAAACAATTGAAATATTTGCGTAAACAAATAGATGTCTTAACATAATTTCAGAATATGATTTTTTTAGTTTGTTCTTGTTATTGAGCATTACCCAGCAGCAATTCAAATTATACACAAATCATGTGTTGGCTCCTCTATTAGTCCTGATTGTAATATTCTCTAACAGCTCAAGGCCAAGATCTGAGCAGTCTTTGGTTCGTTGGGCAACACCTCAACTCCATGATATTGATGCATTGGGTAAAATGGTTGATCCTACATTGAAGGGGCTATATCCTGTTAAGTCTCTTTCTCGATTTGCTGATGTTATTGCCCTTTGCGTGCAGGTATTGTAAACCACGTTTTTATTCATCCAAAATATACTGATTTTGTAATAATGAACTGGATGCTTTTGGGTGGAAAGAGTATATATGTGCATAGTATGTTAATGTGTTTATTTTACTCTTTTGGGGCAGCCGGAGCCTGAATTCCGACCACCAATGTCAGAAGTGGTTCAAGCACTGGTGCGATTAGTGCAGCGAGCTAACATGAGCAAGCGAACATTTAGCAGTAGTGATCATGGAGGATCCCAACGAGGAAGTGATGAGGCAGCTCTACGGGAGATCTAAATCCAAGGAAATGTAGTTATATTTTTCTCCCTTTCTTTGAGTTAGACACCGGGTGATATAATTTCGATGGTTACAAATTTGAAGCTCAGTTTAGATTGGTGCCTTCCATATTCTGTTAATAACAACTCGTAATAATGAAAGGTTTCCAAGTTTATGCAATCTAACTTTGTAAGCTTATGTAGCCGGGTCGGTTGTGAAGTAACTTTCAATATGAGATCATCTAATATATTCACAGTAAATGTCAACGTGTTACGGCCATATAAAACAGCAGCAGAATCAGAAGATAATTGAAACAGTATTATTCTTTTCCACTGTTTTTGCTGCTTGTAATTCAACTGTCTGTTTGATGTTCAACGATAGATGACATTATGACATCAAATTGAGCTGAGAACAGTACCAACCACATATAGTATGTTTCGTTTTTTAAAGTTGGAAAGCCGAAAATATAAATTAAACGCCATGATGTGATAACTGAAAAACATGTTTAATTTTTCACACCGTGGTTGTAGATTTAGAGCCAGCCTATTTATATTATAGATTTAGACACCGTTATTGACTATTTCCTTTTTCTTAGTATAGTTAAAACGTTAAGTTGGCTTGACTCTCACAATAGTCTCGTTATATATCAAAACAAAGGTTCTGGTTATATTTGGATTACAATCATGAACATACTTTGAGATGTTTTTGACCTTTTACTTTTAGCTCTGACCAAACCAGTTCAAAATTCCTTGGACGTAACCCACTGATAGACACCTTCAGCATTCATTTCCAAAGAGTAATGGGATAAACTCCATCATCGCCTATTATTTCTTTATATTTTTCTTTCCTATTACCCTTACACTATATCACTTTTCATACCTATCATACACTAGACGTCAATTGGCATATCGACATGTATTTTTTTCCTTCTTGAGAGGAAAGAACGAAAATCAAGACTAAATAGAAAACAATTTCCGTACAAAAATAGAAGAAAATGAAAATAAAAAAGCATGAACTTAATTAATTATGTTATCTAGGAGGATTATGTTCGAAAATGAAAATACATAATTTATTATGGTGCCAATAAACAATCCGTTTATTTTTTTCAACAATAAACCTTTATTTATATTTTATTTCTTTTCCATTTTTTTCCTTCCAAATTACTTTATCTATTTCCTCTCATTTCTCACCAAAAAGAATCGGGATGTGGGTTTGGGGATAGGGAAGAAGGGTTTGGTACGCTGAAGAGTTATACATGGAAACAAATTCAGGACAAAGCTGGTAATCATACACTATATTTATTGTAGTAGAATATATATAAACCAGTATAAGTTACAAGTGAAATGACTAACTCTACTATGATACACGACAACACATATTGACAAAATCCTACTCTAAGTCAAATGTTTGCAGGACAAAGATGAGGTGTCCCCGAAAGTGAGATCAGAGTTATTTGTGGTTCTCATTCCATCTCCGCTACAACATTTGGCTCCTCACCGTGGCAAAGGTACTCATCGCACAATGATGCGGATCCCCAGTCCTTTCTTAGCCGTCGAATGTCCTGGGTGAAAGTTGAACCGGATGCTCCAATGAACACACTAGACATGGCACATATAGTCTTGTCCAACATAGCTTCCACCTTAAGAAAACAATGTCCACAAGGCAATTTAGCAGAGGAATTTACATGGCGCACACCGCATATTGCACATAAGGATACAAACTAAACAATTAAGAGATGCAGCATGATGAATGGATATGTCATAGAATTAGAAGTAATATTGACATGATGTTAAAAGCGGTCGGAAAAAAGAAGGTAATGAATGACATTGACGTATAATGCATTGTATTCAGACCTGAGGGTCTCCTTCAATGTGATGCCTGTACAACAAAGAGTCCCATTTTTCTGCCGAATTCCGAGGTGGGCGTTTGACAAGTGGAACGTGCCTGCCCTCTCTCACAAGCAGTGACTGAAGCAGCCGAATTTCACTCTCTGCGGCATCTGTAGAGAGGTAAATGAGGGGTGCATTGGCTCTTTCAACCACACGCAAGATACAATCTGCTGCTTGAGGAATAGGATAAAAGCAACTTGGTTTTTTACCATTACTGTAAACAAGAAACAAAACGTATCATCACACATCACAATCACAATCATATCGCTCGCAATTATTTACTTAATTGCGCTTTCATGATAGATGGTGATTAAGAAGGCTAGGCGAGGCGACGTAGTACCAGAAGTTCAAGAAATCGTGTCTTCGGAAATGCAATGCAAGGAAGTTCCTGCCGAGGAAGGTTTGGATAAAACGTTGAGCGGTGAGGAAAATGAGACGGTTGGGTTGAACCAGAGTCTTGCATCGATGAGCCAATGGACCACCTGCTTGCGTCACCCATTCTTCCTCCACATCTGCATACAATACATCCCCAATGGCTAAAACATCCTCCTTTTCCTCCCGTGAAAACCTTGACACAACCTCTTTCACGCTCCTCGTTCTGGGCTTCCTCGAATCTTCATCCCACACAGTCGCAGGCCTATTCGTAGACAAAAGCCCCAACGATTTCAACTTCCTCAAATGCTCTTCGTCAAGACAACAGGGTCGAGGCAGCGAAAAATAACACAAGAATTTACCCTCGTGCTTGCCATTCTTCCTCATACTAGAAAACTCTTGGAAGGAGATCACTGCTTTGACTTTACCTCCAATGCATTTATTCATGTGCTCCACATCCAATACTCTCTCGTACTCATAATCCACCTTGGAGCTAGGAATAACCAGGACCCGGTTAAGGAGAGCCGCGAAGAACATGTGCTTCTGCAAGCACATCAGATGGTTAGACATCTGCCCCGAGACGCACACTGCAACCAAAAATTTATTAGCCTTGGGCCTCCACTCGATGGTCCTCCTTTCTCGCAGGTTCTGATCCACTGTTCCACACGAGGCGTTCCGAAAATAGAGAGAGGTGGCAGGGGTGTAGGGACTGAGAAGAAGCTGCTGAATCTGTGAGTTGAGGAAAATCTGGTTGGATAGAAGGGATTTGAGAGTGGGAGTTTGGGAAGTGGAATTGAGAGCGTGGAGAAGCCCTAATTGCTGTTGGCGCAAAAGGTAAAGGGCGCGCAATTGAGATTCCTCGGGTTGATGGTGGCGGAGATTGAGGTTGACGGAGGAGAGGGAGAAGAGCGAGTGAGAATCGGGGATGACGTAGTAGAGGAGGATTGCGAAGAGAGGGAGAATGGCGAAGAGGTATCTCTTCTGAAAAGGGAAGTTGAAGTTGGAAGTGATTCGCGCAGTGAGGGGTTGGAAATGGAAGGAAGAGGGAGATGTAGGCGCATTCCTCTCCTTCCGATGGATGAACTCGTCTACTTCGTCGGAAGATGAATCCCTTTCCATTGCTGCCTGGCGGTGACCGGTCACCGGAGGAGGAAGAGGAGGAGGACTGTTGTGTTAGTGTTATGGTGGAAGTTGAAGGAAGGAAGAAAATAACGTCTTGACTTGTGAACGAAAACGATGTCCTACCGCCCAGGCCCATCTCAGCCCATTGCTTCAACAGGCCCAACTACCAAAATAATCACGCAACAATAAATTAACAACACTCAGGGAGAAAGCTTTTAAAAAGAAAAGTTAAACATCGGGTTTCTCTTCTTTTCACCATACCTAATCAAATTCATTTCACTATATTTTTCTTTCATTCTCATATCTTATTCTGTCTGCTTCTGCTGCTCTGTCGTTTTGCAAAAAGAGGAACCAGAAGAAACAGATTGACAAGAATATAGGTTCTCATACGCAAATTAATTTGTAACCTTTCCACCATCATACAAGAGAGATTAATTTAGGTATATTGAATAGCTAAATCTATGAAGTGATAGTGTATCCCCTTTAATTTTATTACGTAAATCTTGTATACGTATCAATAATTTTATCATTTTAAATTAGAATTATATGACGAGTATCTTTAAGACTTTTTTTTTTTCGTTTTCTTATTCTATATGAATTTTAATGGGAAGTCAATAAAAATATATATTCGATTAAAAATGAACATTTTTATCTTCCGACAACTTTTTATTATAAAAGAATAGCCTTTTTATGCAGTGTGTTACTGAGATTTATCTTCTCCTTAAAACTAATCATATAGCTTAAATTCAACCATAGTACCACAGCCTTAAAAACAGTACCACCGAAAAGGAGAAAAGCTATGGAAGTTTTTGGTCAATAGCCATACAGTAGTTGAAAGGCGAATTTGAAAAAATAAATGTAAAAGAAAATTTGGTTGACCCTTAACCAACACTGCCCTACTCTTAATGATTCCGGTGGGATCCCCGGTGCAATGGATTCTCCTGCCGAAGGGGAAAATGGCCACAGCTTGGGCTCAACTGTGCAATGACTACAAAACTACAATGTAAATTACTCACAGAATCAACTCATACGCTGTAAAGTAACAAAACAATCATATGATTAACTTAGTTTAATGTAACATGATTAAGAGAAGTATCCTGTGACCTAATAGAAGTGTGCCCTTTCCTTAGTGATTGCTATTTTAGTCTTCCTCGATCTGTCTACACGTAGTTGGCTGTTGCGAGACTCATTGAACTCACCTCTTGCTTGATTTCAAAGAGTGAAAGGATGAGTATGCAATGATCACACTATTAAAGCAGAAAATATTTGTGGCATTTATGATCTATATAACATGCAACAAACAATGTGACATTGCATTGTATCAATGCTTGAAAACTGAGCTAAGCTTTACCCATTTTATTGTTTGTCTTCCGCCACTTCGACTAGCCTTCCGCGAACCCATCTTTTAGATACTACTATAGGTGATCTAGACACTGTCTCATTTTCAAGGGACTGAATTCCCATCACTATTGGAGAAGGCTCTGTTTCGTATTCACTTCTCTGATCCTGTTCAGCTTCCCTTTGTTGATTAGATGGCCTAGACTCGCTTATCTGACTATTCAAACTAAAAGGTAAGGATGCGCAGCCATTGGTTAGGAGAAGTTCAGGTTCACCATTAACTGGCTTCTCCAAGGAAAATTTGCTAAAATTTTCAGGGAACTTGTAGTCCATTGGTGATAATGTTGTGTGTCCATTTACTGGGGCCAATTTTGATTGGTTTAGAACTTCAGATGCTGATTCTTTTTCTTGATTGACCTCACTCAAACCAACCGAAGGAACATTACTGTCAGTTATAGCTTGTGTATCAATGGATTCCAGTGATTGAATAGCTTCAGCTATAAGCTTTCTGGTCTCTATCAAAGAAGACTGTGCAAAAGGACTCTTTGTCGCAGCAACCTCCAGTGCCTTGGCAGCTTTCTCAGCTTCAGCAATCAATAGTCTGTGCGTAACATATCATTTCATGAATTTAAACATGACGACTACTACACAATAGCGATCAAAATAAATATAATCTTATACAGTGATCCTTGCAAGTAGAAAATGGGTTTACCTTGCTCGTTCAATGGCTTGAATTTGTGTGGTTTCCGATGCAGCTCTCTGCGCTCTAATATTCTTTATCATTTCAAGCTTAGAATTCACCAAAGGATCCTTGTAGGCTGGGGATTTACTTTTTTTCAACAGGATGGGCTTATGGGTTTTGGAGTCATTCTTAACATGAGCACTAGTAACACTGTCTCTTTTTTTTGTAGGTTTCTTCTTGGTAGGTTGGGTATCATCTTTTGGCCTTCTTCTAGTTTTCCTTTCAGCTCCAACTTCAGTGCCATGATACTTGGACAATGCAGAATAAACTCTTTGACGGTATTCCTGATTTAACAGAAAAATAAATTGCTCTTTTAGAGGGAAAAATCGTAAAAAAGAATTTGCTCCCAAATCAGCCTGAGTACTTTCACAAAGTTTTATTTGTTAGAGTACAAAATTTTGAGTAGACTTATCTACCACATTTGGGGTGACAAGTTATTCAAACATATGTATAATGCAAGTCAAAGTCCACATCAAGGATAGAGCAAACACATACATATCAACGTCCACTTTTTAGATAGGGCAAAAGTGCTAGACACAAGTGTCATTAGTGTCCATGAGATAAAACTTTTATGTGAATCAACTAGAGCGTAAGATAGGTGAAAGATCTAGGGAATATTTAGTGGCAGTACAGCAATTAATTACCCAACCTCAATGTATTTAGCATACAGACTTACAGGATCAGCCCATTTCGCACTAATGGCTTCTGCAATTTTCCTTCTCTGCTCAGGGGACTTGGGTGCTCTTTTGCCACCTGATGTCTTTATCATTTGTTTCCTTTGGTCAACACTCGTCAACCACTCCTGCTTCAGCTGTTCATCCAAGGTTTCATAAGAATTCCACTGCAGCTCTTCCTGACCAACAAAGCCTTTCCTAGAAGCTTCTGCAATTAAATTTTTCCACTCAAAGCAGCAAGACTCCGCTGCGTTCTTCTTTTCACGCCTCTCTTCCCATCGCCTTCTCACTCCAGCACCAATCTTCATTCTTGTTTCTGTGCTGTGCAATCAATGAAGAAGGCATATATTTATTAGTAACAAAGAAGCAGAGCAGCATTCATTTTTATCAACATGAGAAGCAGTATTTACTGGTAACAGCAACAAAAATGGAAAGGCATTAGGCATATGCTTACGTTTGTGAGTGGCCAAGCTTACTGAGCTTCATTTTGATCTGCATTACCAAATGTTATTAAGGAAATCAATATACAAATGTTACATGAGAAAATATTCAAAATATCAGTGCACATCCTAATTTCCTATTAATCATGATAAAATGCGACTCTAAGAAACAGTTAGGCGAAGCAGAGAGAGGTTAAAAAATTAGAAACATGAGATATTGTGAGCTTTGCTTTGAAACAGTGAGACACTCGAGGTGAAGAGAATTAAGATGGATTGGATGTTGTGTTATTAATTAATATGAAAATTGTTGTTGAAAAAAGACATAAGAATATTCTTACATGACATCACCTTAGGGTTCTGCATCGCGAGCCTTGTTCTTTCTTTGATTTTGCGTAAAGTCTCTGGTGGTGGCACAGATAAGTGAGAATTAGATGGAACGAATGTTGGAAGAGAATGAAAGAAAAGAAAAGAAAGTAGGGTAGGGATGGGAAGCAAAGCATACCAGGAGAGTGCTTTCTTCCTTTGTTCCAGGGCGTGTTTCCTTTATTAGCTTTGGATATCCTCATTCTTCTCAACCGCTCCCTGTCATCGGGTTGAGGTTGTTGGGTTTCTTGGTCGGAAAATTGAAGGTCAAAGGAAGGAGGGGTTAGAGGAACTACATCCAAGTGGTTGGAGTGTGGTTTTGCAGCAACAGTGTTAGGTTCGAAGGTGGCAACAGCCTTAATCACATTCAGCTTAGCATCCTTTCTGTTCCTAAGGCTGTCCAAGCAAATCCAGGAGCCTCTGGGCGCATGGTACGGCATTGGGGCCTTCAACGTCAGAGAATAACGGAAGGATAGTTGCGCATTCGTAATCTCTGCTCAAAACGCAGCAGAAGCCAAATTAACAATATTTAATCATCCTATGAATAGTGCAGATTAGAAAGAAACGTAAAGTTACCAAACAAAGGCATGGAAGCTCGGAGAGTGCGTGCAATTCAGACAAACGTAAAGTGCATCTCCTCTCCTTTTCTTGGAGGAAGAAGCAGAAGAAGTAACAGCTCTGAAGAAGCTTGTTCGCTCGCACACCACAAATTGAAATAGGATAATGGAACCAATCGGTTAAGATAGTACATACAATACATGTAAATTGTGAAATGTCAAACACTCCGGGTTGGGCTTCCTCGTTGGGCCTCACTCCAAACCCATCTATTTTGGGCCTTGCCTCCTTTCTAATTCGTGCACTTCGCTTTCAAAATAACATTAATTAAAAAAACTGGTTTGGTTGGCTATCTGCTTTTCCAACTTTGCATATGGTTAGTTTCATTTTGGTGAGTTGGAGGAGATTAAAGAAAGAAGGAAGAGTGCCTGATAAATTATATAGATATGATCTTAAAAATAAAACAATTAGGTGAAAATAAAATATATTTAATAGGAGTCCAAATTTTTCACAAAGATGCAGTTGAAAATTAAAATTAAAATGTTAATTAAAGCAAATTTGAATGAGATATTGATTTTTGTTTTCTGATTTCTGACACCAATATTGTAAACATAAAGCTGGTTAGAATCGGCCAGTAGCACTAAGACAAAGGAACATACTATTGAAAGCCGGCATGCAAGCGTTGCAGGCGCTGGTGTCTGAGTGGCTATCAATAAAATGAAAGAAGGTTGCTTGCTCAAGAGTGAAGAGAAGAGAAGAGACAACATGATGACCATCCTGGTCTTCTTACTCACTGTTATTACAGTATTTGCACTTGTTCTGAAAATCCGAAGCAATAGCAGAAATTATGGTGATGGAGGGAAGAAGAGTGAAGGAGATTATTGTGCCGTGTGTCTGTGCCAAATCTCTGATGGAGGGAAGATACGGACCTTGCCGGGATGCCACCACCGTTTTCATCTTCATTGTATTGCTCCATGGTTCCACAACCATTCTACCTGCCCTCTCTGCAGAAACAATATCACTCTCCACGACAACCATCACAGCCACTCCCAACTTTTTAGAAACTCTCTCCTTCGTTTCTTCCGAAGTTTCTCTGATATATTCATTGTTCTTCTTTACATACTGCTTCCTCCAGCTACCAATCGTGAGTGTTTCCCCTTGCTTCACTAACGCTGTCTCTCTGTCCACCACTTTCACAATATTTCACACTTTCCATCAAAGATATGTAATTTCTAATATATGCAGATCACGTCCATACTGCTATAAACTCCATATGTAATTTCTAATATATGTATGTGATTTAGATTTATTCCTCACATATACTATTTAGTTATTAAAAGATTTGTACTAAAAAGGAAACGTTTGAGCATAGTTCTTGTTTTTGAAACTACATGTTAACCTCTGAAGTTGTATGATCGAGATTCAATGAACTGAAGAAATACTGAAAAGTGATGTGATGGTGGGAGTGCATGCTTAATGGTTAGAGTGTCGGCGACCGTATCAACAAGACGTGTTTGTTTGTACGTATAGAGGGACATTGATATTCATTTCCACTAACAGCTGGATTTGGATCCACCAACTGCAAGAAGAAGTACGGTTTTCTTTCGTGGACAAGCTTTTTCAGTCAATTTCTAATCTTCTAACAAGCAACTACCCTCACTTGATTAGAACCGGGATTCCAGTCATTTAACATCGAATTTGGCATCACAATGTCTGCAAAACTACTCCATCCAGTCATGTCATACTCATGCACAGCAATGGCCTCTTCCCCTGTCAATAAAAACTAAATCAAGCTATTTTACCTTAATAAAAACAAATGGATTTATGACATAACCATGTAACATTTAGACACTTACAAATGCAAAGGTTTTGTTACATAAATACTTGTTGTAATTTCGAACAGAAAAGATTTATTATTGTGAATTTGATGGTTAAGAGAGACGATATGAGCACATCCGAAAACTGAAAGAAGTACAAGTTGCATGAATTTCTTGAAAAATGTTTCCGGTGTATGGGTTCAGCTCCACTTTGGAGTATTTTCTGTCTGTCGTGGTTTTGTTTTTAAAAGATATTTAAAAAAAAAGTATTTATACTAATTATTGGGTGTGGTAGAACAAAATTCAAAATTTATTTTGTTTGCCGTGGCATGACAACAGCGACAGCGTCACACATAATTTTGAGATGCCCTGCCCTGGAACAGCAATTCACTCGAAATTTCTGATGCTGCAGTTGGAAGTTTTATTTTATAATTTTATTATATAATAAAAAAAGCGTATTTGTTAGTAGTTTACATTTCGCTTTCTAAGATAATTGTTGGTTGAATTGAATTATGTGAATGGAGCGTGTTTGAGTTAAATCATCGGAATGGTCAAAAGTTAAAAGGTCAGTTGCTGGAGTTGAGTGGTACAGATACAGAGGCTGCGGCTGATGTTTCGGTTTTAAACAGGATGTACGAATAAGAAGAGAGAGAGAGATGGCAGAGACGTGGAGGGAAAGGAAACCAATCCAAACTAAACCATCTTCAATATTTAATCTTGAATCTTCTTCTTGTTCAATACTGATTAAGATTATCTTCATTTTTATGTGAATGTGTGGGTCAACCCCAAGTTCAACTTAGACCATTCAACGCCGTGGTCGTCAAAGGTTGTTTTCATTTTGAAGTCCATTGTGGAGGTTCTTCTCTCCAACCTCATTTCTTCGCAATCTCATTCCCGTGAATCTATTTTAACTCCGACCCTTCTCACTCTCGTTCACCCTTTCAAATTTCTTTTCTTCTGTGCTTTGAGAAGAGAGCAGAGAGAGCATTATGAGTGAGCAAACTGACACTCTGGGTGAATCCCCCGCCGTTGCGTTAATCGGAAAGATAATGATAATCGTTATAATAATCTTCTTCTTCCTTGTTGTAATTGCTCTCGGCGTTCATCTCTTCACAAGAAACTTCTGGTGGCGCGAGCCTGCTCCCCAATCACGGCGCCGCCGCCGCTTTGTGTTTTCCACCGGTCAAGAGGGTGGTCTTCGAAGGGGATTGGATCCCTCCGTTCTGAACTCCATACCCGTGTTGGTATTCCAAGCCCAAGACTTAAAGGAGGGTTTGGAATGTGCAGTTTGCCTCTCGGAGGTGGTGGAAGGAGAAAAGGCCAGGCTTTTGCCTAAATGCAATCATGGGTTTCACGTTGATTGTATTGACATGTGGTTCCAATCCCATTCTACCTGCCCTCTTTGCAGGAACTCTGTTGCTGCACAATCCGATGAAAATAACCAGAACTCAGAATCAGAGTCTCCGACTTTTCCCACTAACGTCTTGGTTTGGGGGGATCACAACCAAATAACTTCTACTGGTGGTGCTTCTTTGGAGGAAGGCGCTTCTCAGCCACCTTGCCCCTCCTCATCCTCTTCCGCTGCTACTTGCAATGATGATGATAGTAACAACAGTAGTAGACATCGGGGAACCTTGGTTATTGACATACCAAGTGATATCACTTCGACTTCTTTGTCGCCTTCTGCAAGCAGGTTTGCTGAAGATGACTTGAAATCGCCGATGACGGGAAGACTGAGATCATTGAAGAGGCTTTTGAGCAGAGACAGAAAAAATCCTTGGAGTCCTACTTCTGTAGATGTAGAACAAGCAGCTAATTCAGGGGGAGGGACACAGCTGAGTTAGGAATTATTTGAGTTCTATTCATTATTTTTTTATTTTTATTTAATGTGCATATTCAGCTTCGAGGTAGGAAGTTGTGAGTGGAATTTTCTGTTCTTGTTCTTGAGAGAGGTCAGAGCTCTCGTAGATATGGTAGCTGTTATCAATACGTGTGCATATAATGGCTGAGGAGAGTAATTGTTTGAAGTGTCTTTGTTGTATATAGTATAGGTTTCGACTTCTAGCAATACAATAGAATGACCGTCTTCCTTTTATTGGAGATTATTTTCTTCAATATGATGTGAAGTGGAAGGGATACAACATAGGATTGATTTGTCTCACCAATACTTGCAAGCACAAATTTGAAATAATGGTAATTGCATTGGAAATCTTCTGTAATTCAGAGCTTTTGTTCTGCTGAATCTTTCTGATAATAAACAAAGTACACACTGTAACCATATTAGCAACAAATATGAATAAAGCTGGTGTTCTTGTGTCAAACTTTTTAAACTGTCAGTGTGCATGGCTGTTGATAGTATGAACTGGTAGATTTTTTTAGTAAAGAAAAAGGGTGGTTGATTTTAAAAGAGAGAAAGGTAGACAATACTTTCTTACATTACTGATGATGTCATTGGTTATGTGGCCATCATGTGCTGACTGAAAAATCTTTTGCAGAATATTCATTCTAGTTTACTTTGAAAAACATGGACTCAATGGCGCATGTAGTCTAATACTTTCTGAATTAATTTTAATTCATGAAAAAAAAATCTTCTAGAAGAAGTTAGAAGTAAGCTGTTCTCTGTAATATGTAATATGTTACATCTTTTGAAATTTTCATCCGAAATTGAACAAAGCATGGAGAAGTATTATTATAATTACTATAATTACTATAACGGTAGACTGAAAATGACGAAACATATGCTATTGTGGTATAACAATGATAATTGGATTTGAATTTATGAGCTGCTGGAAGTTTTGAAAGTTTTTGACAACTAGTCAAATCTAATGGCTTGAAGGTTGAACCATTCCACCATCTTGCTATCACATTACTTTTCCATCTTTCTCCTCCTTTTTAACTTTCTCCAATTCTCGTCTGCACTGACTGACTTTTCACTTTTGCTTCATTTACGTTTCTCTTTGCTTCCTCCAACCACTAATCAAACCAAAGAACCACATTCATTACATTACATGATCAAATCAAATGCAAGTAAAAACAGTCCGAACGTGTTTGTTTAAATCTTCAATAACTCTATGAGGAATATGCAAAATATTATTTAGATATTTGTATTTTCTACATAAATAACAAAAAGTACAAAATACACTAGAAAATTGAAATATCTAAATAAGTAGCATTAAAAAGATTTTCAAAAAGAAATTATTAGAGAATAAATGAATCTCGTATCGGATGCCCTACCATCAACTACCACGAAATATTATGGTTTTATTAATTAGTAGGCTTCACGAACTTGTGTCTTCACTGTATAAATAATTTTGAAGTGATTGGGATAATACAAAGCAGGTTGATTGGATCAATTATGATTGATAACATCTCAGTATTAACTTTATAAAATGGTGCAACCAGTTACCCACGTGAGCATCATTGAAATTAAAAAATAATCTGAGAGTATGAGTAAAATATTATTTGAAGAATGAAGCAGCACTGCTACGGTGTGACTGCTGTCCTCATGGCCAAGCTGGAAAGCTCTTTGAAACAGTCAATAAAGTTTGCCTTTCATTCAAATTAGCGAAAAGCAGGAACCGTTTTGGTTTTGCTGATTTCTCAGGTTATTGTCTAATTATTATTCAGTATCTATGAAAAATATCATCTCCAAGAAAGTTCAAACTCAAAGATATAGTACAATCACGTGGCTTATCACATGACCTCTCTGAAATTTCTGTCTTCATTTTCACCAAATCCAAAGTCCGGACAAGGCCGGATGCAGCAGCAGTCAAAAGGCGAGCACATGATCCCACATGTACCTAAAATGGCATCGGATCCCAATATCCTTTGCATTTCTGACATTAATAAAAAATGAATCGAGACTCATATAATTCACATTTCACTCACTATGCTTCCAGCATCGCTACCATAAGAACCAAGATTCTCCTTCCACTACCATGAAGAGTTGGTCCCCAGCACTCGCTGCTCTTGTTCTCACACTGTCACTGCTATTATTAACCTGGTCAACCAGAGCCGGAGCTGAGGTTTTCCCAACACTACAAGTGCACTCTTGGCTATCAAGCAAGACTTCATCTTATCGTTACGCTCATAGGAAGAATCTTTCTAAGCAGTTCGCTTCCAGTTTCCGAAGGATACCTCCAAGCAAATCGAATCCGACACAAAACAAGTAATTCTTAGTATTTACAGTTTCTAGCCTTTCCATTATACGTAGACTGACAAGAAAAAACATATTTCTTTCGCAGGTTCAATCCTCCAACATATGGTTGACAGAACAGTCTTATTTCTTTAGTTTTGTTTCAACTGCGACAAAAATAACTGTTTGTGTATACTTGTATCTTACCTTCAAATTGTCAAGTCCCAATGTTTGTATGTATTGCAATTTACATTGAATTTTACAGTTTTGCCAACCAAGGTTGTTCAGTTCTGATACACCTAAAAATCTATAACTTTCGTATTCTAGAAACGAGGAATGATGTCCAGGTTTGTACCGCAAACATATTGGGTGAGGGGCGTCAAGCAAATCATTGGAGGAAAAAAAATTATTTTGCAACTACCTTTGTTAATTCAATATTCCAGTGACATTCTATGTGAAATAGTAAAATGATACAAAATTACTAGCAAAGAAGAAATCATACAAATCTTCAAGCATTAAATCTTGGGGATCCTGCTGACCTGCTTAACACCATCATTCTCTTTAAAATAACTTCGTCTTTGAGAGGAAAAAATTGTCTTTAACTCTACGCATTCTATGCCTTCACTTTCTTTAGAGAAGCCTCGGAAAGATCACCATCTCTTTGTCGTTTCTTCACTGTCTTCCCGCTTGCTGCAGTAGCAGCAGTATCAAACCTACTTTCAACCTTTTCCTTTTTAGACCTCTTTTTTCTATTAGACTCATCATCATCTCCACTAATATAAGCATTTCTCTTACTTTTGTGTTTTTCCTTTTTTGGGTTTTTATTTTGGAAGCTCAAAAAAGGTGCACCAGAACCTAGAGATTGGTCAATTTCTTTCCTCATTTCATTTACAGTGTTTGGATTAGATTTGTTATTCGAGGTGTCTCTAAGAAAGGAATCGTTTTTCATCAACTTTGTATCATTCGAACCAAACATAGAGTAAAAATCTTTGTAAGTAGATTCTTTGGATGCTTGTTTTGACCTCCAATGATCAGGATTCGCAGCAAATCTGTTGTAATAAAGCAGATATCAATCGTGAAGGTTAACCTTCAATAAACTTATAAAATCGAGAAGTTAAAAAATACGCTCTCAATTGAAAGTAATAATCTGAAAATTCTATAATTAACTAAATAGCCACCAACATACCCGTCAATATCTAGTTTCCTTAATAGATACGAGCCCTGCTTTGTCTTGGAAAGATCACTTCGCACAGCTAACACCTCAGACACTATAGTCTCTCTTAGGGACAAATTACTGGCCGTGAAGCACTTATCAATGGTAAAAGCACCAGATGAGTTGAGTGCGACCTCCCCAAAATGTCCTTGCAGTCTACAAAATAAGCTATAAGTTATGAAAGACAAAAAAGGGAAAATATAAAGACAATAAAGTAGCAATTTTCAAATCCATTAAACACAGATTATTAATAATTTCAACATGAAGTACGTAAAAAAATTAAAGGTAAATTGGACTGGGAAAAATACATACCCCCTCCAAAACTTAGGCTTTGGGAACTAGAGTCACTAAGTTACAATTTTGGAATTTTAAACAACCTCAATTTAAAATTATCTCAATAGATATTTCAATCCATTTAGTATTAGTCAAAAGAAAGCATTATCTATAAATCATCCTAAACCACAAAAGGTAAATCTCTAACTATTAATAAAATAAAATACACTCCCGCAAAATAATTTCTCTCATCTCATTAGCTTGAACAGAGATCCCATTAATTATGTGAAAAAAAATTGGAGTTTAACAAAGAAATAGAAAACTTAATCTAAAAATCGTGTTTATGACATTAAGCCCTGCAGCAGAAATAAGAAATTCCTAGAGAAAATAAATGGTAGGATGTATAGCTGAAAGATATACTTGGTAATCAATCTGCGCTTCAGTTTCCCAGAAGCTCCTGAACTTAGAAAAGCCTCAATAACATGTGATCCTCTTGAATCTCCCACTGCTTCAAGAACATGAGTTGCCTCCATGGAAGTTATACTTTTGATATAAGGTTGTATATATTCCTATGAAAATATAATGTGGGATAATAGAATTGAGCACGTCAATAACCTATTTAATGAAACACCATATAAAACTAGCAGGCTCAAATAAAATAACAATGATTAGCAATGAACAATTTATGGCATGGTTCTTCCATGAAGTCCAACAGTAATTCTCTGTTTGGTACAAAGGAAAGAAAGTGAGAAGAAAAATAAAATTTGAATTTAGAAAATAGAAGGAAAGAAAAGTTTGAACTTTTGACTTTAGAGGTCAACTTTTCTCTCCTTTTATGTTTCCTCTTCAACCAAACAACAGAAAAATGCATCAGTATTCATGTTTTCTCTCATCTACCCCTCCCTGTTTTCTTTCTTCTCATTCGATCATCAAAAATACTATAAAAAGTTCACCATACTATCATGTCAGACTGCTCATTACTATCTTAAAAAATACAGCAGAAAAAAACAAAATGACTCTAAACAAGGAGATCTTTAATATCTTAGAATCAAAGAAGGCACAACAACAACACTTAAACTCATAATGATTTTCATTATTTATGAAAATTCTTTAGGAACAACAATGTTCTTAATGAATTAATTTAACAGCAATGCTATGACCCATGAAATATTATGCTCTGACATTAAAGGATTTCAACAAAATGCTTCCTCTCATAGCTTTGGCTAACAAAACCAGAAAGAAAGTAGC
This sequence comes from Vigna mungo, assembly GCA_036885675.1. Classification (NCBI taxonomy): domain Eukaryota; kingdom Viridiplantae; phylum Streptophyta; class Magnoliopsida; order Fabales; family Fabaceae; genus Vigna; species Vigna mungo. The sequence goes on along the minus strand of CP144699.1, from coordinate 288,229 downwards.
TAAGACATCAATTTTCAAGTAATTCACTTACGCTTCTAAACCGGAATACTGTCTGTAAGATCAGAGAACCCATGACATTCATTCTAGCACCACTTTGCCAGCTCCAGTTGGACTTATCGTCATATGTGAAACAACTGTCAAGAAACATGAGTCGTGGAACAATCCCTTTCGGAGAATCATCCACTGGGCATACCGCTTCAGCAAGGACTTCACAGCACTGCCCCAAAGTTAAAAAAATAGGTCATTAATGTTTTCGCAAGGACAAAAAACAAAAACAAGGTATAACTTCTGAAATGCAAGTAACCCCATTTACTTTTCAATTTTGAAGAAATCATTGAAGACGTGAAGTTAGGTTTTAGAAGCAGTAAATTAAGAATCTCAAATACACAAGAACATACAGATCTGCATATTGTAGACAATGCAACCAAAGTGCAAACCTTGTGTTCGTTAACATGAAGCCTTTCACTGGCAGCAACAAGTGAAGCAACAACTCCTGACCTTCCCATTTTGAAAAGATCCTCCAAATTTGGCCCAAGTTCTTCCCAAATCAACTCCATCTAACAAACAATAAAAAGTCACAACAAACACGGGAAAAAATTTGCAAAGAGAAAATTATAACACAAATAAAAGAAAATGCATGAGACAAAGGCCATACATGAAACATTCTGCAACCAATCTTAAAGAAGATAAAATTAATTGGTCACCTTAAAAATGTAGAAAATGTTCAGTATTGTAAAGCAGAAAGGCAAGTGGGCACAATACCAGATCTTGATTGCTTGCATAAGAAATTAATGCTTGGACAACAAAGTTCCCATGTTGGTGAGAAGATAACTCAAACAAGTAATTCCTGAATACTTTAGTGAATAATTCATTGAACAAGGCCTCGGGAGATACTTCCAAAACGACCTGAAAAAGATTTACAAAGTTTTATAGCCCCAGAATCTGTAGAAAAAAAAAATCACAATGTCTCCATAAATAAAAAAAGTTTCTGCCTTCATAAAAAATGCACAGGCACAAAATGGTTAAGTATATAATGCCACATGAAAATATGTCCTATGACGCTGTTTAAACTATCACAAAACAATTCACATGCATAACATGCCCAATGTTCACTGTCAGCAAAGAGGTAAATTATTTCGGGACTATAAAGTTGCTGAGATTGTACCTGTGGAAAGGTTACCGTGATGGTAGGTATATAATGTTTGCTTGCTTATATACTAAAATTCACATTTACTATGGAAAATACGAAAGGGAAATCAGACTTTTTTATAAACGACTCTAAAAGAAGAACTAGCTAATGTAGTTTCTGTTGAACTTCTGTTCGTATTTTTCAAAAGCTCCTGCACTACTGTAGCTAATTGTATAGTCTTCTTTCATCTATATGATACTCACCTCCATTAGATGGCTAAATTTAGATTCTTTTAATAAATTCTTGAGATCTGCTACTACTTTAGTGTCTATAAAATTGCCCTCCGCATTATTCTTATCCTTGCAGCCAAGAAGGAAAGGAATCACATGTAACAACTCTTCATCATCGCCTGCCAAGACCCTCAGCATTGTCTGCCATTAATTAAAGAAACCCCATTGAGATGAGAGGAATAAAATAGAGAAGCAAAAAGTACAATTAACCATAAGCACATAATGGCACCACAGAAAATGTTTATACCCAAGAGGTAGTCTAATAAAGTTAAGAATGAATTTAATAATCTCTAGAATATGATAATGTTCTAAAGAAAGCAGATCCTAAGAAATTACTGAAACGAAGGCTATATCTCGCAAAACCTCCATCGTAATATCAACTCACCATGGAATGGAATTACAAGACTCTAGAGGCTAAGACAATATAAAAAACCTACATATGCCCTCGGCATCAACCAAAGCAAGAAAATTAAAATTGACTTTATAGAGAACCTCATTGAATAACAATAGATGGCCCATAATCTAATAGTAAATACTAAAGGCCAAGCATGAAGGAATACAATTATTCATTTAATGCAGACTATATAGGAAAGAGAGGGAGATGGAAATGATACCTGGAAAACCAAACTACTGAATTGGTCAACTTGTAGTGTCTTAATACATTTCTTAGCATGCTTTAACGTATCTGAGACAAGTACTTTCAGTAAATTTGGAAATCCAGGCTGAAAATTTGTTGCATCATCTTTCTTTGAAAACTCCTTTGAATTCAACCGCTCTGCTAATAGGGTAGTCGATTTTGATAAATAGTATCCAGACTTATCTAATGGTACTCCTCTACAAAGGCAGAGAAGAGTCCGAAGCACATGAGAACCATAGCAGTTACACATTACATCAACAGAATTTGCTGCAATCACCTGTGAAATGACATGTATACGTATGAGAAATCACATTTAAAGCAGAAGAACATCCTTCCTGGCCATGTCTTCCTCTTCCCTTCCCACAATTAACATTTTATTTCTCTGACTATATCTAGACACTGTCTGACTAGATTAATTTTTTTGCCAACATCAACTACCTTTGCTGGTTAAAACTCATGCTTACATGCATAGTTTGAAAACATTAAAGCAGAAATAAAGTTGAGGACCAGTAAGTGGCAAGCAATATAAAGATTGATTTACAGAATTCAACTAGTATGAAATGCATTCCACCTTGCATATGATGGTTAAAGCCTCCTCAACCAGAGGGCGAGCCTCATCGTCTTCGAGATGAACGGCTAAAGACTTGATGGCGGTCTCAGCAACATGAGAACCGGATCTATCCATTGCAATATAGGGGAAGTCGTTAGCAGAAGAGTGAAGGAAATCGCAAAGGTGGTCAACATCACAACCCTGGAGAATGGTCTCCAAAGTGTGGCTAACAATATAATCGGTTGCTATTTCGAATTCTTTCCCCTTGGTTTCTTGGAGCGCATTAGCACATATAAGTGAACGTTCCTCCAATTCTACCCCCTCGGTTTCAAAAAGATTAGCAATTTCTGAGAAGTATTGGGTAGTTTCGGGGTCAAGCTGCTTCCTACAAAACATAACGTAAATCAAAAAAAAAAATTGAATTAGTTGAAGGGAGGAGAAAGAACTGAGAAGAATAGTTATTGGGTACCTAACACGGGATAGTTGAGGCGGGGAAGTGAAGGTGTTGGAGTTTGTGTTTGAGTGTTTGGGATTGGAATCAGATTCATGAGCGGCTCCCCCTTTCTTATGCTTTCTCCTCTTACTTTTGGCTTGCTTGAGGGATTCATGATCGTAGTCGCCCATTGAGCTCCTTGACACCAATGCTTTTGAACCAACAGATACCATAAGCACCCTGTCACTGTAACTGTTAGTGTTAAAATTGAATCAAATAACCATTATTGTTAACTACAGAGAGAGAGAGAGAGAGAGAGAGCATTACGTTGAGGTTGAGGTTGTGGTTGTGGTTGGGCGCACGGCGCTGCTGCTGCTTCCGCTTCTGCTTCTCTCGGTGGCGCGCGACGGAGAGTATGAAATCAAGTATGAAGAAGCATCACTCACACAATTTGAAACGCACCGTTATAAACCCTTTACCCAAACCTAGTACTACTGTCGTCTCTTCGACGCCAAGCCTTTTTTTTTTTTACTTCTTAAATTAACCACAAACAAAATATTGTTAATTTTAATTTTAAAATTTTCTCATTCAAATAATCATAGTTTAGGAAAATATCTAGATATCAAAATAATAAAATGTTTGGAAGTGATAAAGGTGATTAAATTTAAAAGATTTTATAGAATATTTGAGACTTTAAAGAACATAAATATTTATAAAAAATAATTTCCAGTAAAATATTAAAGAGAAAAAATGTTTAAAACGGTTTATGGTGTGGTTATTTGTATTTGAAAGTTAGTAACCTATTTTTTCTTTCGGTAAATTGATACAATTTCAGGTTATAAATTTCCTAATAACCAAAAACTTCTTAAGATCTCGTCAATATCACATTTCATGTTTCGATAAAAGAAAAGTAATATATTATCTATTATAATATAAGAAAAATATATTAAAAAGTTTACTTCTTTTTATCCATGTTTATTCTTTTAGCTTCCACATGTTTTCAAAGAGGTCATTTATGTTTTTATTCATAAATTATATTTAAAGTATTAATTATTTTGTAATATAAGAAAATAAGATATTAGAGAAGTTACTTTTTTATTCATATTTATTCTTTACAAATGTCTCAATTATTAATTTTTTAATTATTTGATATTTTTAATTTTTATTCATTTATTTTTTATTCTAACATATCTCTAAAGATATAATATACGTTTTTATCCATGATTTATATTTTAAGAATTAATTCTTTTTCATAATTACTTAATCATTTAATATAATTTCTAGTTATTTTATTATTTAATATAGTTTTTTATTTCATAAAATAATAATATTAAATAAATTAGTTCTTTTTTATATAATAATACTAAATAAATTAATTTTTTAAAATAGTATTTTTTCTTTTATAATAATTCATTTATTAGTCATTTAATAAAATTAAATTTAAAAAATATGTTTTAATTTATTGTGTAAAACACTATTATTTAAAAATAGTAACATTAATCTTATCTTAAAAAATTTATCAATAATAAAACATATTATATTAAATTATAACATTTTTTTTTTGTTATTGAAAATTCTTCATATTTAATTTGAAGAATTTAAATTGATACTATCTAATAAATAATTACCATATGTACATAGAGTTTCATATAAAAAGTGTATTTAATAGTTTATCATCTTTTATATAAATATTTTTCTTGAATTTTAAAACACTTGTTAATAAAATAAACATAGTTAAGAAGATAAATGAACATTTAAATTTTATTTTATGATGTAAATAAATATATTTAGAATATGTGTGGAAATTTTTTAAGTTTTTAATAGCATCATGAATGAGTGTTACAAAATTATTAGCTTTTTAGTCATTTGGTATTTTATTTTTCTTTTTTTCTACCACATGTCTATAAAGGGGTAATTTACATTTTTACCCATGATTCATATTTAAAGTATTTTTTTTTCTACAATTGCTTATAATTTAATATCAATCTATTAATATACATTATAGGAGTCTCTCTCTTCAATTATTAAATGATTCATGGAATACACATTAAACAAGTTTATACATACATTGATTAAATCATGTGTATACATTAATTAAACAAATCTAATTAAAAATATTAAACAAGTATATATATACATTAATTAAACAAGTACAATAGAATATATTATACAAGTTTGTCTATGCACAAATTAAATGAGTATATTAATACACATTAGACAAGTTTGTTCACTAGTTAATTATACGAGTTTTGCAATATACATTACACAAGTTTATGCATACACTGACTAGACGAGTCTAATAATACACATTATATGAGTATGTCTATATACTGATTAGACAAATCCAATAATTCGTATTAGATGGGTTTATCAATGTATTTGTTAGACGAGTCTAACAATACACATCATATGAGTCTTTTCGTATATTGATCATAAGAATATAAAAGAAATTACATGACTCTAACAATACACATTAGACGAAACTATTCATATAATAATTAGACGGGTATAACAAAAAATAGTAGACAAGTCATTGTAACATTAATTAGACAAATATAACAATAATTATTAGAGGACTTTAGGAATACATTAAATAAATGAGTAAAGTAGTAAAATTAGACAAGCCTCTTGCGTGTCAATTAGACAAGTCCAAGCGTGTTAATTAGACAAGTTCAGTGATACAAATTAAACAAATATAGTTATACATATTAGATAAGTTATTCATATATATTGATTGGACAACTCTAGAAATGTACATTAAACTAATATTTTCACACACAAATTAGTCAACTATATTAATACATATTAAATAAATATGTTCATTCATTGACTGTATGAATATTACAATACATATTAGACAAGTATGTTCATAATTGATTAGATTAATATAGCGAAGATCATAAGACAATTCTAACAATACACATTAAAGAAATCAATCTATATATTAATTAAATTAATACAACAAAAGGATTAAATGTCATTTCATACCTTCATTATAAGAGTCTAAGAATAAATACTAGAAAAATATAAATTATATAAAAAATATTAATTTTTTTTAAACTATTTTTTTTTTCATTTTTATTTCTACCTTTTTATAATTTTTAATTACTTGGTCATTTAATAAAATAAAATTTAGAAAAATATATTTTACTCTTATTTTTTAAAACGATATTATTTTAATTAGTTCATTTCAAATGTTTAAATTATGTATTTATAAAAATCATTTATACTTTTTTGGAAGATATATCCTATTTTTGCACATACTTTATCTTTTATATTTTTACAACCTCTATTATTTATATTATCTTTTATATTTTTACAACCTCTAATATTCATATTTTCATAAACATATTAACTTTCTAAATATATAAATAAATTTTCAGATTGATTCTATTTAAAACTTAATTATAAATTTAAAAATATTATTTAATAGTATATATTTAAAAATAAATTTTCAGATTGATTCCATTATTTATAATTTAGTTTTTTATAATATATTATTTAATAGTATTTACCATTATTCAAGAATAAAATAATATATACTCGGATATAATATATCAACTAATGAAATTACGTGCGGGTTTAAATTTCGCAGGAAAACTCACCTTCGAAAATTAAATTTGAAGTAAAAGATTGTTGTTTTGTTTTCACGAGATATATCATTAACAAAAGTTTCTAGCAGATTTCAAACTATTTAACAAATTCAGTAGGGATTAAAATCTACAAAATTATATTTCAAAAAACAAAAATACTGATATTCTTATACTACCATCACATCCTTACACCAACACGTATTCAGGTTCATGATATGTTGAAGCTTCCAGCACAGAAAAAACAGTATATGATGGTTTTAGAAAGTATGACAGAAAGGCTTTGCACATATATAGTTCTTGTTAATCACAGTCAAATAACAGAAGCACCAAAACATATAATAAGTTGAATACTTTCCTTTGGTTACTCTAATAACTCAGTTTTGTCCTTCACATAATACTAAGTCACAAGTTTGCCTCTGACTTGGCTCATCTAAACAGAGCAAAAGGTGGACATCAAACACAAACCTTAAATTTGATTTGTTTTAATGAACGAAACTTGAATGTAATATAATTTTCAGAAACTGGGCATAAGTAACATATTTGCTAACTGTCATGATAGTTAATACTGCATGTTACCACTTTGGCTGGCTGGGAATATGGTACATAAAACATGTTTTTCAAATTTGCGAATTATTGGGGGGATGAAGACAAAAGAGGCTCAAGAAATTGAATTTATGCAGTAGAAATTTATTTTGAGAACCCCACAGGGCACGCCAAAGTAAATTTTAGGACCACCTATCATTAACTTCCATGCTTTTCTGTCATGTGCAAGCTTCTCCAACAGGCCACACTAACTCCCATCCTATAATTTCTCAGCCTCTCCAAAACAAAACACAACAATTATTATCTCTTTCTTAACTTTCCTTTCCTCAGAGTAAGTTGAAAACTGGGATCCATGACCAACCGAATAAAAACAGCTCTTCCCGCTATTTCGGATGCCCTCACCAAGACCAAGACCAAGACCAAACTCTTGTTTGCTGTAGCTGCCACTCTTCTTGTCGCCCTCGCCGTCGTCGCCGGAGTCAGCTCTCGCAAGAACTCCGGCGACAATGCCTCCTCCTCCAGTTCGTCTCACGCCATCATCAAAAGCGCCTGCAGCAGCACCTTGTACCCGGAGTTGTGCTTCTCAAGCATAGCCTCTGAACCCGGCCTGGCCGACAAAGTTTCCACCCACAAGAACGTGATAGAGCAGACGCTGAACATAACCGCTGGAATCGTTGAGCGGAATTACTTTGCCGTGCAGAAGCTCTTAAAGGTAAAGGGCCTGACCAAGAGGCAGAAAACGGCCCTCCACGATTGCTTGGAAACCATTGACGAGACCTTGGACGAGCTCCACAAGGCCATAGATGAACTCAAAGACTACCCCTCCAAGAAGCCTCTGTCGCACCACGCCGAGGATCTCAAAACTCTCATCAGTTCGGCCATAACCAACCATGAGACTTGCCTCGACGGGTTCTCTCACGACCAGGCCGATAAAGGACTGAGGAAGCGTTTCCAGGCAGGCCAGGTGCACGCCGAGCACTTGTGCAGCAACGCATTGGCCATGACAAAGAACCTCACTGACACCGACATGGGCATGGCCATGCACAACGACGACAAAAACGACCACAGGAAAACCATGGAGGAGGACCCCCATGAAATCGTGTGGCCCCACTGGATTTCTGCCGCCGACCGCCGCCTTCTGCAGACGGGTACGATCAGTCCTGACGTGGTAGTGGCCGCGGATGGCAGCGGGAACTTCAGGACGGTGTCGGCAGCGGTGGCTGCGGCTCCTGAGAGTAGTAGCAAGAGATACGTGATCAGGATCAAAGCAGGTGTGTACAGAGAAAACGTGGATGTGCCGAAGAAGAAGACTAACATAATGTTCCTTGGGGATGGCCGGACCAACACCATCATCACAGCTAGTAGAAACGTGGTAGACGGCAGCACCACCTTCAATTCTGCCACAGTTGGTTAGTTCCTTAATTACTCTTCTTTCTTTTAGTTCCCGCTTTTCTAACATGCTAAATTCATCCACATTAAGATGTCAAAGACAAAAGCTACATGCTTCAACTCTGCTTCAGTGCTTACCTTCAGACACTATTATTATTATCCAAATCGCTCCATTTTTCCTTTTTCTTGGATACTAACATATCCCAATTGTCCTTTCAATCATATTGTTCTTGGTCCCCCAAACGACTGCTTAACTTTGTTTTGAACATTGCTAAACTAATCATTATTCTAAAGATACTTTCTATTCAAAAGCTAAAGGTGTCTCTTTCGTTCTCTTTGTAAACAGTATCTATATCACGTTCGTATTTATGTCATTTAAAGGAAATGAATGTGATTAATGGAGAAAGGAAAATTAAAAGAAAAAAAAGAAGTAAGATACTGTGGATAAGTTTGTCAGAAGATGATCCAGTTTCCAACGTACCACGACTGAAATAAACAGGCTGTCCCACCAATAAAGCATAGATCTTGAAAGTGAGAAGATGAAGTCGGTCTTCTCTGTCTTGCACTGCATCATTATTACTCAGCTAATTTAGGTGTGACTTTAAAGTTTTACGATCGTTGACTATACCTCCAACAATGACAACCATAATTTTGAAAATGGCAGTTTGAGAAAAGTAGACACTGTGACTAGTCTCTTAACTTGATTCAATTTTACAATCATTGTCAATACCTCTAACAATGACATGATGACCTGAATTTAACCATTATTTTTGATTGAATTTTAAAATTCAACTTAAAATACTTGCACTATAAATGACCGGAGATATTTAACGAGTGGTTTTGGTTTGGAAGTGCAGCCGTGGTGGGTGAAAGATTCTTGGCAAGAGACATAACCTTCCAAAACACAGCTGGTCCCTCAAAGCACCAAGCGGTTGCTCTCAGAGTTGGTGCTGACCTCTCAGCATTTTACAGGTGCGACTTTCTTGCATACCAAGACACCCTTTACGTCCACAGCAACCGCCAATTCTTTATCGGTTGCTACGTAGCAGGCTCCGTGGACTTCATCTTCGGTAACTCTGCGGCTGTCATCCAGAACTCCGACATCCACGCTAGGCGTCCTAATCCTGGGCAGAAGAACATGGTCACCGCTCAGGGCCGCGTAGACCCCAACCAAAACACCGGCATTGTCATTCAGAAAAGCAGGATTGGTGCAACCAAAGACTTGGAATCTGTCAAGAGCAGCTTCCCCACGTTTCTCGGGAGGCCATGGAAGGAGTACTCCCGTACTGTCATCATGCAGTCAACCATAAGTGACGTCATTGACCCTGCTGGGTGGCACGAGTGGAATGGGAACTTTGCTTTGAACACGTTGTTCTACGGGGAGTATCAGAACTCTGGGCCTGGTGCTGCAACCTCAAGGAGGGTCACTTGGAAAGGGTTTAAGGTCATCACCAGTGCTTCTGAGGCTCAGCGCTTCACTCCTGCCAATTTCATTGCAGGTTCAAGCTGGTTGCCCTCTACTGGCTTCCCATTCTCTCCTGGCCTCTAGTTTTTCATCTCTGTCCCCTTCAATTTCAGTCCTCTTTTACCTTCTATTCACTCTTTCTTGTTCCATTGTCACCTCCTAAATATAGTTTGTTTCGATTGAGGACAGGTCAGACAGATGAAAATAATGAGGGAGTGCGTTCTCAATCAACTCGAGCTTCCCTCTCTTATGCTTGTATTAATTTGTAGTAATTGTGCGTTGGATTTTGAATTAGTACCCAAGTCTCCTCTCTATTTATCATTAAATGCAACACTATTCCGAGTTTTCATCCTAAGAGGAAGACTATGGCTGGTTAAGAAAATATTACAGCCATTGAAGACGAGCAAAATATTTAGTAAAACGATAGGGAGACAAATATTTTCAGGAGTAAACTTCATGCAACGACAAGGGATCAATGTGATATTACGTTTAGTGATGATTGTTATTGCAGGGGAAGCAATTACATGAATTGTGGCCTAAGACTTGAGGGTTACACTGGTTCTTAATCTTTTGTGCTTGTTCAACGGTCTTCTTGATTTGCTCCAAGTGCTGCTGTCTGGCTGCTGCTTTCCACTCCTCAGCTTTTCTGTGAACCACTGCAATCTTCTTCATCAACTTCTCTTCCAAGGATGATGTCATCTTTTGAATTTTTACCTAAACAATTGTTTCAACAACATTCCTTAGTTTCGTTGCTTCTTAACCTTGTTTGAATTTAAGTAACTGCCAGGTAATGTGTACATTAGATTTCGTATTTCATACACGTTAAAGTATAACACACCACCCTACACGTTTAATACTGAATTAATTGAACAAGAAACCCGAGAACTGTTTAGCCTTTATAAATGAGTTCAACAGTGCTACTTTTACAACCGTCACTTTTGGTCACTCAAACTCACTCCCATAAGTCGTTATACAATAATGAAGAGAACCAAAAGTGACCGATTGAGAAAGAAAGAGTGTGTTGTTTTGAAGCGGATAAAAAGAAACCATATATTATTCTGTTTCCCCCTCCCACATTCCTCGCACGATATACTACAAGTCAATCACACTGTAGCCTTTAGTCTGTCCAAACAAATTATCGACATGTTCTAAAAAGTAATAAAATATTCATATCCGTTTTATATTCAAGTTGAATAGAGGGCAGCAGCTACGACTATAACTCGCCAAATCAACTCTTAAGCTCCAAATTTCTAAACAAAATCACATTTTCTCCCTAATATTATATCAAATGGTCAACATCTTGCTCCATGCCAAAAAAAAAAAAAAAAGTAGGAAGGATAATTTGTACATGTCTATAAGCTTACTACTTACTATTATTTCAGATGAAAAAACATGAACAAGAAAATGGAGTAGCCGATGGGCCAACTGCAGGAAAAATGAGTTTTTCACGTTAAATTAATCAAAACAACGTTAAGTACAAAGCATTTCCTGATTTTATAAATTACAGCCATGACTTGTGCTGAATGCCTGAAACTATTTTATTTTAGGAGAATAAGAAATTTGAGCTTAAATGATTTGGTCAATTGTACCCGGTGAAGAGTTGCAGAATAACTTTGTATGGAAAACACGCATTGTTGTTGAATAAATGCCACTATAACTAATCATAATTCATCAGAAAATATCAGCAATTAAGTACCTCAAGCTTCCTTGATTGTGCTTCTGCTTTAGCACTATGGAGGTCTATCCAGGCTTGAATTTTGGCTTCTTCTCTCTGATACCTGCCGCACATACTAAAATTTAGTCCTTCTCAACAGGCATAAAATAAACCCATCAATGAAACTACAATAGCTGACTACTACAATTTTTATTTACCTGAGACAAGACTTGGTTTTTTCCTCTTGTTCCCACGTATCAACCCTGCAGTCTGAATCAGCTTTCTGGCTAGCATTATGTCTCAAGCTCTTTGACATTTCCTTTTCCTCCTCTTCTATTGAGCTCCAGTGTGATGTTACCGAATTATACGGTGTTCCTACTTGCAATTTGGCAAAATGACACTCCTCCAGCCGAATAAGGTCAATGGTGCAGGTTTTGTTATTGTGGTTTGCGGAGGACAATGGTCCCGACTTACTTGCAGGAGTGTTATGGCGAGCAGGAGATGAACTCGTGAATGGGGTGTGGCATCTTGAAGCTGTGCAACTTCCAAGAGGCGTCATCTCCGTCCCAACATCCTTACGAACCACTTCCTTGCAAGCATCTTTCACTGCCTCCCCAGCTGGGTCTCCAAACGAAAGCCCTTCTCCAGTTGTCTCTGAATATTGCCGATTTGGGAAAATGGGCACAGTGCTGTCTGTGAACTCACCTGCATTGAAAATGAAATTTCACTGTTTGTCATGAAGTTGTTTAATTTATGAACTTCAACTCAATCATATCATTTAATTGCAAAAGGATGAGATTTTTTTATCAATATGTTTGTAGTGAGAGTATCAGCTTCTTTGGAAGTTTCAAGTGTAGAATGCAGTTACCGTCATTCTTTACAGTAATAGCTCCTAGCTAAGTAAACTGATTTGCAGCCACAAAACCCAACTAGTCTAAGATCTATTAAAGACCAAAAAAAAAAAGAGTCTTTTAACCTATATTTGGATCATTTCAAAATTCAAAAATTGATAGAGAAAATAAAATTTGAAAGGAAATGTCTACAAATCCTATCAGCATTGGGAGCATTAAAAAAAACATGAAATGTAATTTCAAACTAAAAGTCATTTTAAAACAAGTTTTATACAAGATTATTATTGTAGAATGCGGATAAGCAGAAGTTTGAGAGTTGTAAAGAGAAAGGAGAAGAGAGACGGGATGATAATGATGAGCATAAAAACAAGGGAAAAGTTGAGAAGTAATGATGCTTATAGCACCTTTTAGCACAGTGTTCATGGAGCAAGAGATCCCATCAGAAGCATGGGCTGTGTCATGGTGGTCCAAAGACGCACAGCCTTGAAAGTTGGCAGAGTCAGGGTGCACCTTTATGTTAGAAGGCTCAGAAAGCTTTATAGCGTGAGGTGGGGAGTGGTGGGAGCTGATGAGCCATTTCTCTGCATCGTCCCATTTGGAAGGGAAGCTCTTTCTTGAAAATTTGCCAACACTGTTGAAGCTGAAAATGGGTCTGCCAGGGGTAGAGGGAGCATCTAGACTCCTGTGCGTGATAGAGCTGCTTCCATCTCTGCTGGCTGAAACCTCTCTGCTATCCGAGTTACTATTGTTTGGCATTGGAAAGGAGTTGAGTTAACAAACTCAGTTTGAGCTTGCAGATTAAGTGGAGTTGTGTGTGGTGCTGCTTGTACCATTACCATACAAATTAATACTATGTTGTATATAAATATTGTTAGTTGGTCTGAGACATAACATAAGAGGGGGTCTGTATTAATCTGAGCTTATTGGGGTAACTGAGTGGAGAAAAAGGGAGTGTGGCTACTAGTCTAGTGGCACTAGTGCCTAAGCCTATTGTGTGTTGTCTGAGCTTTGTTTATGCCATAAATAAAACAGTGGGACATGAGAAAGTAAGTGGATAGTCAGATAGAGTAACAGAACAGGAGCAGCACGCTGAACTGAATAAGGAAAAGGCACTGTTGAGTTGACTGGATGAATCAAAAGAAGAGGGAGCTTCGGGACCTGCATACCAAATCCTTTTACCAATAAACAACATCAGAATTGGCCTCTGTCATGCACTGTTACCTACCTCAGCTTTGCACGGTTTACTTTCCCTAATGCTACATCAAATTCAACACACCAACAAAATTACCCTTACAAGCATTATTATGACCTGTTTCATACTCAAAGAAAAAAGTGAAATATAAATATGAAAGTGATATAACATGATATTAATTTATTTTAATATATCAATATTAGTATATTTTGAAAATTTGGTAAAAAAAAAAATAGTATGAGAATTTGGACTCTTGCATCCAGATTGTTGTGAAGTTAAGAAACCAACACAATTTATGTTTCCACAAAAAAAAATTCTTTCAATTTGGTTGTTTTAATTAGTTTAAAAAAGAACTTTTATTTTTCCTTCAAATTTACAGAATTCTCTATTTTGTTTTGAACATTAGTTTTGACAAGACCCTGTTGCAAACAAGTCATCAAGGAAATAACAATGAAGTTACGATCAACTATAAAAAATATACTAGAAAATAAGAGAATAGGGACAAAAGAAAACTAAAATAACAGTAAACAACTAAGATGAATAACCCCGGTGAATATAATAAAAGCAAGATCACAGCTTTAAACACGACGAAGTTAGAAAATGAATCAGTGAAGTCGTTTGATGTGACGTGACGTTGGTCCTCTGTAATTATACTTAGTGAAATCATGGTTGAAGATCGTAGCTTAAAGTTTTGAAAATTTGTTCATTAAAAGCATGATAACTTACTTGAAAGGCCATGTGGTCTTACAGTGATGCGTTGATATAAGAGATTATGTATATTATTGTGTGAAGTGAAGAGCAAGAGATTGATTGATTCCGTAGTGAAATGGTGAATGGACCAACCAACAAAATGATAAGCATGATGAAACCTGAACTGTGACTTGGAGTTCACCGGCAACGAAGGTAAGAGATAAGCCACTTTGGCCCTACATTACTATTTATATTACAACATTTTATCATGATAAGACACAGCCCTTCAATAATTCAACTTATAGCATTTTATAATAATATCATAACCAATGCTTTACCATTAATCAAAAACTACTTAATTAAAGTATGAGATCATTGCCTTACTATATAGGCAGGGCCTATCCCTCACCACTTTTATTCTTCTTCCGGGACAATCACATTCATGGCTGCTACCTCTGTTTCCTCAATTCAAATCCCAATTCACAGATATGGATCATTTCTCAACTGCCCAAACAAAAAATTCATCTCCAAACCAAGCTCTGTCCCACTCAAAAGGGCATCATCATCATCATCATCGGTAGTGAGGATCGCAGCATCCATGAAGAACAAGGTTTGATGTTTTTTGTGTTTGATGTTTATCCTTGTCTTAGCAGAAGGAAACAGATGTTGTGCTAATTAATGTGTATTTAATTGGATAAACAGGTTTACGAAGATCGTTCTGAGGGCATAGTGTGTTACCAAGATGAACGAGGGGAAATCATTTGCGAAGGGTATGATGAAGGACCCTGTTTTCAAAGAATTCCAGACCTCACCAACAATCATCCAAGGTATACCCAATAATTAAAAATCACACCTTTTCTTACTCCAGTTATTCCTACTTCTAATACTCATATCCATGGCTTCACCAGAGAGAGAGAGGCTCAAATCACCAATCTTCTTCTTCGACAAAGTTGGCTTCAGATAGTGAAAGGAGAGAAGAACCCCAACGATGGTGCTGTTGAAGAAGGACGTGTCAGAAAGGACTTTAACTGTAATGGTTTTAACTCACTGTGCTAATTCATTACCTTATTCGATCTCATCTTTTCAGACTCGGAGATCTTAGCAGCATATATATATCTATATATATAGACTGTGTATGTATGAAAAAGGCATGAACTTGAGAAAGGAAAAGGATGTTAGCAACATGTGCAGAGGGTTTTGTTCCTCTCGCCACTTGTAACTTTTAAGGCTTCATAATGGGAATGCCACCTTTGCTTAATTGCACCTCCTTTTCGTTTAGATTATTAGTTAATATTTTGTCTGTGTCCTTGTATTCTAAAAGAACAACTTGGCTGTCTGATGATAAAGACAATTTGTGAAAAACAGAAGAAGCCATGTTTGATGCTCTGCTAGCTACTAATTAAATAAAACACACTTTCACTTTGCTCCCGTGTACACTTATCTTCAGACTACTAATAAGGATAAGATAAGCACATCGATGAAAAGTGTAGATAAAGGATTTTCAAAGTCAAGATAGATACGTTGGTTGATGATGATGATGAGGAGAATTTGAATCATTTGCTTGCATGGAAGAACTACCAAAATGCTGGATTCTTAATTGGAGTTAGGGATTTTATGTTTGCATTTATGACTACGTTTATTAAAATTTAAAATTTGGCTTGTTAGTGTATTTGTGAAAAAAAAAGAAGAAGAGAAATCCCTAATTAGAATAATATGATTAAAAAAATTCTGACTATAAAACAATTTCTCTAATAATATAAAAACTTACTATCTTAAATTTTTCATGTGAATTTTATTTATAAAGTTTAACTTCTCATTCTACGTGGTGTGTATATTTTATTCATCTTTATATTCTTTCTTTTCCAATGGAATTCCATTAAGAGTTGCACTATTAATAATCAAGATAAGTTAAATAAGATTACATAGATCTACATTACCCTTTAAACATTTTAAAAATAAATTTATCTCTGATAAGAGATCAAAGTGTATATATACAAACACATATTTAATAATAGGAAACCAAACAACTCCAAAATATTTTTTTTTTCTATTTTTTATATCTTTACATCTCCATAAATAACACCATTTCATAAAATACATATTAGTGTGATAAAGTCACATCCAACTATGCATGAAAACTTCTTAAAACTAACTAAAGAAAAAGGGACAATGAAAAAAAAAATACTCTTATACAAATTTCGGTCTCATAGATATGCTTTTTCCTTTACCAGGATGCTTAAGGTAGGCTATGATCTAAATGAATAAATTCTTCAAGAAAAATAAGTTACGAAGAATTCATCTAATTTATACAAATTCTTAAACAGTTTACTAGGTCATTAAAATAGAAATTTCATCTTGTACCATTTATATTCTTAAACAATTTACTAAATCCGTACCACATACCCGTAGTGTTAGAGATATCTAACATAAGAATTAAAAGATGTTCAATAAGAAATAATACAATGAATCCAAATTTTGACTAACATAGAGTCTAAACGACTTTAATACAAAATTAGGCTTTAATATCATAATAAGATAATTAAACTTACATCTAATTTAACTTTACTAAACTGGTTGACATATCACACATCAAATAAATGAAAAATAAATTAAATTATATTTTAAGGAAAACGTTTATATTTTTATAACTCTCTGCTCACAATATTTGATAATTTTTTTTTAATTTTAAAAAGAATAAAACATGTAGGCTTTTTGCACATAAGGTGTGTTACAATAATTTTCTTTTTTAATCTTAGGTTTATTTTTTCGCAAAATAAACCAACCAAGTTCATTTATGTAACATTCCAATAAATATAACAAAAGATATAATTTATTGTAAGAGTTAACATAAATAATAAGAGAGAACAGTGATGAATAAGCAAGTAAGGAGGAAGGAATATGAAATTTCATATAGAATTAAAACCGTACACTCAAGAGTTTGATACAATTCTACAAGCTAAGACCGAACGGTCATGATAATAGCTCAAGGCCGAACGAAAATACAAAAGAGGAATTAATACCGACCAGACGGTCCTACACTGCCTTCGGGCCGAACGGCTGGTGAGACTTCTTCCAAGACTTCTTCGAGATCACCCTCTGCTCACATCCATTGGATGATCATTGCAGTGAAGAGAACAACCGAACAGTTAAGACCGAACGACACATGGACAAGATAGGAAATATAAGGGTAAGCTTATGCAATTTAATTAATCCGACTCACATACAATTTTATCATCAAAGTAATATAATCACCATAATATCTCAATCATGTAATCATCATATAAGAATAACAATCAAACCGAACGTATACATCATTCAAATCATCTCATACAATAAACCGAACGTATAAATCATTAAGACCGACCACTATGACTCTGTCCGGACTGTAAGAATATGTAGCTATGGTCGTCCCTGCACTCGTGGGTGGTAACCTGGAATTCAACCGTCAGAGTTACCGCGGCATGGAAAACCCTTGAGCCTGCCACACGAGGTTAGCCAGTTAAAACACCTTAGGTCAAGGTTGTACACACCGCCCAGGCTAGAGCCTCCTGCCATTCTCACCACATGGTCACTAGCGCCAGTGAGCATTAGAATATCAGGATGAACACCAATACAAAGCCGGCCATATTCTTACTTTACCAACCAAAATCACTCGTGAGACATTCCTCCTTGGAATTCTCTTAAATCAATACAAACTCATTCATCCTTTACATCTTTTATTATAGACAACACGGATACAAAAATGATCCAACAGTGATGAGGAGACCGAGTATCAAAGTAATTCAACAAGTTATCGGACGGTCAGAGACAGAATAAGAACTGAAATAAACAAGAAGTTCTAACGAGTGACCGAACGGTCTGGTAGAGAAGAGAAGGATTAATAAGCAACTCAACAATGAAAAGCTAAGTCAGACTAGTTGATGGGAACCGGACGGAAAGTCCATAGAACTCCACAATGGAAACAAATAGGATTTAATCATTGAAAACCGGACGTTTAACAATAAAAGAGTTCTCTTCAATACAGCGAGTGTCAGTACAAGACCGAACACTCTGTGAGGAATCAAGTGTCAGTGTAAGACCGAACACCTTTCAGATAAATGATATTATAAACCGAACGTTTTTCCCAAAAAGGTTAGGTAACATCAAACCGAGTACTTAGTCTATGACCAAATACTCAAACATAATATCATATGTGTAAAACCGAACGCTTGGTTTATGACCGAACATTCTTAAAATGAATAATAATAATAATATAAAACTGAATGTTTCCGAAATTTAGTGTCAGTCCAACACCAAACACTTGTATGACCAAACGTACAGTTTATGACCGGGCGTTCTTAAATTCAATTACTGGTATAATATCTAGCACTTTTAAATAGACATCATCAATATAAACTGAACGCTCAGTGTATGACTGAACGTTCTAAATAGTTAAATGGGAAACCGAATACTCAGTCTATGACTAAGCATTTCAAGGCCAGACGTTCAGTATAAGACGGACGTTCAGTACAATAAAGACAATTAATATGAGACCGAGTACTCAGTTTATGACCGAGTACTTCTCAGACCGAGCACTCGATTTACGACCGAGTACTTTCAATAAACATTATCAATATAAAAACGAACGTTCAGTGTGAACGAACGCTACTATAATAAACATAGTTAACATGAGACTAGGTAATCAGTCTATGACCGAATACGTTAAAGCCGAACACTCAGTATAAGACCGAGCGTTCTGTAATGGATAGATCATTACAACTGACTAAGCAAGGCATTTAAGTTTCGATACAATAGTACAAGACCGATCGTTTTAGGAGAAACCGAACGGTCCTAATGACCCTTCGATTATAGATTTACATTTTACTATGTTTTATAACTTTATGACATATTTCATACCAAAATCAATCATGCATTTCTCAACAACAATATCATATATTCAGCAGCATAAACTCACCAAATCATGCATACACAATAATCATAATTAAATTTATAAGCTTCCCTTACCTCTAATTCCAGCTAAAATCTTTGAGAGTAGGTTGATAGGAAAACGAACGGTTCAGGTGAGAGATGAGACCACCAGGAGTCTCCAGATGCGATCTGAAGGGTGATCGGAATAGTAAACGGTTTAAAATTTTAGAGAGAAGGTAGGGAGATATTAGAGAGAAGGAGGAGAAAATGGAGTTCTGAAGTTTGGAGAAGAAGATCGCATGCAGGGAAAATGATGCCAGATTTAAAATCCCAGCTTTTATATCACTTTCCAAAACCGAACGGTCAAATGCCAAGCTGCCACCTGGATTCCACTCCCTCCTTCCCTGCTGTCGCACGGTTTCCAATGGATGGGGAATTAAAAGCTTGACAGAGTTTGTCTTCGACTCACCAAGGGAGAACGGACGGCTGACATGTGTACCCTATTAAGGAGGGTATTAAATGGGATGTGACAATTTATGCATATAATGTGAGTTTAGTTAATTTAATTTATGTGTATAATATGGAAAACGAAATTCGGCGTCTTAAATTTATTTTTGCACATATATATTCAGACTTAAACATAATAAAAAATTATTTAACATTTTATTGATTAACAGAGGTTAAGTATTTACTTTTTTTTTTCATTTAAATTAAAAAATACATTTCCTAGCATATGTAAGGTTATATAAAATTAGAAAAAGTTATTTTAATATACAACACTTTAGTGATTATTTTTGAAAGATTTTTTTAAAATGCAAAAGTTGAGTCATTCTTATTTATCTGATTAGAAATGGCAGAGTGAGAGGGGAAATGTTGAGTTGGCTTAGTTTTGAATTTGGGAATTGCGGAACCCTAATCTTAAGTTTTGCTTAACCCACAACACAACACAACACATATGGTATCTATTCTTATCTGAATCGAATCGAATCGAATCGAATTTGCTGTGTTGAAGTAAGAAGGAGGATCAAAGATGTGGTGGAGATCAGCGTCATTCATCATGGACAGGCAGCAGAACGAGGCTGCTCTCAAGGGAGACACCGGAGCTCCTACCGACTCATCGATATCAAACCCTAACCCTAATCCTAACCCCAATTCTAACCCTAAGACCTCTGCCTACTATGAGACCAGAGCAGCACATCATGGCGTTGTCACCAGCGACTGGCTGGCCCAGGCTCAGGCCGCCATTGGGCCGGACCCTGATCCTCTACCTCAACTCAGGCCCGATCCTGACAAGCCGTTCAGCGTCATCAAGGAGTTTAATAACTGGCGGATACAGCCCCATTTGGCGGAGGCCGTCGCTGCCATTCGGGCCTTGGCCGCCGTCATAAGGACCAGCCGGGCTACCACCATGATGCAGCTGGAAATGGAGCTGAAGAAGGCCTCCGATACTCTGAAGGTACTTTCAAGCCACTAACTTCATTTTCTTCTCGTTCATTGATTTCAACACTCTTTGTTCCTTTACAGTCGTGGGATGCCACCTCTATCTCTTTAACAGCGGGCTGTGATCTCTTTATGCGATATGTCACTCGGACTTCTGCTTTAGAATACGAAGACTTCAATTCCGCTAAATCTCGCTTGATTGAGCGTGCCGAGAAGTTCGGCGAAATCTCCCACAAGGCAACTTTCTCATTCGTTTCCACCCTCTCTGCACTGCACTGTAATTTTCCTTATTTTTCTCACATTTATGCCCAAATTCATTTTTTTATTCTGCAGGCACGCAAAGTTATCGCGATGTTGAGTCAGGATTTTATATTTGATGGTTGCACAATTTTGGTTCATGGTTTTTCCAGAGTTGTGTTGGAAGTCCTCAAACTGGCGGCACAAAACAAGAAATTATTTCGGGTCTTCTGCACAGGTTTTTTCTTTTTTGCCCTCTTCCTTTACTTTTATTTATATATTACTTTAGAGGCGCATTATTTCAGAGTTGTAACAGATGACTCATATTCATGTTTAGTTCCAAAATTCAAATAACAAATGACCAACTTTGTATTTTTCTCACTTTAATTTCATGGATTTAGGCTTTCTTTTCTCAATATAATTGTAGGCATTTTTTTCAGTCACATCTTGTATTAAATCCCTGGGAGGATAGTTAAAATTGTTATTCTCAATTCATTTCTGTATTCTTTTTAAAGCAATTGAAGAAGCCAATCTTTTCTCTGATTGTTTTACTGATAATTTGGTTTCTGCTAGTCCGTTGTTGTTGATTGATTGATACATAGAAACATCTCCACATAGTGAGTTAAGGCTTGGTTATTGATATTGCCTGTGAAGTTTTGTTTCAGTACCCTCCTGATTAGACTGGGATTCGATCACGGTAACAATTGATTAAGGGACCCTATTTGACTTAACTTGGTCATTATCTTGGGGTGTTCACTGGATCGGGTTAAACGATGACCCTTTATACCCAATCAAACCCAATTAGATTGGCTTGGGTTTCATTTGTAATTGGATCAAATCCGATCCAACTCGAACTATCCAACTGGAACTAACCCACTCTTATAATGGTTGGGTCATGGTTTTAGTATGTTATAACTTATAAGCAAATTGTGTTATGTTTTTCTTTTCATGTTTTAAGTTAGTTTGGACAAACTTGTTATGACTTGACTAATTGTCTTATTTGAAGTCTTGGATTAATTTTTGTAAAGATTGTGTTATTTTTTAATTAGGTTGATACTTGAAAATTACAACTTTTAACAAGAAAAAAAAATTATTTCTAAATGTTGGTGTAATTGATCCAACCGAATCCAATATGCTCAAGAGTGGGTTGTGTTTGATGGGTTTGCTCAAATCCTACACAACCCTTATCAGTGTCTAAAATATGGGTCAGATGTTTTGGGAGAGAGGCTCTAAGTATAAGTGGGCCAACAACCCACTAAGTCCCTGTGCCCGTCCCAGTACTTAGGAAACTGTCGAATGATATCTCAAGGAGCGTAACCTTAACCTATTGGTCAGATGTTTTCAGAAAGAGGAATCTGTAATGATAAGTGGGGCAACAATCCAAGTACTTAGGAAACTGTGGTTCGATATCTGAGGGAGTGTAACGTGGCCCTAATACCTGAAATCTATGGAACTAACATTTAAGATCCTAGGCATGAAGCAATATAACGGACTCCAGCTCCAGTAACTCGGACTGGGTTGGTTAGCTTTGGTAGGATAAATAGAGGAGGATTGTCGGGTCATAAGCAATTAGGTAACGAAAAGGCAAAAAACACAATTCGAATGTTGTGATTTAGGTCACCTTCAGCTACAAGGAGATTTATTCTGGAACAGTTTCAATTTTTTGACATAATTTCCATTTATTTTAAAACTTGTGGAGTGTATATATTTGGCATCTTCACTGTGATCTGAACTTCAACGTCGTGTCTATTAATTTGTAGAGGGAAGACCAGATCGAACAGGATTGCGGTTGTCCAATGAACTGGCCAAGCTTGATGTTCCTGTGAAACTACTAATAGATTCTGCTGTAGCATATACTATGGATGAGGTGGACATGGTTTTTGTAGGTGCAGATGGAGTTGTGGAAAGTGGGGGCATAATCAACATGATGGGAACCTACCAAATTGCATTGGTTGCACACGGGATGAATAAACCAGTTTATGTCGCTGCTGAAAGCTACAAGGTATTTGGAATTTGCTAAGTTGGACTTTATGTTAGCTTGCACTCATCTTTTTAGAAAGGTTGTATGAATTTGTGTGTAGTTAATGTCTTGTTTGTTATGCTTTTCTGCAGTTTGCTCGTCTCTACCCTCTTGACCAAAAGGATTTAGCCCCTGCATTGCGCCCTATTGATTTCGGTGTACCTATTCCATCCAAGGTTGAGGTTGAAAGGTCCGCGCGGGACTACACCCCTCCTCAATACCTGACTCTGCTTTTCACAGATTTAGGTGTTCTTACCCCATCTGTTGTCAGTGATGAGCTGATCCAGCTATACTTATAGTAATCCATGTATATCTATATTTATTTTTGTATTCTTTACAAATCTTGGCTTATATTCAAGATCATGTATTTTACATGAAACAATTTTGTGACAAGCACGTGTATGGTTTCAATTAATTTGGGGTGGCTTTTAGTATTAGGGCATTGCGTATCTATGTGGCTACACGTAATCTGTTCTTTCTTTGACCTTCGAAGCATAACGCGAGTTGTCAGTGAGAGGAATAGAACTGCATTCCGTTTTTTGATGTCGTTTTGAAACTTGGTGAATAATTAAATTT
This sequence comes from Vigna mungo, assembly GCA_036885675.1. Classification (NCBI taxonomy): domain Eukaryota; kingdom Viridiplantae; phylum Streptophyta; class Magnoliopsida; order Fabales; family Fabaceae; genus Vigna; species Vigna mungo. The sequence goes on along the minus strand of CP144699.1, from coordinate 264,632 downwards.
TAAAACAATATGTGAGGTGTTATAACTGTTATTTTGATCTGATTTTCAGAGGACGATGAAAGTTGTGTGGTCATTGTTAATGCCTTTTATTTTAAGAACATTTTTTAGTTAATACTATTATGTCTCGTGCACACTGATGGCCGAATCCTTTGCGAATTGTTGCACGTTCTATGGTTTTCACGATTAATGATTGTTTGAAGAGATTGCTGACTTTTAGGAAGTAAACCGTTGTCAAGATTTATTTCTTATTTTAATTTCAAGGAAAGTATGTTTTATTTTCTGAAAATGTTTCTGATTAAAAAATCTTAAATCAATATACGTAGCGTGAATAATGAAACGGAACATTGTTAAATCCAATTGATATCGAATGTAGATTACAGTAGAATGTCGTAAAAATTCTAGGGTGGTGTTGGTAGTCCAAGATTGTGTAAAAATTGAACTTCGATCACCTTAACTAAGCATAATCATGAATGATATAAATGCAATAATTTGACTTTTTGAGCTAAGAAAAACCAATTAGGCCAAAAAGCAAATGAAAAGAAAAAGTTGTTCCATGAGAAACAAAAAATAAAATATTGTTTGCTAAATGTAAAATGTGGTTGATAGTTAATAAATGAGGGAATTGTGGCAACACATGTGTTTCTGTATCTGTGAATGTTTTGTCAGTGTGTTCGTGAATTTGATTGAATTATTATAACATAGACACATACACTACTAGGTCCTACTCTTTCTGTTCACCTGAGAGAGAGAGAGAGAGAGAGAGAGAGAGAGAGAAAGCACTCTCACTTCACTTGAGCTGAATCTCATTCTCCATGGCTTCTTCCTATCATCTCAGAAGAAGCATTCTGGTTTTGCTGTTGGTGACAGCTTCAGCTTGGGAAGAAGAGAAGAAAACATTCATAGTGCAAGTGCAGCACGATGCGAAGCCTTCGATCTTCCCCACGCACAGGCACTGGTACGAATCATCACTGGGGGAGGCAACCTCCATAATCCACACCTACCAAACAGTCTTCCACGGATTCTCTGCAACTCTCTCCGCCGCGGAGGTGGAGAACCTGGAGTCACTCTCCCACGTCATAGCCCTCATACCCGAGCAGGTGCGCCAACTCCACACCACGCGCTCCCCTCACTTCCTCGGCCTCAACACCGCCGACAGGGCTGGCTTGCTAAAGGAAACCGATTTCGGCTCCGATCTCGTCATCGGACTCATCGACACCGGCATTTCACCCGAAAGCCAGAGCTTTAACGACCGCGACTTAGGCCTCCCTCCCCCCAACTGGAAGGGTCAATGCGTCGCCGGAAAAGGCTTCCCCCCCAACTCCTGTAACCGCAAGCTCATCGGAGCCCGCTACTTCTGCGGCGGTTACGAAGCCACCAACGGCAAAATGAACGAAACACTCGAGTACCGTTCTCCGAGGGACACCGACGGTCACGGTACCCACACCGCGTCCATCGCCGCCGGCAGGTACGTCTTTCCGGCCTCCATCATGGGCTACGCCAAGGGAATGGCCGCTGGGATGGCTCCCAAGGCTCGTCTCGCCGTCTACAAGGTCTGCTGGAACGCTGGCTGCTACGACTCCGACATCCTGGCAGCATTCGACGCCGCCGTGGCCGACGGTGTTAACGTGGTCTCTCTGAGCGTGGGGGGCGTCGTGGTGCCCTACCACCTGGACGTGATCGCTGTGGGGGCCTTCGGAGCCTCGGAGGCTGGCGTGTTCGTGTCTGCCTCGGCGGGGAACGGCGGTCCCGGCGGGCTGACGGTGACGAATGTGGCACCCTGGATGACGACTGTGGGGGCTGGAACCATAGACAGAGATTTCCCCGCGGATGTTATTCTGGGGAACGGGAAGGTGATTGGTGGAGTGAGTGTATACGGTGGGCCGGGTCTGAGTCCGGGTCGGCGGTACCAGCTGGTGTATGCTGGGTCTGACGGTTACTCTTCCTCTCTCTGCTTGGAAGATTCCTTGGACCCTAAATCCGTGAGGGGTAAGATTGTTGTATGTGACAGAGGCGTCAATTCAAGGCCTGCCAAAGGCCTAGTCGTGAAGAATGCTGGTGGAGTTGCCATGATTTTGGCCAATGGTCCCTTCGATGGAGAAGGTCTGGTAGCTGACTGCCACGTCCTCCCGGCCACCTCCGTCGGTGCCGCTGGGGGCGACCAAATTCGAAGATACATCTCGTTGGCCTCACAGTTACGGTCGCCACCCACCGCAACCATTTTATTCAGGGGCACGAGGGTCGGGGTTAAGCCAGCGCCAAAGGTGGCATCTTTCTCGGCCAGAGGGCCTAATCCGGTTTCCCCCGAGATTTTGAAGCCCGATGTGATTGCGCCTGGATTGAACATTCTTGCGGCATGGCCTTCTTCCATTCCTCCTTCTTCCCTTCCTTCTGACCACCGTACCACTGACTTCAACATACTCTCCGGCACCTCTATGGCCTGCCCTCACGTCTCTGGTTTGGCTGCTCTTTTGAAAGCGGCCCACCCTGACTGGAGTCCCGCCGCCATAAGATCTGCTCTCATCACCACTGCCTACACTCTCGACAATGGAGGAGGTGGAGGGACCTTGTTGGACGAGTCCACTGGGAATGCTTCTTCAGTCTTCGATTATGGGGCTGGCCACGTTCACCCGGAGAAGGCCATCAACCCCGGTCTGGTCTATGACATTTCCACCTACGATTATGTCGATTTCCTCTGCAATTCCAACTACACTGCCCACAATATTCGGGTTATCACCAGAAAGGCGGCAGACTGCAGTGGAGCAAAGAGGGCCGGTCACGCTGCCAATCTCAATTACCCCTCTTTGTCTGCTGTCTTTCAACAGTATGGCAAGCAAGGCTCACGCATGTCTACACACTTCATTAGAACCGTCACTAACGTTGGAGACCCCAACTCCCTTTACAAGGTTATTGTTGCAGCCCCTGCCGACACCGAAGTCACTGTTGAACCGGACACACTGGCTTTCAGGAGGTTGGGTCAGAAACTGAACTTCCTTGTGAGGGTGCAAACCAGGGAAGTGAAGCTTTCACCCGGGAGTTCAACTGTCAAGACTGGCTCCATAATTTGGTCTGATGCCAAGCACACTGTCACCACTCCCTTGGTTGTCACCATGCACCAACCTCTCTGATCTAAAACTGTTTGTTAGTTCGGGGTTTGGTTTGGGTGAGTGTATAAATTTTGCACTTTCCATATTCTTATCTTAGGACTCTGTTTATTCTTAAATTAGTTGCTGCTGTTCCACATAAGTATGTATGTATAATATGGTGAAAGCAGGATGGATGGTACGAAACATGGTGGAGGCGTATATATTCTTCTTTCATGTTTGTAAAATTAAGAATGAATGAAGGAGTGTCTGTAGGAAATGGTGTGATGAGAAGAGGAGGAGAATAAGGGAAAGATTCGGATCCTTTTACAGCAATTTTTGTTGGATGGTTTCGGAGTGATCCTTTTCTTTTGCTTAGTCAAAGATTTTGCAAGCACATGTGCGCAGACACGGTAATCCTTGATGCATATGAATCTTTGTAGGCCACGCTCATCAGACACTGAAGCCACAATTTCATCCCTTCATAATGACAAATTGGACATATTTCCATTACTTTTTTGTGTTGTTGTTTTATGTGTATTATAATAACCACAGTCTGTTTACTTTTTAAAAGTAGCACCATTCATCACCTTCTTATGAATTCAACGTTTCCACGGCACTAACAAAATTAACATTTAGTAACTTGGGATGTTATATATTTCTGAGACTGGAAATATTTTGTCTAAAATTTGTGTATGAAATTTAAAATAATAATTTAAAACATAATTCTCTCTGATTCTGAAGGTGTATGATAAGTTTTAAATTAGTATAGGAATACAGGTAATTTAAAATAATTTTTTCAAAAATAATTTTCATATTTCAAGTTCATAAAAGATATCATTAAAATACAATTTAGATGTTGCATGATATTGATGTATCAAATTAAAATTTTAAAAGACTTTAGATATAAAACCATAAGGTTTGAGAAACTAAATAAGAATGTTATGATTTATAAGAATCGTTTTGGTATGTAAAGACTGGTCACTTCAAACGGGTGGTAGTCTAATGTCTTAATAAGGTCTTTTGAGTTTTATGCTCGACATTGGATTTGACACCTATACCCTAATGTAGGAGCCAACATGCTTTGTTATGTAGGATTAATCAATTCCTTCAAACAGGGTGATAGTCCAACTTCTTAGTTCAAAGTCTTCCTCGTGAACATGAGTTACTGAGTATAACATGTAATTAATGTTTGTTTGAATTCAAATGCAAAAATAATAATGTGTAATTAATGTGCACCTACCACCTTACCATAACTCTAATTTATTGTTTTTCTAATCGATTTTTGATTATATAACTAGTCTATCTGTGATTCAAATTGACTAAAACCTTGATTATTGACCTGATCAAAATTGTTTAGTTGTATGAAGATAACAAATTTATGTTTTGATCCACCAAATACTCAAATTAACCTTGTTCCTTAACTAGTTCATATTGTATAAAAACATTTTAAAAGAAATGATTAATGAATTTTCAAGCTTTAAAAGAATTTTGGATAGAGATTAAAATAATTAAAAAAATTTATAAGATTATAAAAGTAAGAAAATTTAGATAAAAAGCAAGAGGACTATAATTGTATTTTATATTAATTGATTTTAACTACTTTCATTCAAGTCTATTTAATATTTTTGTCATAAAATGAGTGTATTTTGGAACAATAGCCAATAATTTCGTCAAAACGGGATTGATTTTTTTATTTTTGTTTTTCTAAATTATTTTATTTTACGTTTTTAGATTTTGTTTTATTTTATCTTATATTATATACATAAATATTTTCTATATTTTAATTAATTACTTAATATTTTTAATTAAATAAATTAAAATAAAAATTATTTTAAATGTTAACTTATTTTATTATAATTAGTAATTAGAACTTAATGTTAGTGATTTATATTATAATATTGTTGAATATTTAGATTTTCAAATAAATAATAAAATAATTAATTTTAATTTTTATTACCAATTGGTTTAATGGGTTAACTAGAAGAAGTTACCCGCCTATTAATTTAACGGATTATACAAAACATCCAATCAGTCTACCCATCCTAATTTCTTTATTCATGTTTCTTTCAAAACTATAATCCAAGTTACAGTTTTTGTTATTTGGTAAAATTAAAGATGAAGATTCGGCTGTTATAATTAAACTAAAAGTTAACCATAACAACGTTGTTCACAAGAAAGTGAAAGTTATTAAACGGTGTCCCTCCCTGGATGTCTACACTGTACTCAATAAGTGAAGAAAAAAACCATATTGATATTATGAAAAAAAAAATAATTAAACTTTTATTTTAATTTAATAAATTACTGTAGGTAAATTTTATTGTATCACTTAAACATCTTGTCAAAAGTGTTGTTCTTGTGTAAAAAGGCTGAGTATAAAAGTAAAACAAATGAAGAGTGGTTAGACATAGAAAAAGCAAAAACCTTGATTTGCAGCATTCAACCAAACCCGAGTCTTTGGATATTCATTCATAGCTTTGTTGTTTTTCGTCTGACCCATGTGTGGAGGAGCTATTATCTCCGACTTCATTCCGGCGGCGGTCACTGCCAGGTCTCGCCGGATCACCGCCGGTCACCTGTGGTCGGATTTGAAGAAACGGACATCTGAGGTCATCCACTCGGACGATGACTTCGAGGCTGATTTTAGGGATTTCAAGGACGATTCCGACATCGAAACCGACGTCGACGCCGACCACCAAGTCAAACCCTTTGCTTTCTCCGCCTCTTCTCGTAACTTCTCTCTCTTCACAATTCTCTTTTTTTTTTCCCCATTTCTTTCGTATGCAAAATTATCAATGTCTGCTTTTTTGATTGATTTTTTCGGACCAATTTTTATTCATGCACTGGAATGGAAATCAATTTTGTTGGGCATCATGTGATATGATTTTCTGGACCCTCAGTTTTGAAGTGAATCTAATATGTGATTTTCGTTTATGGAGTTGATAACAGGGAATTTTATTTTCTAGATCTGCTAGAAACTCTTTGACTCGTTATGGATCCCGGGTTGATTTCTTGAATGATTTGTTTTTTGGGATAAATGCTTCTTCTTTAGGAGTGTATGTTTATCCATTTTTCGTACAAGAGTTCACTTTCTACTGATTTTAACTCAAGGATCACTTTGTGGATTTTGTTGAAATTGATTGATGTTTCATTTCATCATGTTGTGTTGTTGTTATCACAAGCTACAAGCTGTTCTGTCTCTCGGTCGCACACCGCTGCAACTGTTCTTTCTCAGTATAGTGGGTGGTAACCTTCGCCTTGATTAAAAAACTAAACTACTAAAAATGATTTTTACTTTACTGGTGAGACTTCTAAAGTCCTCGAAGGGTTTTTGGGAGAATTGGAAATTTTCTTATATGATCCACGTATGATATCATTATTGTTCTTTTCTTTGTTTAATGGTTCTGAGTGTCTGTTTTCCTCGCCGTGAAATGTGTTTATTAAAGAGCGAGCAGTGAAATCTGTGGCATTCAATGGTGGAGCTGAAAAGGCTGCAAAGAGAAAGAGGAAGAATCAATATAGGGGAATTCGTCAACGTCCTTGGGGGAAATGGGCAGCTGAAATCAGGGATCCAAGAAAGGGCGTTCGTGTCTGGCTTGGAACCTTCAACACTGCTGAAGAAGCAGCAAGAGCTTATGATGCTGAAGCACGGAGGATTCGTGGCAATAAAGCCAAGGTGAATTTCCCTGAAGAAGCTTCCGTGAAACGTTCTAAGTTAAATCCACCGGGAAATCGGAAGATTGTTCAACCCAATGTTCACAAGTTCAATGCTGGGAACAATCAGAACGACCTTCGTTGGCCTATGGATCTGGTGGAACAGAAACCCCTAGTTAACCAGTTTGCTGACATGGGTTCCTTCCCCGGCAGTGGAAATGGGCTCAGATCTCTGCCTTCGACTGATAATGTGACCCTTTACTTCAGTTCAGATCAGGGGAGTAACTCATTTGATTGTGCAGATCTTGGGTGGAGTGAAAAGGCTCCCAAAACTCCTGAGATCTCATCCATCCTTTCTGCTCCTTTGGATTGCGATTCTCATTTTGCACAGGATGCCACCCATCAGACTAACTCTCAGGATGTGGTATCTATGCAAGATGATTCTTCCAAGACACTCTCTGAGGAGCTTGTGGATATTGAATCTGAGTTGAAGTTTTTTCAGATGCCTTATCTTGAAGGGAGCTGGGAGGATACTTCATTGGAATCCTTGCTATCTTGTGATACAACCCAGGATGGTGGAAACCTGATGAACCTTTGGAGCTTTGATGACATTCCTTCCATGGCTGGCGGAGTTTTCTGAGCAGCCTTCTGTTGGCCTCCTCCCTGTGTATTTAAATAAGCTGCACATCATTTTTCATTTACCTTCGGAGTTCATTAATTTTGTTTGTGTTTTTGTTGCATTTATTCCTCCCAAGCACATATCCCTGCTTGTGCCTGACAAAAATATGATGTTATTTCCATTTTTCTTGCTCTCTGGAATGGTTGTGATCTCTGTTGAGGATAGAGTTGAAAACAATTAACTTGCTCAGCACGAGTGAAGTTTATTAATCTCTTGCTTTTAAATTATGGACTATATATAGCTATTTGGGCCCTCTTTTACCCGGTCAAAGTCCATAGTTTTAGCTTCATTGAATCTCGATTGATGTTGCAGGACGATTATAATATGATCTGTGAAACAACAGTCATGGCTTCTGATATTTTTCAATTCGGTTGTTTTTCTATGGTTATCTTCTTGTGAGAAAATTTGAAGGATGAAAAAGAGCACTATGATGAGCAAGATGCAGAATAATTTTGTAGTTTGGTATGTAAGAGATGGAGAAGTTTACCGAACCAAAGTTTTTCAATTCCATTGCGTAGAAGTCCAAAATGTCGGGAATGTTGAGGTTACGATTGTTGTATATGATGTATGATGTAGAAATATGGTGTTCTTTAAACAATCGTCTTCTCTGTCAAAAGCAGCAACATAATGTCGTATGTTCTGAATAAATTGTAGATGAAATTTAGAGAATATAATGACAAAATAAATGAAAAAAAAAATCAAGAATAAAATATCACATGGAACCAAATTTGTAATTTAGTCGAAATATTCACAACTTCTATCTACCAAAATAGTCTTTCACAAAGGTACTCTTCATGTGTGTGTAACAAAATCATTTAAGCTATCTTTTTAACACTATGAAATAATATTTGAGTAATATTAATTTTATAAACTACTTTCAGCAATCATAATAATAAATATAAGTATTGTCAATAATATTTTAGAAATAAAGGATGTATTTGAAAAATAACATACTTTTTTATGTAATTTATAACTTTATGGTAATATTATTCTTAAAACAAATCAATAATTGAATATTATAATACTCATAGGTACTTAATATTTCTTAGCATTAATATACCATTTTCTTAATTTATGCTTTGCCCAATTTTCAATTGTTCTATTACTACAATATAAGACAACCTAATCTCGCTAACAAAAATAGTAACCAGCATAACAAAAATATCATCTAATAATAATAACAATAATAATAATTATTATTATTTATATATTAATAATTTGTTTTAAAAAATTATGAAGACCATTTAAGGTTTTGAACAACTTGGAGTCTACGAAAACTACCTTATCATGTCCTGTTAATTATCTTGTTTTGTTGGTTTGAAAGAAATGGACATTTCGGTTATTTGATTCAATATCATTTTCTTAGAAGTTGTATTTCTTCTTGGATATGGTTCGAGGGTAATGACTTATTCCATTATTTTAATTTACTTCAGTTTTAAAACTATTTTTACAAATAATAAGTATTCCGTAAAGTAATTAAATTTATTCAAGACTAATTGTCTCACTCAATGGAAAAATATATAATTATAAAATAAAAGTAATATGCAGAAATAATTTAGTCAACCTTAATTTAGTTTAATGACAATAAAATCATTAAAACTGTACATCTTAAAAAAGTAATTGTAATATGTCTAAATTATTTAGAAGATGGTCTAGAAATGATGTATTACGTATAAGATTAATTAAGAAATTTAAGCATGAAAAATATATAATTTCAAATTTTTATATTATTAATTAAAAATTAACAATACCAAGTTATTCTAAAACCTACTTAAGAAAAAAAAAGTATTTCGTAAATATATCATAATTTTAATTGAGAATTCAGAAACTTGACCATAAATTCAAAAGATTTTATATTTCTATTTAGATTGTATTTTTTTATCATTATTTTTCTTTATTAATATCATTTCTCCTAGGAACTAATTTTTTATTATTTTTATTCTGGATGATGGCCTTTATAAACACGAGTTTCGTTCTATTGAGAAGATGAGAAAATTGAAGTTAAACGCTGATGGCAACTTCAAAATCCAGTTTCTGCTTCCTAGTTTTCTTGGTTAGCAATGGAATAACACTCAGCTTTGGTGACACATGCCAGCCAAAAGAAGCTGCATTATTTGTATTTGGAGATTCAATATTTGATGCTGGAAACAATAATTACATCAATACCACTGCTGATAACTATGCTAATTTCTTTCCATATGGAGAAACCTTCTTCAACTATCCAACAGGCAGATTTTCTGATGGTCGCATCATTCCAGATTTCGTAGGTATATAAGATTGTTCTGTTTTTCTTTTACCAGCTTCCATAATGTTTCTACACATTCATGCTTATAACGTCAGAACTTTATTGTTTCAGCTGAGTATGCTAAGTTGCCTCTTATCCAACCCTATCTGTTCCCTGGTAATCAACGATACGTTGATGGAGTCAATTTTGCATCTGCAGGAGCAGGGGCTTTGGTTGAAACCCATCATGGACTGGTCTGTTGCATTGCATGGCATGTTATTGTTAGCTCTTTTGACTTGCTCATTTTGTATCCAACTGCAAGCATTTTGATGTTTAATTTGCAGGTGATAGATCTTAAAACTCAACTAAGTTACTTCAATAGAGTCAGCAAGGTGTTGAGGCAAGAAGTGGGAGATGCAGAAACTACAATCCTGTTGGCCAAAGCTGTCTACTTGATTAACATCGGAAGCAATGATTATGAAGTCTACCTCACACAAAAATCTAGTGTCATTACTCCAGAGAAATATGTAAATATGGTAGTCGGTAATCTTTCAACAGTAATAAAGGTGTGTTGATGAAGCATAAAAGTAGAACTAGCTGTAATGAATATTTATCTAACACGAAGAACATGATCAGGGGATACACAAGGCAGGAGGGAGGAAATTTGGGGTTCTCAATCAGCCAGCTATGGGATGTGTTCCATTCGTTAAGGCTCTTATGAATGAATCTAAAGGCTGCGTGGAAGAAGCTTCAGCACTAGCCCAACTGCATAATAAGGTTCTTTCAGTGGAGCTTGACAAGTTAAAGAAACAACTAACAGAATTTAAATATTCATACGTGGATTTCTTTGATTTATCATTAGACCTTATAAGCAACCCTTCAAAATATGGTAGGTATAGTTTGAACAAATTTATAGTGATAAAGAGAAAAGTTAATCTGATTTGATTGTGATTGTGGTTGTTGTAAAGGTTTAAAAGAAGGCGATGTGGCATGCTGTGGCAGTGGGCCTTACAATGGATATTTCAGCTGTGGAGGGAAAGGAGCAGTGAAAGATTACAACTTGTGTGCGAATCCTAGCGAGTATGTGTTCTTTGACTCAGTTCATCCATCTGAAAGGGCTCATCAAATTATTTCCCAGTTCATGTGGAGCGGCAACTCAAGCATTGCAGGCCCTTACAATCTTAAAATTCTATTTCAACTATAATCCAACCATGTTGAGATAAATTACCTTGTTCATGATTGTGACATCTTGATGGTAGCAGTTGTTTCATTTGATCCATTTGGGATAGATATGTGGTAGTTGGTGTATTAAAAAAGGCCACTGCCAAAGGCAACATTGAACTTATCAGCTAGCTAGCAAACATGCATCATACACACTGGAAAACTTTGTGCCAGCCCAAATATAATAAATAAATTTTGCAACCCCAGTTTCCAGGAGTTGAAAAAATCTAATTACAGTACAAACTCTCAAAATAAATGAATTGATGAGCCAAGTTTTTACTACTGTTTCCGAGCTTGTCTCGAGCGGAAATCAGAGTATTGCAAGCCTCTACGATCTCATATCACTTTTTAATTAGGTGCAAATCAGGCCTTGGACCAATTACAAATAATAAAAACTGACAATAAAATATCAATTTCTATCATAAGATAATATTCTACCTAAGAAACACAAAATCATAACTACCCATTCTTATTTTCTCTCTATCAAATCAAACCAAATATTACTATACTCAAACCTAATAAAATAATAAATCTCTAAATTTAAGTTTATCCCAACAAACTCTCCCATAAACTTAAATTCTTCTCATTCTTCTATCTTCTTCTTTCTTCTCTCTTCTTCATTCCTTGAACGTGTGCATTTCCCTTGTACGCGTACGTCACTCTTTTGTACGCGCGGCGTGCGACACTCTCTTGTACGTGCGGCGTGTGCCACTCTCTTGTACGCGCGACGTGCGTCACTCTCTTATCATGTACGCTGCGGCGTGCGTATCTCTTGTACGCGTGCGGCGTGCGTCTCCCTTGTACGCTGCGGCGTGCGTCTCCCTTGTACGCTGTGGCGTGCGTCACTCTCTTGTACGCTGCGGCGTGCGTCACTCTCTTGTGATACAACCCAGGATGGTGGAAACCTGATGAACCTTTGGAGCTTTGATGACATTCCTTCCATGGCTGGCGGAGTTTTCTGAGCAGCCTTTTGTTGGCCTCCTCCCTGTGTATTTAAATAAGCTGCACATCATTTTTCATTTACCTTCGGAGTTCATTAATTTTGTTTGTGTTTTTGTTGCATTTATTCCTCCCAAGCACATATCCCTGCTTGTGCCTGACAAAAATATGATGTTATTTCCATTTTTCTTGCTCTCTGGAATGGTTGTGATCTCTGTTGAGGATAGAGTTGAAAACAATTAACTTGCTCAGCACGAGTGAAGTTTATTAATCTCTTGCTTTTAAATTATGGACTATATATAGCTATTTGGGCCCTCTTATACCCTGTCAAAGTCCATAGTTTTAGCTTCAGGGAATCTCGATTGATGTTGCAGGGCGATTATAATATGATCTGTGAAACAACAGTCATGGCTTCTGATATTTTTCAACTCGGTTGTTTTTCTATGGTTATCCTCTTCTTGTGAGAAAATTTGAAGGATGAAAAAGAGCACTATGATGAGCAAGATGCAGAAAATTATAAATAATTTTGTAGTTTGGTACGTCACTCTCTTGTACGCGCGGCGTGCGTCACTCTCTTGTACGCGCGACGTGCGTCACTGTGCCACTCTCTTGTACGCGCGACGTGCATCACTCTCTTATCATGTACGCTGCGGCGTGCGTATCCCTTGTACGCGTGCGGCGTGCGTCTTCCTTGTATGCGTGCGGCGTGCGTCTCCCTTGTACGCGTGCGGCGTGCGTCTCCCTTGTACGTTGCGGCGTGCGTCTCCCTTGTACGTTGTGGCGTGCGTCACTCTCTTGTACGCTGTGGCGTGCGTCACTCTCTTGTACCTAGAAATGTTAATTTAGTCTATGCAAGCTCGGTGACTTGACAACCAAATTAAGATCATCTTTTTATGTAACTTATAATTTCTGCTGACATGATAAAATTTCATAAATCGATTCATTTTGGCTACAACACAAATCATCTAGCTCTTCACTTATAACTTATCCTTCAAAGGAATCAATACAATGCAACAACTAAAATGTCATAACACATAAAGAACAGAATAGCATAATTAGATAAAACATTTATCACTCTTCTTAATGGTCATGGAATCAGTTACCTCTCCTCAAAAGGGAAAACGTGAGGAACAATAGTGACAGCAGAACCAACACTCAGTGAAGCTGATGAATAATCATGTATCAGGTTGGATGCTAAAACTTCATGAGTTCTGGGAGCAACAACAATTGGTAATGCAAAGAAGAAATGTTTACTATTAGTAATGCAAAGAAGAGAAATATCTATTATAATATTTTGGGGTATCACACTTACCGCAACTCTCTCCCTGACGACCTTTCTCCGGTTTTTGTACCGTAATGGGTAAATTTGACCCAATAATTACGCAAATAGGCAAATCTGGGAAAAATTACGAAAATGGGGAAGTCGTGCGACCCCCTAACGACTTCAAAAACAGAAGTCGTGCTACCATTGCACGACTTCACACTGTTCATATGAACAGTGTGAAGTCGTGCCACATAAAAACGACTTCAAGCTGTGGTAATCGATTACGATGGAGATGTAATCGATTACCAAAAGCTGAAGTCGTGCCACCCCTGCACGACTTCAGCTTTGCAGGTCAAAACCACACTAGTAATCGATTACTTGGACTCTATAATCGATTACCAGCACTTTAAATTGAGTAATTTGCATGGTAATCGCTTACCAGTGTTTTATTGTTCAAAATTTCCACTGGTAATCGATTACCCCTGGCTTGTAATCGATTACCAGTTGCTTGTAGATGTTGATTGAGGTCTTAGTTGTGTTGTAGACACATTTGCTTTGTTTTTGTTTTATAATTTGCGATATATCGTGTTTCGGCAGAGTAATTATTTTTAAACAAATTATAAATGGAAAATAGAAAAGAAAGTTTAAATATTTCATTGAATTGAAAATGCATTACATATCGATAATAACTTAAAATAAGCAAAATAACACTGCTAAGTATCTACGAGGAAGGTCCTGGACCAAAATGACGACGCATAACCTCATGCTCCAAATGATCAACTCGAGTTTCCAATGTATCAAAGCAGTCTCCCATGTTGATCTCGAGTTGTTCAAATCTTGCATTCATGTTCTCATTCATTCTGTTGAAGCTGTCCCCCACAAATGTTCTGAGATCATTCATCCCCCTCATTAAATCATCATATGAAGTTTGGTGTTGAGGAATGGGGGGTGGTGGTGGTTGTTGTGGAGGACGTGCTTGAATGTGGCGTTGAGGAACCCAGACGTCGTTGTGATCCTGCCTAAATCCAAAGGATTCTAGTGAACTATTGGCAATTGTCATTTGCCTTGTCATTGGGGCAGTAATTTCATCATCCAAATCCAATAAAAAGTGTTCCAAGATACGGGAGATCAAAAATGCATATGGTAATGGAGCATTTTGCTTCAAAGCCTTCTTCATCCTATGTCGGATGAGATGGGGCCAGTTGATCTGCTTCCCCGTCATTATAATCCACAACAGAATAATATCTTCCTCGGTAGCCTGGGCAATGTTAGAAACACGTGGCAACAAAACACGAACGATAATGTAATGTAAAATTCTAGCGTCAACAGTCATGGATCCCGCTAGAATTCTACCAACTACACGTTTGTCAGGCGAAATAATCAAATGTTTTGCCGCATCTAAACTGTATTCATCGACCCATTGGTCTAATATTTTTCCTTCAAATTTCAAACCAACAGAGGGTAGGTCGGCTATGGAGGCCAATAGACTGGGTTTGATAATCATTTTCACATTTTTAACCTCAGTCGTAATGGTTCCATTATCGGAAATTTTAAGATTACTATAAAAAATCCGTACAAGTTCAGGAAAGTAGCCATGACCACTATGACAGACAAAATCAACCAAGCCTAAATTTGTGAGCATTTGAAAAAATTGCAGATTTTGTCTTTCAAAAAATTCTCTATCCACGAATTTTGGTTCAATGACGTCACGATCGCTAAAAAGTGTGAAATACCTTTCAGCCAGTGCAGGAGTTGAAAATTGAAGTATTTGTTCGGATTCAATCGGTGATGCTGGTGGTGAGGGTGACAGGGACCTTTGGATCGGTGAAGGTTCACGGCGGCTACGTCCCGCAGCTTTAGAAGTTGAACCCCTAACCCTTTGCCTTTTGGAAGAATCTGCCATTTCGAAATTTTAATCGGTAGAAATTGAAGAAAACAGAGAGTAGAATGTGAAAATGGTGTTTAGAAGTGAGAAAAGTGGGAAAAGATGAGATTTTGGAGGTCTTGGTGGTGCAAAAATGGTGGAAAACGGCACTGCAGTGGTTGGGAAAGGTTGGGTGTGCCAAATGAGAGAGAAAAAGTTGCTTTTATAGGGTAGGGTTGGGCGGGTAATCGATTACGAGGTTGATGTAATCGATTACCAGGGGCCTGTTACAGTTTTGTAACGTAGGAAGCTCTGGTAATCGATTACAGAGACTATGTAATCGATTACCAGGGACCTGTTACAGTTTTGTAACGTAGGAAGCTCTGGTAATCGATTACAGAGACTTTGTAATCGATTACCAGAGTGGTTTTTGCGATAGAAAAATATTTGGACTAAATATAAAACATAATAAGGTTTTATTACATTCATCCATGTTCAAATAAAGTGTCAAACATAAGAAGTAATTATTACAGTCATCCAAATAGAAGTCTAAACAACTATTAAACAGTACAGAACAATAGTAAAGAGTCTTAAACATTACAAATATTTATGGACGTATAGGGTAAATAAATCTTGTTCTTCGTTGTTCATCTTCATCTATGTAGGTCCAATCTTTCAGATCCTCATAGTGCTCAGATTGAGTTGGAGGACGTATATTTATTGTTTGGACGAAAAGTTCAATATACTGAGACGTCCTTGGACGTTTAACAGACCTGTCAATAGTTTGTGCTTTTTGCCAACGTCCAATCATTTGTGCAATATCATAATCACATTTAATGAAAGCTGTATCATGAATGAGGTGGTTGTTACGTACCTTTGTGGGACGACGATAATCAATATGGGTCACAACTCTTCTGTCTCCACACTGCACAATTTCACTTAATTGAGAAAAAAGTTCATTGAATGAGATATTGTGATTGATTGACGTGGTAACCTTTGCATCTGATCGGAATTCGATCCCGTAACCAGAGCGACTTTCTATCATTCCAGCGCCTTTAAGTGGACCTCCGAAATAGATTATTGCAGGTGAGTTTGGAGTGTCATTTATGGGTGTCGTAGATGAAGATGATGCATTTGTAGGAATCATAAGACCCATTATTTCGTCCGGAGATCTTACCCATGTAACATAAATTTCCATGACTGCGTTAATGGGAAAATTGGACTTACATGATATCATTTCTGTGACATCTTCGTCCGATCTTAGTGTGAATGCTTCATATGAGACAGTTTGATTATCATCAAGCCTCGGTCGACGGAAGTACAACTTGTCGATGACTGTGTTAGTTGGTTTGTCAGAGGCTATGCAAACTTTTTCTTGAAGTTGTTTGTGGGTGCAGGTGAATGGGATGCGAAACAATTTAGGATTCTGACATCTGAACTCAACTCCATTTTCGCCATTCCTTATTTCGCCGTGTTGAAATAAGGCAGCAAGGTATGAGTTGTATATGTTTTCTGTGGCTGTGGCGTTCATGCCAAAATCTTCATTCTCGTAGGTGTTCATTTTCAGAGAGATGATGTAGTATGATGAAAGATAAAGTTAGAGCAATGTATTTTGTGAGTTCTGTGGATATCCATAACACAATTGTGGTTGTATTTATAGTGAAAATTTTGTAGTCCTTTTGGATAAAATCTCTAAACAGTACTTGAAAATTACTTGAAAGGGACACAATTTTGTCATGTCATTTAATTTTTATTTAATGATTAAAACAAGTACATCATAATGTTTGTCTATGTCTATCTATGTCCTCCAGTCCCACAAGTTGGTCTTCTTCTTGGGCGTTGTCCTCGTCTCTGTTGTTGGGGTGATTGAGTCTGCGTATTTTCGTCTTCATCCACATGCTGACTTTGAGTTGACTGCTCAGCGTAAAGGAAGTCCATGGTGGGTCGATAAACGTTTTGTGATGAATACGCGTGTTGGAATGCAAACGGTGGAGTGCTTGTGGTAGTTCCAAAGTGATTTGAAGGACCCGCAGAAAATGTTGACGAACTTGTGCCTAGTGGTGTTGATGGTGGAAAAACACCGTACGAGCTTCCCCCTTGAGTATACGGAGATGGATATGGATACTGCATGTAGTCAAAGGAAGACCTTTGTGGGACGTGGTCAGGCAGTGATGAACGGACTGCGGATGTTGGTTGAAAATGTCGTTGATGATCCATGTCATACTGTTGGAAACAATTTTTTGGTTATATTGGTTGCAAGAAACAATCACCAAAGAACGAAAAATATTAAAATTATTGTTCTACCTCTTCGTCTGTTGAGTCATCTTCTATTGGAGTTATATACCGGATAGTATGACTTATGTACCATTGCATATACTCTGAATCGTCGCGCAAGTGACCATTTTTGTTGAATGGAACACCGGTGAAGATACGATTGTGTCAGTCATTCCATAAAGCAATCCACTGTTGATGGTGGACTTGCCAATCCCAGTCTTCTCGTCCTCTCATATCTAATTTATGAACCTCATCGAGATTTAACGGTGGTTGCGGTACAGGTTGTCGGAATCCGAATTGACGCACCACACGTTCTGACTGGTGGAATTCTACAACTGAGAAGCATATTAGAGGCACAACTGCTCGACAAGTGGGGGGAGTTGGACTGGAATAATTTGACGAATTTCATCCCGTGTATATGGCGTCCATAAAAACTAAAAAAATATAACAAATTGTTAGTTAAAATTGTTGTGCTATTTTTTTAAATTGCAGATTTAAATGTTGAATACCTGTTTTGGTGAAAGGTCATCCAATTTTTGCCGAAATTCTTGTACTGTTGTGGTGTCGTGGCGTCTTGTTTGTGTTGTTCGACACCATTTTTTCGCCAATGGGAAAACAGTTCCGGCGGAGATGTCTTCCTGAGTTACCTCGTGTATTTGCGGAGAAAGACATGTTATTCTCTCCCATGCCCAAGACTGTAACAATATCATGCATCCTCCGATATTGTCCTGATCGAGTCTTTACCGTGATCAAGGGCACGATACAAGCACGAAAGAGCTGCAGATGCCCAGCTATAGCTTCTAACGTTCTCCAAGTCGGCTAAAAGTGGAAGATACATCAAGTGTACCATACTCGCAGATGTATTTGGCATTAGTATGCTGCCAATCACGATCAACATGTACGCTCTAGCGTATTGTTGAACAACCACATCTGTTGCATCATAAGGTAATTGGCGAAACGTATTATTCAGCCACGACAATTTGATTTTGTTGCCTCTCACGGTATTTTCTGGAGGAAGTTGTCCTAGTAGTTGGTCACAAAATAAATGTAGAGGTCCACTGCTCAAGCCAGTCACAACATTACCTTCAATCGGAAGACCTAGTTGGAGTGCGACATCTTCGAGTGTTATTGTACTTTCTCCTACAGGGAAGTGGAAAGTATGAGTCTCAATTCTCCACCTTTCCACCAAAGCAGTGACTAGTACGTGATTTATTTCCATATTTGATACTTTCAAAATATGGTCAAATCCGGTTGCTTGTAGGATGTTCATCACTCGTTGATCGAGCTCGTCCACATGTTTTGATATCCAGATTGCATGTCTTCTCGGTCGAAGAACTCTTTTAGTTCCTTCCCAAATTGCCTTCACCACGTGCTTGTCTTGGAGACGCAAAAGAGACATATCAACTGGTAGATGACGTGCAAAAGCCATAACCAATAATTCTTAGTTTGTGAAAAAAAAAGAAATATGGAATTGTTTGGAGGAAGTGAAAGGATGGTTGTGAAATATGTGTTGCAGCAAGAAAAGAATCCTTATGCGTCAATGGCTGCAAAATGCTCCCATCAATCAAATTATATAGACTATGGAGGAAGGGAATTGATTCCCTTCATACTGTTGCCATGTGAAGTCTTACACAAAGCCTTACACACCTTAAACAAAGCCTTACACTACCATGTGCAAAAGTAATGGAACATTATTGCCATTGAATAATGTTGTTAAGAGTTGGGGTGATATTGATTGCAAACTCACCCACTCACACGCACTCTCACAAAAGCATGGCATGCATGAAAAATTTATTTTCCCATCAATATATAATTTTCTTTCATATAAAATATTAAAATTAGATTTGGCTGTCCAAAAAATAAAAACAAAAATAAAATAAATGAAACAAACCATAAACCCATTAAAAAAATTATTACTAACAATTTTCTTAATTTATAACAATTAAATAAAATTTTTTAAATGAAATTTTGAAAGAAAAAAAAAATAATAAATACAAAAGTGAAGTCGTGTTGGGGTAGCACGACTTCAATAGGTGAAGTCGTGCTACCCCCACACGACTTCACTTTTGTATTTTTTATTTTTTTTTTCAAAATTTAAAATAAGATTAATGGAAAAAATTATTTAAAAATTAATTTTTCATCATAAATAATTATTTAAAAATTTAGGACAAACCTAAAACCTTAATCATTTAATATTTTAATTTTTACCATATTTAATTAAATTTTTTTATCTATTTTTAAATATTGTGAACTAATTTTAATTAAATTAAATACCAAATTAATAAGTTTATTAAAAAAAAAATATACAACACTTGTATAACCTCTAAATAATTCAACCATAATTTTTTAACAATTTTCTATAATATTTATGAATTTTTAAAAATTTAAAACTACACTTTAAATGAAATTTTGAAAGAAAAAAAAAATAAAAAATACAAAAGTGAAGTTGTGTTGGGGTAGCACGACTTCAATAGGTGAAGTCGTGCTACCCCCACACGACTTCACTTTTGTATTTTATTTTTTTTTTCAAAATTTAAAATAAGATTAACGGAAAAATTATTTAAAAATTAATTTTTCATCATAAATAATTATTTAAAAATTTAGGACAAACCTAAAACCTTAATCATTTAATATTTTAATTTTTACCATATTTAATTCAATTTTTTTTATCTATTTTTAAATATTGTGAACTAATTTTAATTAAATTAAATACCAAATTAATAAGTTTATTAAAAAAAAAAATATACAACACTTGTATAACCTCTAAATAATTCAACCATAATTTTTTAACAATTTTCTATAATATTTATGAATTTTTAAAAATTTAAAGCTACACTTTAAATGAAATTTTGAAAGAAAAAAAAATAAAAAATACAAAAGTGAAGTCGTGTTGGGGTAGCACGACTTCAATAGGTGAAGTCGTGCTACCCCCACACGACTTCACTTTTGTATTTTTTATTTTTTTTTCTTTCAAAATTTAAAATAAGATTAACGGAAAAAATTATTTAAAAATTAATTTTTCATCATAAATAATTATTTAAAAATTTAGGACAAACCTAAAACCTTAATCATTTAATATTTTAATTTTTACCATATTTAATTCAATTTTTTTTATCTATTTTTAAATATTGTGAACTAATTTTAATTAAATTAAATACCAAATTAATAAGTTTATTAAAAAAAAAATATGCAACACTTGTATAACCTCTAAATAATTCAACCATAATTTTTTAACAATTTTCTGTAATATTTATGAATTTTTAAAAATTTAAAACTACACTTTAAATGAAATTTTGAAAGAAAAAAAAAATAAAAAATACAAAAGTGAAGTCGTGTTGGGGTAGCACGACTTCAATAGGTGAAGTCGTGCTACCCCCACACGACTTCACTTTTGTATTTTTTTTTTCAAAATTTAAAATAAGATTAACGGAAAAAATTATTTAAAAATTAATTTTTCATCATAAATAATTATTTAAAAATTTAGGACAAACCTAAAACCTTAATCATTTAATATTTTAATTTTTACCATATTTAATTCAATTTTTTTTATCTATTTTTAAATATTGTGAACTAATTTTAATTAAATTAAATACCAAATTAATAAGTTTATTAAAAAAAAAAATATACAACACTTGTATAACCTCTAAATAATTCAACCATAATTTTTTAACAATTTTCTATAATATTTATGAATTTTTAAAAATTTAAAACTACACTTTAAATGAAATTTTGAAAGAAAAAAAAATAAAAAATACAAAAGTGAAGTCGTGTTGGGGTAGCACGACTTCAATAGGTGAAGTCGTGCTACCCCCACACGACTTCACTTTTGTATTTTTTATTTTTTTTTCTTTCAAAATTTAAAATAAGATTAACGGAAAAAATTATTTAAAAATTAATTTTTCATCATAAATAATTATTTAAAAATTTAGGACAAACCTAAAACCTTAATCATTTAATATTTTAATTTTTACCATATTTAATTCAATTTTTTTTATCTATTTTTAAATATTGTGAACTAATTTTAATTAAATTAAATACCAAATTAATAAGTTTATTAAAAAAATATATACAACACTTGTATAACCTCTAAATAATTCAACCATAATTTTTTAACAATTTTCTATAATATTTATGAATTTTTAAAAATTTAAAACTACACTTTAAATGAAATTTTGAAAGAAAAAAAAAATAAAAAATACAAAAGTGAAGTCGTGTTGGGGTAGCACGACTTCAATAGGTGAAGTCGTGCAACCCCCACATGACTTCACTTTTGTATTTTTTATTTTTCTTTTCTTTCAAAATTTCATATAAATTAACAATTTAATTAATGGAAAAAATTATTGTTCACCATAAATAATTATTTAAAAATTTAGCACAAACCTAAAACCTTAATCATTTCATATTTTAATTTTTTTTCCAATCTATTTTGAATGCAACACTACCACCTACCAGGTAGACCTGCCAAGGAAATGAAAGGTGAATGCACAATGCATGCAACATCTGCCAAGGAAATGAAAGCTGAATGCATGCAACCTCTACTTTAATAAAGATAGTTACAATAAAATTTAACATTGAAATATATTACTCCTCTATTGCACTTCTATTGCTCTTGTATAACTCCTCGGTGCTCTTCTATTGCTCTTGTATTACTCCTCTAGTGGTCTTCTATTGCTCTTGTATTACTCCTCTATTGCTCTTGTATCACTCCTCTATTGCTCTTCTATTGGTTCCAACATCAACAATTTCATAATGGCATCGTGGAACTTCGAAGCATCTTCATCATCACATATCATTGATGAAGAACCAGTGATATTGGATAATGTTGATGATTTTAGCACAAATGATGAATTGGACAACTTACTTCACGATCAACATAATGACGACCACGAAATGATACAGTCATCTCAGGTTGTCATTCCGGAGTTGCATGACCGTATGCAATTCCAATCAAAGGAGGAAATTATTGCTGCAATCAAACAATATCACATCAGCAATGGTTACAAATACACGGTACTCGAATCAAAGCCTAACATTTATGTTATTCGATGTGTAGAATACCACAACGGTTGTCAATGGCGCTTGAGGGCAGGCTATAGCAAAGTGCGTAAATATTGGGAAATCAAAAACATCGACGGCCAACATACTTGTTTCTCTAACATACTATCTCAAGATCATACAAATCTTGATAGTACTCATATTGCAACAATCATATCAAATTCTGTAAGGACAAACCCGTCAATTCCCATCAAGAGTTTGATAGCAGATATTAAAGCTCGATTCGGATATTCTGTGTCGTACAGAAAAGCTTGGATCGCAAAACAAAAGGCTCTTGCGATGGAGTTTGGTGATTGGGAAGAGTCTTATAACCATCTACCAAGGTGGTTACATGCGGTCAAGGATGCAAACCCAGGTACAATTTTACAATGCACTGGTTCTCCAGTCAACATTGATGGAGAAATTGACAATAATTCCTACATTCTCGAAAGAGTTTTTTGGTCGTTCGGTCCTTGCATACAAGGATTCAAATATTGTAAACTCATTCTACAAGTTGATGGAACATTTTTAACGGGGAAATATCATGGAACTTTGCTGACCGCCATAGCTCAAGACGACAATAGAAATCTTTTCCCGTTGGCATTTGCGATTGTAGAAGGTGAGACAAAGGAGGCCATGATATGGTTCTTTCAACTACTTCGAGAACATGTTTGCCCTGGACAAAATATTTGCATCATCACTGACAGAGGAAAGGGTATCTTATCCGCTTTAAGATCAGAAGAAGTTGGTTGGGAAGAAGATGGTATGAACTCTGTTTACTGCATACGTCATCTGGCCTCCAACTTCAACAACAAATTCAAAAATCAGGACCTGAAAAAACAATTCATCAATTTAGGTACTACCACTATCTATTTGACTGCCAATTTCAGTGTTCGTATTTTCTTGAATTCATTTTCCATTTTTTTTGTTCATTTTTTACGTCCTTACAGCTTACGAGGTCAAGCAACCTACTGTCACCGCAAAGCTTACTGCACTAAGAAACCAATACCCACAACAAGTTGCTTGGATAGATAAAATTCCATTACAGAAATGGTCTCAAGCTTTTGATGGAGGGAGAAGATATGGACATATGACCACTAATCTTGCTGAGTGCATGAACTCCGTTTTAAAGGGAGCACGTTCATTACCAATTTGTGCTCTCATCAGAAAAACATTTGAGAGGACACAATCATGGTTTGTTGAACGAGGATTAAAAGCAAACTACATGCTACAAGCAGGCCACCAATTTCCTGAAGAAATTGCTGATATTATTAGGAAAAATCAACAACAATCTGCATATTGTCTTGTTCAGCACTACAACCGTGAAAATTCAGAATTCGAAGTTCAAGAAATTTCAACACCTCACCAATATCGCCCACATCCACTTTCCTATAAGGTCAAGCTAAATGAATGGTGGTGCGATTGTGGTCACTTCCAAGCTACTCGTCTCCCATGTCATCACGTTGTTGCTGTTTGTGCTAATTCTCATATACCACTAACCCAGGTAATCGACCCAGTGTACAGTCTTACCAACATTTTCAAGGCATACGAAGTACAATTCCACCCAATCCAAAACGAAGATTATTGGTCTGCGTAACAGGTCCAAACTTCATACCAGATCCTAAAATGCGACGCAAGGCATCCGGAAGACCATCTACAAATAGGATTCGTAATGAGATGGATCAGTCCACTCCAGATCAGCAAAGAAAATGCTCTTACTGTCGCAACGAAGGTCATCATAGGGGAAATTGTCCATTTCGTTAATAGTTTTAATCTTACCATTTTGAAATCCATTCAAAAATTAATTACTTAATGACAATTAATATTTCATTTCAATTTTCTTATACCTTTTCATTTTTTTTATTATAACTTCGTCCACTACACCAAAAACAAAGCAAATGTGTCTACAAGCAACTGGTAATCGATTACAAGCCAGGGGTAATCGATTACCAGTGGAAATTTTGAACAATAAAACACTGGTAAGCGATTACCATGCAAATTACTCAATTTAAAGTGCTGGTAATCGATTACAGAGTCCAAGTAATCGATTACCAGTGTGGTTTTGACCTGTAAAGCTGAAGTCGTGCAGGGGTGGCACGACTTCAGCTTTTGGTAATCGATTACATCTCCATCGTAATCGATTACCACAGTTTGAAGTCGTTTTTATGTGGCACGACTTCACACTGTTCATATGAACAGTGTGAAGTCGTGCAATGGTAGCACGACTTCTGTTTTTGAAGTCGTTAGGGGGTCGCACGACTTCCCCTTGACTTTGAATTTGCCTACTTTGGTAATATTTTAGGCAAATTTGCCTATGAAGGTACAAAAACCTCTTTCTCCCTTTAGTCCAGTGTTTTCCAAAATAAACCAAAAATAAAAGAAAAGATAGTATGTAAACAATCACAGTTTTAACAGTACACAATCTTTATTCAATGGTATAAACGGCAATTAGCCCAGATCATACAAGCAAAACTGTCTCATATGATTATGATACATGAATAGTATGTAAACAATCACAGTTTTAACGGTACACAATCTTTGAAATTCACTTACAATCTTGAAATCGTTGCGGCCACTTTCACCATTGTTGCCGCATCACGTTCACTCGGCATGTTCACTCGGCATCGGCATCGTTGTTGCCGCGGCCTCCCCGACGGCCGCGGCCCCTGGCGCAGCCTCTACCGCCGCCCCTGACGCGGCCTCTACCGCCTTGCATTTGGTGGGCGTCTTGCATTTGCTGGGCATCTTGCATACGCAAAGTTAGCAGACGATTCAGAGACGACTGTACAGATTGCCATTCTTCAGCTGCTTCTTCAATTCTTCTTGCTTCGATGAATGCTACGAAAACTTCAGTATGATACATAATATGATTCAGGTGAACATCTTCACGTGCTGGTGCGCCTGCCATCGAAAGAAAATGCAGAAAATGCACAAAGAACAACAAGAAATGTAAATGCCTTTTTTGAACGTCTGTTTAGAAATTCTTATGCTTTCTTTGAACAGAGGTTAGTCTATTTATAATAATTGATAAATGGCATCCCTGACTTATAAATTTCAAACTAATGGTAATATTAAAAATATTAAAATAAAAATAAAAATAATTAAAAAATGTAAAATTTTTGACTATTTTATTAATTTAATATTTTAATATAATTTAGTATATTAATATATATTAAATAAATTTTTATATAATTATTTTTATCTTTATTAATTTTATTTTAATTATTTTAATTTTAATTTTTATAATATAATTATTATATAAAAAATTAAAGTCTATTGAATTTTAAATAAAAAATAAAATTTTTAAAAAAAGTTCATCGGAATCCGATAACCGATAGGAGTGTTTTTAAATTTTTGTTTTATTTATACTTTATTAATTATTTAATTTAATTTTAAATTTTAATATTATTTAGCATATTTTATATTTAAATAGTTATTAAAATATAATTTATATTACTATTGAAATGTTACGTGACCAAGAATGAATAGAACTTATCCTTGAATATCAAAAACACCAGTACAAAAATCATATTTTATGACGTACAAAAACGAATTATGACGTACATAGTTTTGTATGTTATAATAAGTCTATACATTTAGCAAAAATGTACTTATTATGACGTAGTTTCTAAAATCAGTCCATTCTTTTATATGAATATTGGAGAAAATTATTTCAATTGATATTGAGTAAAATTATTTATTTTCACATTCATTAGAGTTGTTTCTTTTTTTTATAGAGTTCTTGACATTCTTTCTTCCCTTCTTCGGAGCCAGGACAAATTTTAAATTGACATTCATAAAAAAAAAACAATAAAATCTAACAAATTAAGATAAAAAAGAAATAACTCTAATAAATGTGAACATAGATAATTTTACTCAATATTAATTCGAAAAAATTTTCTCCAATATAAACAATGGACTGATTTTAGAAATTGCGTCATAATATGTTCAGGCTATCATGACGTAAATTCTTACTACGTCATAAAATATGTAGACCTATTATAATGTACAAAACTATTTACGTCATAATTCGTTTTTGTACGTCATAAAATATGATTTTTGTACTAGTGAAATCTATAATAATGAATATATTATTGTTAAGAGAACTTTTTTAATATAATCATCCTGGAAAAATGTCATGTTCAATAAAGTATGGTTGTATTGAATTTGAATCCAAATACTAAATTTTTATTCTACTAAACCTCTTACTCGTATAAAGATTAAGGTTTAAGTGGTAAGAATTGAAAGAAATTTTCAGTATAAGGAGAATGTTGATGTTGATGTTTAATTTAATATGGAAAAAATTCATAATACATGACTCACAAGAATTCAACTTAATGAATTAGTTTTCCTAAAATTGACTCTAAGACTATGACTATATGAATGATACAATTTAATATATGTAAATAAATAATTAAAAAGTCATTCATACAACTTTGGTTTAATTTTGGAAATCGATTGAACTTTGTTTAATGCCCTGATTTTGAACTATTTTATTTGTTGTAAAAAAACCAGTTTTAAGTTAATGACGGAAGTTTTACTATAAAATATTTGATTCTAGTGATTAAATTAAATTAAACCAATATCTTTAATTTAGGTATTAAATTTCTTATTGCTGCTTACCCATTGTGTCAATTTATTAGCTCCAAATATGCATCTTTTTCAAGAATTCACTTACTATCATAGAAAAGTATTATGGAAAAGTAAACGAATCTTATTATAAAAGAATTTTATCTTCCAAAATTTTAAAATAGAGAGAATTAATGCAAGAAAATATAACAGCAGATATATAAAAAAAAATAATACTAACTGCATGATGGAGTTTCATCCTATATTATAATATAGATATGGACGGGAAACTTTATATTCTTTATTATGCATTACAATTAATTGTGTAACACTATACACCCCCTTTTCTTTTTAATTTGTTGAATTATAAAATATTTGTAACATTTTATAAAACATGTATTTTCATAAATACTAATTGTTTCTACAAATAGATTAAATGTATAAAATAAAGGAAAAAATAAAACATTAGTAATTTGTGGTTAAATACTGTCAAGGTGAGTAATATTTTTTATTTTATAATTACTACATATCTTAATTGAAATTGAAAGGTTATAATTAAATATTATTTGCATCATAGATTACAAATGTGAAATTTGAATTCGTACAATAAAACAACATTCAAACTTATGAGTTTTTCTTAAATTCTAAACAGAACAAATAATATAAAACAGACTTAATTAGGTGAATAACAGATTAATTGATAAAGATGTTATTATAATATCAAAGGAAAGTGTTGAGTCACTGGAAAGTGTATCAGATCGTGCAAGTAATAATAAAATGATAAGTCCGAGTATCGTTTTCCCAAAGAACTCACAAGGCCTTATCTTTCATGTGAACGGAAATAGTAAGACTTGTAGAAATAAAACTTAATGGTGGTTTATGCAAAAACACAAAATAAACATGCAATGCGGTGATTCAATTGACGAGAGAAACTATGGATGAATGGAGTTGCTGGGGTTTACAATTTCACCTTTCTCCACTCTCTTATATCTACTCCCCTTGTTTAATTCGCTTGATTATTCAATTACCATGCAACTTTCTTAACCTACCCTTAACCCGATCTCTCGGCGAAAAGAGTCTATTAAAGATTACCGGATTGCTATCCCTAGCCTCCCCTAGTAACCAATAATGCATTATAAACAGAAGTGACAAATTATTGATTGTTCTACCCCCTTATCCCTAAGTGGTATACATAAATCAAGGATTATTCCCCAATTCATGACATTACTCATATCAATAAAGACAAACAACAGTTATCGAATGAGTTAAACGATAAAAGCATTAAGCGCAGAAGGAAAACCCAATAATTGATAATCAAAGCATATGCAAGCATATAGATAAATAAGAGTTTCAATATAAGAGAGTTTCAAAAGATTACATTGTTCCCCAGCAATAAGAGGGTTTAGTTCACCATAGACATGGTGAACCTAGATGAATAATGAAGGAAGAATGGAAAAGCAAACCCTAAATAAGATGAAAAGGAGCACAAGCATCCAAGAGATCCTCTTCAGGGAGTGCAAAGTAGGTCTAGTTGTCCTCTTCGTCAAAAGAATGAGTGAAACTTCGTAAACAGGCTATTTATAACTGAGGAGAATCGCAGAAAACAGGCCCAAGCCCAACTGGAAACCGCCCGGCGTCCCACTTATACCACCCGGCGGTTTCCCTCTTGCTGCACCACTGCCCGGCGGCAGGGGTCTATCGCCCGACGGTTTGCCTCGTACCGCAAAATCGCCTGGCGTCCTTTCCTGGTGCCAATTCCACGTACTGGACCGCCCGGCGATGCAAGCTTGCCGCCGGGCGGTCCCTAGACTCTTCTTTTCTTCATTTTTCTTCTTCAATCTTGAGTCTATGACCTTTACTTTTAGCTCCAATCTTCACTTTCCTAAAAAACACTGCAAAACAATGCAAAGCAAGCATAATATCGCTAAAAACGACTTTTTCCCCTTGCTTGACTC
This sequence comes from Vigna mungo, assembly GCA_036885675.1. Taxonomy (NCBI): domain Eukaryota; kingdom Viridiplantae; phylum Streptophyta; class Magnoliopsida; order Fabales; family Fabaceae; genus Vigna; species Vigna mungo. The sequence continues at coordinate 235,875 of CP144699.1, read as the reverse complement.
ATTTATTAAATTATGCATGATTCTAAGCTCATTCTAAGCCTTAAAGGGTGTAATTTGGTCTGATTTGACATATGAAAATAATTGTTTTTGAACCTTCATAAAAAAGACAAACAAAAAAGAAACCAACAGCTACACCTTAACTATTTAATTGAAAGTGTACAAGTATTTGTTCTCTTCGCGCATGCGATTATATCTCTCGTAATATTTAGTTTCTCTGCATAAGAATTCTCAGAATCCACGTATTCTTTGGTTTGGATTTTCATGGTTAGCAAATATTTTGCATTCTGCATAATATATCTTGCAAATTGAAACTCATCTTTAGAATCACTGTATTTTATAAGACGACAGGTTTTAAGGTGTGATGAAATGAATGCAGGAACCGTTTGTGGGTATGGCCAAATATTTTTGGGTAAAATTAAGATATGATAACAAGAACATAAAAATGGGATAAATACTAATGCTTGGAGAAAATATAACAAGAAAATCCACACTTAAAAACTTAATCATGAAACCTAAACCTTATGAATGCAAATGACAAGACTTTGAAGTTTGGGAGAATGTTTGAGAACTTCCAAGACCAAAAGCCAATGATCAATCACCCGCAAATCCATTTCAAGTTGAACTAAATTTTGAAAGCCAAAATCTAGGTCCAGGTTTGATTGAAACCACTGCAAGAAATACGAAGTGACATTTAAACATAAGAAATCCTCGATTTTTTTCCTTCAAATTAGAAAGAATTAAAAACAAATCTCATAGGAATTACCAAATTGAATGTCAAAACTTGAACATTCTTAAATATTTCCAATGGGCAAAAGGCATTGTTGATGCTTACTCTAACCAACTTGGGGAACATGTTAATCTTTCCTTTAATTTCACATTGCATAAAATTGAGTATTAGAGTTAGTTACTTAGTGGATTTTGTTTTATTTACAGTAATCACAAACTTTTTGTTAGTCTGTTAGGATTTCCCATGTATCCCTATTTCCCTTTTTATGTTCTTCCCCCATCCACTGAGAACTCTATAAATAGAGTTCTCTCAGAGTTCTCTCTTTGATGTAAAGACACATAGATACATACAATAATAACATAGATTGAGTTTTTATGCGTCTACCTTCGCTCCTCTGTTTTTCTTCTTCTTCCCCGTTTTCCTTCTTCTTCTCAGATCTTCTTCTCCCTTCAACCTTCTTTCGATCTTCTCCCTGAAGCCTTCACGTAACTCTCCATCCTTGAGAAGGACGTTGTTGGTTTGCTGTAGAACCACCCAGGAGAAGCTTTGGTCTTCGTCTTTGTCGACGCATAGTTTCAATCTTATCCTTGCTCTGCTCCTCACCTACTTCTGACACGGGAGAAGCTTCCAGCAGACTTAGACGTGTGAGAGGCAACCACGGGATTTTGGGGTTAAAAGCTGGTTGGGCTTTTCTTATAGGCTCGGCCCATTTTCATTATGGTATCATGAGCAAGATCAATACTTCCGCTGCCCAATTTTTTAGTTCTTGATACTTCTTGCTTGACTCTTTTGTTTTCTTGAACCGTTTCTTGATGTCAACCAAAATGGATCATACAAACCAGTCTGATAATCCAGCTAATGATCCTTCCACCCTTCTACTTACATCATGGAGAAAATCCAGGATTAACACTCATTTCTCAGGTCCTAAGTGAGACAAATTATTCTTCTTGGAGTAGAAGCATGAGAAGAACTCTTCTCTCCAAGAACAAGATCAAATTCATTGATGGGTCGATCAAGAAACCCAAAAAAACTGAAGCCTTGTTTGATACATGGGAAAGATGTAATATGATGGTGCTCTCATGGATTATAAAGACATTTTCCCCACAAATTGCTGAAAGTGTGATATATGTTGAAGAAGCTAAAGAATTGTGGGATGAATTGAGGGAAAGATTTTCTAAAGGAGACTACTTCAAGATTTCAGATCTTCTCCAAGATATCCACTCAATTACACAAGGGGAAAGAAGTGTCAACCAGTTCTTTACTGACTTAAAAATTCTTTGGGAAGAATTAGAATCACTTAGACCCATACCCAATTGTACTTGCAAAATTCCTTGCAGCTGCGAACTCTAAAAAATTTCTCTAAAATACAGAGAGATTGAGCATGTCATATGCTTCCTAAAAGGGCTAAATGACAACTACAACACTGTCCGAACCCAGATTCTACTAATGGAGCCCCTGCCAAACATAAATTGTGTCTTTTCCCTTATTATGCAGCAGGAGAGACAAGAAAGATCCAGTGAAAATTAATCTGCTGAAACAACAAAGATCCTACTGAACACTACTGACAGGAACAACAACAGCTGGAAAGGTGACCAATCCTGGAAGAACCAAGGTCGTGGTGCTGGAGCAAATGGACAGGGAAGAGGCAGAGGGAGAAATCCTAATCATGGAAAGCAATGCTCCTACTGCAACAAGATGAACCACATTGTGGATGAGTGTTACTCCAAGCATGGCTATCCACCTTGGTACAAGAAGACAGACAACAATCAAGAGAAGAAGGGAGGCTGGAATTCAGCAAATATCTGCCACAGTGCACTTGGACCAGAGACTGTTCAAAAAGGGAGTACGGGTACAACCTTCAACTCTCACACCAGACCAAATGGAAAAGCTTCTCAAGATGATTGAGAAAGCTGATGACTCTACACACAAGATTAACCAGATGAACAGAAATGAAAAAGAAGACAAATCAGGTACACTTTCTTGGATTATTGACACTGGAGCTACTGATCATGTTACCTATGATAAAGAAAATTTTGTAACTTTCTATAAAATCAAGCCCATTACTGTTAGACTGCCTAACAATACTATCATCACTGCTGAACATGCAGGGATAGTGCAATTCTCTAAGGATTTTGTTCTTTTTAATGTCTTATATATTCCAAATTTTTCCTTCAATTTAATTTATGTTCAAAGCCTTATAAAAGATTTGGATTGTAGTCTAACTTTTTCTTCTAAGGGATGTCTGATAAGGAAGAATTTTACATTGAAGATGATTGGGTATGCTAGCTCTCACAAAGGCCTCTACTACCTACAAGCTCTCTTAAGTCGTGATCAGGATTTTGCCTTAAAGACTGTGTTCTCTTTCAAGCATGTTGATGTAAATCTGTGGCACTATAGATTAGGCCACCCTGGACACAAAATTGTGAAACAAATATGTGAACACTTTCCTTATGTACAGATGAATGCTAATATTGTTTGTGATATTTGTCATTATGCTAAACAACATAAGTTGTCTTTCCCTACAAGTATTTCCCTATCTAAAGAGTGTTTCGATTTAATTCATTGTGACATATGGGGTCCCCTTTCTATTCCCTCTATTCATGGTCACAGGTACTTTCTTACAATTGTTGATGACTATAGTAGACATACCTGGGTATTTTTAATGAATAATAAGGGTCAAACTAGAGACTTATTGCAGAATTTCATCATCAAAATTAAAAATCAGTTTGGGAAAATGATTAAAACTGTAAGGTCTGATAATGGACCTGAATTTAACTATGTCAGCTTGTATGATTCTCATGGAATCAATCACCAAACCAGTTATGTTGAGACTCCTTAACAGAACTCTGTTGTGGATCATAAACATCAACACATCCTTAATGTGACACAAAGTCTCATGTTTCAATCTAATTTACCCAATGCCTATTGGTCATATGTTGTCAGCCATGTTGTCTATCTCATAAACAAATTACCTACTCCCATCCTGAAAAATAAGACTCCCCATGATCTCATCTACAATGTTCCTCCCACCTATTTGAATCTCAAGACTTTTGGAAGCCTTTGTTTTGCTTCCACTATTGAGAGTGGAAGAACAAGCTTGACCCAAGAGCTAGAAAGGGTGTTTTCCTCGGTTTCAAAAGTGGGGTCAAGGGTTACATTGTCCTTGACATCCACACTAGAGAGTTATTCATAAGCAAAAATGTTGTTTTCTATGAAAATGTTTTTCCTTTGAAAGATCAACAAAACAACATAGGAATTGATGACTAAGAAGCTAAAAGGACTGCCTTCCTTAATGACCCTCTAAGCAGTTCTGACACTAGAGGGAATGGAAGGTTAGTAGAAAAGGAAGAACAGTCGAACATCAGTTCTCACCCACGATAAAATCACCTACGATAAAATCACCCACCATAAGATCACCCACGATAAGATTACCCACGATAAGCTCACCCACGACAAAATCACCAACTATAAGATCATCCACGATAACATCAGCCACGAAAAGTTCACCCACAATAAAATCACCCACGATAAAATCACCCACGATAAGATCACCCACTATAAAATCACCCACTATAAGATCACCCACGATAAGATGACTCACGATAAAATCACCCACGATAAGATCACCCACGATAATATTACCTACAATAAAATCACGCACGATAAGTTCACCCACGACAAGATCAGCCACGATAAGATCAGCCACGATAAGTTCACCCACGATAAAATTTCCCACGATAAAATCACCCACGATAAGATCACCCAGGATAAAATCACCCACTATAAGATCACCCACGATAAAATCACCCACTACAAGATCACCCACTATAAGATCACTCACGGTAAAATCACCCACTGTAAGATCACCCACGATAAAAACACACACTATAGGATCACCCACGATAAAATCACCTACTATAAGATCATCCACGATAAAATCACCCACGACAAGATCACCCACGATAAGATTACCTACAATAAAATCACGCACGAAAAGTTCACCCACGACAAAATCACCCACCATAAGATTACCCACGATAAGATCACCCACGATAAGATCACCCATGAAAAGTTCACCCACGATAAAATCACCCACGATAAAATCAACCACGATAAGATCACCCACGATAAAATCACCCACTATAAGATCACCCACGATAAGATGACCCATGATAACATCACACACGATAAGATCACCAACGATAAAATCTTCCAATATAAGGTCACCCACGATAAAATTACCAACGATAAAATCACCCACTATAAGATCATCCACTCTAAAATTACCCACGATAAGATTACCCACAATAAGATTACCCACAATAAAATCACCCACGATAAGTTCACCGACGATAAAATCACCCACTATAAGATCACCCATGATAAGATGACCCACGATAAAATCACCCACGATAAGTTCAACCACGATAAAATCACCCACAATAAGATGACCGACGATAAGATGACCCACGATAAAATCACCCACGATAACATCACACCCACTATAAGATCACCCACGATAAGATTACCCACGATAAAATCACGCACTATAAGATCACCCACGATAAAATCACCTACTTTAAGATCACCCACGATAAAATCACTCACTATAAGATGACTCACGATAAGATTACGCACAATAAGATTACCTAAAATAAAATCACTCACGATAAGTTCACCCACGATAAAATCACCCACCATAAGATTACCCACGATAAGATTACCCACGATAAGCTCACCCACTATAAGATCATCCACAATAAGATCAGCCACGAAAAGTTCACCCACGATAAAATCACCCACGATAAGATCACCCACGATAAAATCACCCACTATAAGATCACCCACGATAAGATGACCCACGATAAAATCACCCACGATAAAAGTTCCTACAATAAAATCACGCATGATAAGTTTCCCCACGACAAAATCACCCACGATAAGATCACCCACAATAAGTTCACCCACGATAAAATTTCCCACGATAAAATTACCCACGATAAGATCACCCAGGATAAAATCACCCACTATAAGATCACCCACGATAAAATCACCCACTATAACATCATCCACTATAACATCACTCACGATAAGATTACCCACGATAAAATCACTCACTATAAGATCACCCACGATAAAATCACCTACTATAAGATCACCTACCATAAGATCACCCACGATAAAATTTCCCACGATAAAATCTCCCACGATAAGATCACCCAGGATAAAATCACCAACTATAAGATCACCCACGATAAAATCACCCACGATAAAATCACCCACTATAACATCACCCACGATAAGATTACCCACGATAAAATCACTCACTATAAGATCACCTACGATAAAATCACCCACGATAAGATTACCCACAATAAGATTACCCACAATAAAATCACCCACGATAAGTTCACCCACAATAAGATCACCCAGGATAAAATCACTCACTATAAAATCACCCACGATAAGATCATCGACGATAAAATCACCCACTATAAGATCACCCACGATAGGATCACCCACGATAAGTTCACCCACGATAAAATTTCCCACGATAAGATCACCCAAGATAAAATCACTCACTATAAGATCACACACGATAAAATCACCCACTATAACATCACCCACGATAAGATTACCCACGATAAAATCACTCACTATAAGATCACCCACGATAAAATCACCTACTATAAGATCACCCATGATAAAATCACCCAATATAAGATCACCCACGATAAGATTACCCACACTAAGATTACCCACAATAAAATCACCCACGATAAGTTCACCCACGATAAGATCACCCACGATAAAATCACTCATTATAAAATCACCCATGATAAGATCATTGACGATAAAATCACCCACTATAAGATCACCCACGATAAAATCACCCACTGTAAGATCACCCACGATAAAATCACCCACTGTAAGATCACCCACGATAAAATCACCCATTATAAGATCACCACTATAAGATCACCCATGATAAAATCACTCACTATAAGATCACCCACGATAAATCACCCACTATAAGCTCACCCACGATAAAATCACCTACTATAAGATCATTCACGATAAAATCACCCACGATAAAATCACCTACTATAAGATCATTCACGATAAAATCACCTACTATAAGATCATTCACGACAAATTTACCCACTATAAGATCACCCACGATAAGATAACACACGATGAGTTCACCGACGATAAAATCACCCACGATAGAATCACCCACGATAAGATCGCCCATGATAAAATCCCTCACTATAAGATCACCCACTATAAGATGACCCACGATAAGATGACCCACGATAAAATCACCCACGATAAGATCACCCACTATAAGATCACCCACAATAAAATCACCCATTATAAGATCACCCACTATAAGATCACTCACGATAAAATCACCTACTATAAGATTATTCACGATAAAATCACCCACTATAAGATCATCCACGATAAGATTACCCACAATAAGATTACCCATGATAAAATCAACCACAATAAGATTACCCACAATAAAATCACCCACGATAAGTTCGCCCACATTAAAATCACCCACTATAAGATCACCGACGATAAGATGACCCACGATAAAATCACTCACGATATGATCACCCACGACAAAATCACCCACTATAAGATCACCCACGATAAAATGACCCACGATAAAATGACCCACGATAAAATCATCCACTATAATATCACCCACAATAAAATCAACCACGATAAGATCACCCACTATAAAATCACCCACTATAAAATCACCCACTGTAAGATCACCCACCATAAGATTACCCACGATAAAATAACCCACTATAAGATCGCTCACGATAAAGTCACCCACTATAAGATCACCCACGATAAGATCACCCACCATAAGATCACCCACGATAAGATGACCCACAATAAAATCACCCTTGGTAAGATCACCCACGATAAAATCACCCACTAGAAGATCACCCACGATAAAATCACCCTCGATAAGATTACCCACGATAAGATCACAAACGATAAAATCACCCACGACAAGATCACCAACGATAAGATCACCGACGATAAAATCACCTTCGATAAGATTACCCACGATAAAATCACCCACGACAAGATCACCAACGATAAGATCACCAACGATTAGATCACTCACGACAAGATTACCCATGATAAGTTCAATAACGATAAGTTCAGCCACAATAAGCTCATCGACGATAAGTTCACCCACGATAAGTTCACCAATGATAAGATTACCCATGATAAGATCTGCTTGTGAGCACAAGTGCGATTACCTTGGCAACTGAGTGTGTGCGGATGATTTTGAAGATTGATGATATTGTAACTGTGCGGTAGAGTTGATTGAACAATTAGACATTTGGTTGGAGAGAATCTGATTCATCCATTATCTATTTTGTCTTTCGTGCTTCTATTTTATGTTGTTAGTTTATGTTCTTTCTAGTGACTTTTGGTTAAGGTATTTTGACTTACATTAGTTGCTGCTGTTGTTTCTAGGGTTCAGGGTTCGGGGTTCGGGGTTCAGGGTTCGGGGTTTGGGGTTCAGGGTTCAGTGTTCAGGGTTCAGGGTTCAGGCGTACACTGTCATGGCTACAGATCAAAAGCTTCTCTCTCTAAACATATAAAAGAATAAGTAAACAAGTTATCAGAGACTACACGAAAATGCTACAGAAGCTTCTTGTTGGCACTAACGCGGACTCTGTTACAATGTCAACCTTATGCGTATTTAATTAACTTGCTCCTTTGAATCTCAAATTTCTAACTATACTGCTTCACATCAAAGTTGAAAGCCTGAGATAAACACACAAAGTTATTATCTGTGTTTGCAAATAAGCAAAGTTGAAGATGGGGAATTACATTTCATGCACTCTATCTGTTAGCAAAAAATAAAGATGGAGTTTTGATGATGAACAGATTTGCACAATTCAAGATCCATGAAGACAAATTGAAGATCTCTTTAATTTAAAAAGCTTTTATAATAATCAAAATTGATGTAATAGTGCTCAAATATGTATTAGGGTTGATTCATGTACTTTATATTTGATTAATTTCTTTTGAGAGTCAAACACAAGTTATTTTAATCGATTAAACCTAGTTTTAATCGATTAAAACGAGGCTAGCACTGAAACCCCAACTGCCTCTGTAATAATCGATTAAAACTTGTTATAATCGATCAGTTAATCGATTAATCCTGAGAATAATCGATTAACACTAGCCGTTGGGGGTTTCAGATTTGAAAAACTAGCCGTTGTACTCATTTTAATCGATTAATACTAATGTTAATCGATTAAATGCGTTAAATGGCCAGTTTCCGAAGAATGGAAGGGTATTGGGCTGAGTCTATAAATTGGCTCACTGTTTATTTCAAAAACAACTCTTCCATTGTGCTAAAATCATCTGAACTCTTTGAGAACTCTGTGAGATTGCTGAAGCTAAAGAAACTCTTGTGTGCAAAGCTGTGAAGTGCTACTGCGGTGACAGAGGAATAACTTGTTCATCCTTGGTGTGTCTGAGGAAGTGCTTGGAAGAGAATCATCCTTCGTGAAGCATTCGAAGGAGGTGGTCATCCTTTGTGAAGACTCAAAGGAGGTGTAAGGTCATCTCTTGTGGTTTCAAGAGAGGTGGTAATTCTAAACTTTTACAAGTTAATTTTCTGTGTGACTATTAATTGTAATTGTTCTGTGCTTAGTGAAAAAGGTTTATCTTGTTTTTGAGATAAGCGACTGGACGTAGGATCTTTGTGATCTGAACCAGGATATAATCATCTGTGCAATTTTTCTCTTTCCCTTACTCTATTTTATTACAGCTTAATTATCTGCTTAGTAGTGAATTTCGAGAAAAATAATAACAGGCACGAAAAAGTAATATAACCAATTCACCCCCCCCCCCCCCCTCTTGGTTTGTTTATTCCACGCTAATAATTCCGTTGCAGCGATTCTAACACTATCAACAGCAGGGAGCAAGCATTGGAGAGGAATAAAGGTGATGTTTCCAAGTGGGGAGATTGAGGAGTTTGAAGAAGGAGTTAAAGCAGCAGAACTCATGCTTGAGATACCAAGCTTCTTTGTGGTGAACACTCGGTCTCTACATATTGGAAGAAGGTTTTATGCTCTGAACGCAGATGAGGAGCTTGAATCTGGCAATGTTTATGTGATGCATCCCATGAAGAGGCTTAATTCTGTGGTCAGACCATTTGACATGGGTGCTGTCAACACCCAATTTCGTCCGGGTGACTAAATAATAGGACTTATTTTTATCTAAATTTTAATTTCAATGTTTTTTTTACTATTTAGTGTTTGATTTAATTTAATTTTCATTGTTTAATTTTTGTTTGTTGTATTTTATTTCAATTCTATTATTTTCAATTTTTATTATTATATGATTTTATTTTCTTTAAGGAAAAAATGAAAAAAATAATTGTAAAACATAAAAAGAAAAAAAATAAAAACAGAAAAAAATAATAATAAAAAAAAAGAAAAAAATTAAAAAAGAAAAGAAAAGAAAAATAATAAAAAGGGGGAAAACAAAAAAAAATTATCATAAAAATCTTTGTTTTGAAGATGAGAAAGTTCCACGGACAGTTTTCTTTTATTAAATTTTTTTTTTTATTCAGAGATGATGTTAAATGTTTTGGTTTCATTATTGTTTTTCTTTCCTGTGGGCACACCCGTCTTCTCTCTGTCTCCGAACTTTTTCTTTCAATTCCAATTTTTTCTATTAAAAGTTCAAAAACCACCAAAGTTTCCCTTTCACTCAGAACAATTCCCTCGCTCGAGATAATTCATTCACTGATTGAATTTAATTACTGTGCTTAATTGTTGCATCCACCAATCAAACCTACCGACACCAATCTTCTTCATTTCTATAAGAATAAGAAAAGGGATTCCTCCATCACACTGGGGGGCAGGATCACACGGCCCAATTCTTCCGACACACCCATTTTCACACTATTCCTACTCCTCCATTCTTCATCTTCATCAACTCAGTTCCTCACCTTCAACAGATCCATCACCCACCAATTCTCAACCCCAATTCATCACCCCGAAACATTTTTTGTTCCCTTTTCAATCCCATTTTTCTTCAACCAGATACTGTCAGACAATCCTTTCCTCTCCATGACTCCCATCCAGCCTTTGGTTCCTCCAAACCCATTCGACCACCCAATTTCCTTGGACCCTTTCCACAATCACAACAACGTCAGCAAAACCCCTCACACAGAACAACACTATCACCCAATCAGCCCAGCCATATTTCACATAGCGAAGTTCATCAAAGATTGAAAATCAGTGATTATACTGGAACCCCAACCCAAAGCGGAGTCGTTGAATGCACCTGTGGCAGCTGACCCCGTCGGTGGCAGGGAGAACGTCTCCTAGGGCGTGGCAGTGTTGGCTTAGTGGATGGTCGTCGCCGCGAAAAAAGAATAAGGGGAAAGAGCTTCGCACGGTGGCCGGCGACGAGGTGGCGAGTGGCGACGGCGAGACTGGAGAAGGCGAGAGGCGTGGAGGCCGTCGGAGGGAAGAGGCGGCGCAAGTGAATCCTAGGTTGGTGGAGAGAGAGATGACGAACGGTCGGCGGTGGCTCCGGTGAGGCGTGGGGTCGCCGGCGACGATGAAACTAGTAGCAGTTGTCGGCACGGTGGCTGGTTCAAAGATGGGGAGGTAGCATGAGAGAGGAGGGGACTTTGAATCTCTGATGTGTGCTGATCCTGAGAGTGCTGAATGAGGAGAGGAAATTGTTCCTAGGTCAAGAGATTGCCTTGGGCCAGGGTGTTTAGGCTGGCAAATGGTTTTCTGCCGCACCCCTTTGCTTTCATTTTGCCACCCCCTATTTACACTTTCTGATTTTTACACAGGGCCAGTACTGGGCCCAACAAAAAAATATAACATTTCTTCCGCACCCCTTTGTTTTATTGCAGCCCCATGTTTTATTCGCACACCCCTTCTATTTGGGCTCAAAACCCACTCTGGCAACCAAATAACAATTCCTTTTTGCACACCCCAACTTTACAGCTGCACCTCTCTCCTTGGGCCTGACCAGCAACTACTACATGCCACCTCCAAACTTCACAGTTGCACCCCTCATTCATTTGGGCTTGGGTCAAGGAAGCCTCCATGCCACCCAACTTAACTTCCTACACCCCTGTTTTCGCTGTTGCACCCCTCTGGGCCTGGACCAAGAAATTTCGAGCTGCGCACCTCCATTTTCAGCCATGCACCCCTGCAGACCACAATACTAGAAGGGCCACAATTTCGTTCAGCACCCCTGGTTTTTAATTTCTATACCCCTATTCTTATTGGGCTTGGATTGTATTTTTTTTATACTGTCTTTGCTTTTATTTTTTAGCTTTAGTATTTGTTTTATTATTTGTTTGATGTATTCAATTGATAAAAATAAAAAAACATAATAATAATAAAAAATAAAAAAATATAAAATAAATAAAAATAACAAAATATATGATTATCATGTCAAGTCTCGGACTTGTTTGATGATTATGTTTTTCGTAATTATTTTGATTATCATGTCGAATTTCGGATTTGCTTGATAATTAAATAAAAAAAATATATAAAAAAAAGAAAGAAATATTTTTCGTGTAAATAAACATTTGTATGATTCTTTTTGTCTTCTTATCTTATAATTGAAAATCATAAAAAATACAAAACTTTTAAAAACCACAAAAATAATTTTTATCTTCCACTTGTTTTATATATCTAGTTCATTGTTTATGTTGTGACATTTTTTTTTCATAATTCAAAAATACCAAAAAAATATAAAATTTTCAAAAATCAAAAACATCTTCATTTACAAACAAACCTCCAATCAATTTTTCCAAATCAATTTCTTAACAAATTTTCTAATCAATTTCCAGCCAGTTTTTAAATCAATTTTTCAACCAAATTCACAAACATTTTCCAAACAAACAATCATTTAAACGTAATAGCCAGAACTACGTGATCCTTGATTCTCCATCAAAAGTGGAGATATGTAGGAACAAGGTCAGTCCTTGTCAGGTTCACTTCCCAAAAATCCAAACATTTTCCAATATGATTTTCTCAATAATTTCTCATAAAAAATACAAAAAAAATATTTTTGTTTTCTTTAGAATTTTATTTTTAGGGGAAATTAAACACTTTTAAAAAACCACATCAAATTCGCGTATTTAATTAAAGGTACTGCCTTAGGGCAGGCGTTGTGGGGTGCTAATACCTTCCCCACACGTAACCGACTCCCAAACCCGAATTTCGGTTTTCGCAGACCAAGCTTTATCATTTTATGGTTTTTCCGTAGTTTTCCAAAATAAACTATGGTGGCGACTCCAAAATCTCTCTTTTTTCAAAAACTTCGAGTTTTTTTCTTTTTTGGATCGTCGTCGTCCCGTCGCGATTTCCGGTTGCGATAGATGGCGACTCCACTGAGGACTAGCTAGAGAGTCAAGCCATTTAATTAGATGCGCGAATTCGATGTGGTTTTGCTTTATGTTTTTCTTTTCCCTTTTTTTTTCTATGCTTGATATTTGAAATAATTGCATGTGAATTTTTTAATTGTGCTATATTGAACCCTAGGATAGATGACATGTTTATATCTGCCTGGGAATTTTTCTGGTTGTTTTGCAGGTGATGGTTTGGGTGCATTGCATTCTCCCTTCACACACACACTTTATGCATATCATGAGTGGGGCCCTATACCCGGGTCTGAGTGAACCTTAAGGAGTGGAGGTCCAACAATTGTCATGTTAGATCTTGGATCTGCTTGGCTATCGGAAGACTTCATCTAGAGTTTGCTTCCTCTTTGCATGTCACATCTGTTAGATCGTCTATCGTTGTGGTTATGTCCTGAGGTTGACATCAGCTCTAGAGGCCTGTGAGATAATTTAGAATTACCCATCAATGAGCATCTAAAAGTCCATAGATCCAAAGTAGGTTTCTTTTACCCTAATAAGGCACAAAGGGAGAAATATGTATTCCTATAACCCTCACACTGTTTGTTTTTATTAAAATAAAAAAAAACAAAAGAAAAAAAAGAAAAGGTACATGTTGAATTCGTTGTCAATAAAGTCGTCAAGGGTATGGTACTTTCAAAAAGCAAACAAAAAAAAAGTTTTGAAAAATACCGGTGTTAAGCCTTTTCCTAATTCAAGGTTTTAGGGGCAACCAATGTTCTTTTCCTGCTAAAGCATATGCATCCATTTTACTTGAACCCATAACCTTTTCATTTCCCCTCAAAACAAAGGATTGTCATAGATATATTACTAGGGCAGCTTCCATCGTGATATGCATGCCGAATGATCCGTTGATCGGGGCGAAAAAAAATAATATAAAAAAAATGAAGTTGATGTGTCAACTGCTACAAAATTTTGTCTCAAGATTAAAGTCGCGAAAAAGTAAGGCAGGCAAGATTCAGAGTGACGTGTGGCCATTTTTTTCCTTCATCCAAAATGATAAAAGAAACTCATCCAATTGCACCCTTTTTGAGCCAAAAGTCATAATTATTTTTCATCACCTTGGACAAGAATCATTAGCATATCAGTGTCAATTCAAAAGGGTACATCAAGGGCATCCAAAATCAAGGAAAAAATTTCGAAAAAAAAAGAAATGAAAAATAAAGTTTCAAAGAGGTCTACAATAGGGGCAACAAAGCAAATGACATAAAATAAAAAAAAAACTATGGAAAGTAAGAGGATGTCCAAAGTTTCAAACTCCTAGAGGCAATTGACTTGACACCTTGCAAATGATTCTTGTTAAAATGATTCAACCCTTAAGCATTTACTTGGGCCTTTATTATCCATTTCTTTCATAACCCTTTAACCTTTAGCCACGATACAAGCCAATTAAAGTTCACGCCGACTGAAGAATGTTTGTCTTGATCTCTCTCGCGAACTTAACTCTGAAACAAAATGATGTGACAAATCACACAATAAAAAAAAACATTGAAAAGACAAAAAGATGAGAAGTCTCCCCGTCAAACGAGAATTGCTAAACTGGGGCAATCCTTCCTACCCAAACCTTTCCACCTCTCCAAATCACATTTACCATGCATAACTAAAACTGGGGCAATCTTTCCTACCCAAACCTTTCCACCTCTCCAAATCACATTTACCATGCGCAACAAAATTGGGGCAATCCTTTCGAGCCATGCATGTTTAGATATTAACAAGACCTCCCCAAGTGAGGAAATTTCAAATGCTAATGTCGCCCACAGATAATCATTCAGTCATCTACCTTTTGTACCTATTTTCTACACCTTCTTGGGTTCAAGCTAGTTTGGTTTGCAAAAAGCGTTAAAGGGAATTTGAACCCTGGTTACGCTCTTTTCCTTTTCAAAAGACTCATTACATTATTTTCAAGAAATTCATTTTGGACGACGATATTGACAACAAATTTCAAACATGGAATTTTCAAAAAAATTTATACGCATTCAAATTTTTCCTTTTATAAGCCATTTTGTTTCGTGTTAATTATGTTAGGGTCTTGACGTCTTGATTTTAACACTTTGTAATATATTTTGTTTGAGTTTGAACTACATACAGAAAATTGAAATTCGTTGCAGCAAGAACATTAAAGCATCAACAAAATCACAAAAAAAAAAACAAAAGAGAGATAGAGAAAGAATAAGAACAACCAAATTGTAATTTTATTTATTGCTAATCTGCATTTACAAACTTAGGAAAAATAAATAAATAAATAAATAACAAAAATAAAAAACAAGTAAAAAAAATAATATACATACCCAAGTGTCGGCCACAAATGGCCTTTAAATTACAGTCCAAAAAGTAAAATAAAACAAAAATAAATTATTCAGAGATCGGCCATAAGCGGCCAATTAAACTACAATCCAAAAATAATTAAAAAATATATACAAAAAAAAAAATAAAAAAAAAATAACAAAAACAATAATAAAAGAAATAAAAAAGGGGGTCTCCTTAAGGAGACGACATTCTCAGAGAAAGCTCCGTGGAAGGAGCTTTAATGTGAAAAGGCATAAAATAAGTGAGCTTTTTTTCCTCTTCACGTATGTGGAGAATTGGGAAGAGATCCAGGAGCTGTGGAGTCGGTGGAGCTTGTAAAAACTGCGGAATGACCCACGAAGGATCTCAAGATAAAAAAAATATAATATTAGTCATAAAAAAAAACAAACAAAAAAAAAGAAAAAAAAAACAAGTAAAAAATAAATAAAGAAAAGCTTACCATAAATGTATGGCGGCAGGAGAGGGTATGAAACTCCAGATGACCCAGGGACGTCTTGCGGCAAGCGTCGATGCTTGAGTCGGTTTCCGTGATTCTGAAACCAGCAGTAAATGCTATACTCCCCAACCTCACCGTACTCCCGGAGCCGTTCTGCAATCTCCCGGATCTGATCGCGATTGGGATTGATGATTCCGTGGTTGAAAATGTTCAGCAAGATCTGAACCTGCTCTGGGGTAGACCGCCATCGTTTATAACCCGCGTCCATGCTTTCCAAACTCTTGTTCATATTACTTCCAACAAAAAAGAAAAAAAAAACAACAAAAAGTGAAAAATGAAACAAAAACAAAAACAAAAAATAAGATTGTCAGATGTAAGATAAGTCAATTCTTTCATTTTTTTTAATTTATTTGTCCAGTCCCAGTTCTAAGGTCTATTTTCTTGTGTAGATTTTAAGTGGGGTAGGTGGCGGTTCTCCGACCTATATACCCTGCGTTCATCAATTTTTACGATTTTCCATAACAAAAAAAAAAGAAAAAAAGAAAAAATACAATAAAATTAAATGGGGTAGGTGGCGGTTCTCCGGCCTATATACCCCGTGTACATAACAAAAAAAAAAACAACAACAAAAGAAAAATGACGGAAAAATAAAGTGTAAGAATGTAAATAAACGTAAGGCAAAAAAAAAACAAAAAAAAAACAAAAAAAAAAAACAAAAGAAAAATGACAGAAAAGTAAAGTGCGAGGAACATAAAGGAGCCCAAAATAAAAGCGTAGAAAAAAAATACATATGGGGTACGTGGCGTTGTTACACCCGAATGTCTCTGTCATACCTTCAAACGAAGGGAGATTAACAACGATTTTCCAGCCTATATACCCCGTGTGCATATATATAAGAAAAAAAAAAGGAGAGAAAGAAGAGCATAAATATAAAGAAACGTAAAGCACAAAGACAAAAAAAAAACATGAACAAAAGAGAAGAAGTGCACATAAAGGAACAACTTACTAGCGCGGAAAGAGGCAGAGTTTCGCTCGGCAGAGGGTTCGCCGGGAAGCTTGCAGATGCACTCACTCTCAGATCTCGCTACCCTCACTCAGATCTCACTCAGAACTCACTCACACGCAGAACCTCCTCACTCTCTCAGATCTCACTCGGACCTCTCACTCGCGCAGAACCTCCCCTCAGAAACTCTCAGAACCTCCTCACACTCGGACGCACTCCACCAACGTCGTCCGCTCCTCTATTTATAACCAATTTTTTTTCACTGTAGCTACAGTTCCGGTGGAATTACCGGCGGCTTTAAATAGTACCGGTAAATTATTTTTAAAAAAAATAAAATAAAAATAAAAAAAATAAAAAAATAAAAAATAAAAATAGAAAAAAATGAATAAACAAATAAAAAAATCAAATTAAAAAAAATCAATCAAATTAATCAGAAAAAAAAACATTTCAAAAAATTACAAATTTCAAAATTTTCAAATTTCAAAAGCCCAGTTTGATCTAGCAATGTCAAATTTTCAAAAGCCCAGTTTCATCTGGCAATTTCAAATTCTGAAAGCCCAGCCAGCCTGGCCCACAAAGCCTAGCTAGCCTGGCCCACCAAAGCTCAGTTTCCACACTGGCCCAAAAGCCCAGTTTCCACACTGGCCCCCAAAGCCGAGCTAGCCTGGCCCACCAAAGCCCAGTTTCTACACTGGCCCACAAAGCCCAGTTTCTACACTGGCCCACAAAGCCCAGCTTGCCTGACCCACAAAGCCCAGCTAGCCTGGCCCACAAAAGCCTAGTCTCACCTGGCCAACCAAAACCCAGTCTCATCTGGCCCATAAAGCACAATTTCCATACTGGCCCACCAAAGCCCAGTCTCAACTCGCCCACGAAGCCTAGTCTCATCTGGCCCTCAAAGCCTAGTGTCCATACTGGCCCACAAAGCCCAGTGTCCATACTGGCCCAAAAAGCCCAGTCTCACCTGGCCCACAAAAGCCCACTTTCACCTGGCCCACAAAAGCCCAGTCTCACCTGGCCCACAAAAAGTCCAGTCTCATCTGGCAATTTCAAATTCCATAAGCCCAGTTTCCATACTGGCCCTGTTACACCTCAAAACCATCATCCATAGGGTTGTTACACCCTCCACGAGGTTATTACACCTCATTTACTTCCATAGGGTTATTACACCCTCCACGAGGTTTTTACACCTCATTCAGTTTTCCATAGGGTTATTACACCCTCCACGAGGTTGTTACACCTCAAAAACATCATCCATAGGGTTGTTACACCCTCCACGAGGTTTGTACACCTCACATCAAAACAGTTTTTCATAGGGTTATTACACCCTCCATGAGGTTGTTACACCTCAAAAACATCATCCACAGGGTTGTTACACCCTCCACGAGGTTTGTACACCTCACATCATTCAGTTTTCCATAGGGTTATTACACCCTCCACGAGGTTGTTACACCTCAAAAACATCATCCATAGGGTTGTTACACCCTCCACGAGGTTTTTTACACCTCATTCATTTCCATAGGGTTATTACACCCTCCACAAGGTTATTACACCTCACAACATTCATCCATAGGGTTGGTACGCCCTCCACGAGGTTAGTACACCTCACATCATTTATCAGTCATCCACAGGGTTGTTACACCCCCCACGAGGTTTGTACACCTCCTTTCTCTCAAGCACATCTTTTGTCTAGTTTTTCTAAGCTCAGCTTTATTTGACACCTTTAGTCTTTTCTGCAATGTCGACCCTCTGCATGGCAATGGTCAAATTTTATTTTTCTGTCATCGGTCTTCTGCTCTGCAATGGTCAAATTTTAAATTTCTGTCATCGGCCCTCTGCTTGGCAATGGTCGAATCAAATTTTTGTTCTGTCACTTTGGCCCTCTAATATGCAATGGTCATTTGGTCGCGAATTGTTTTATTTTTGTTCGCTTTCTTTTATGTTTGAAACCCAGACGAAATTAGTGTTTCTATCTTTACTTAACTTTTACTCAGATAATACGAAAATATTACATTTTCCTATTATCCAGTAAAATCTAAGTAAAGAGGGGCAGGTGCCTTGTTACTCACTGCCAAAAGGGTCACTGCAAAAGTGAGAGTTGTTCCTGAGAAATAAGTGGAGGAGCCAAAGTTCAACTTTGAGGACATTGAAGAGTTTTCTAGCCCCGAGTTCGTGCACAGGTTGTCCATCACCAGGTCAAAGAAACCTTTGCTTGAGACCATAGCAGAGGAAACGATGTGTGCCAGATCATGATCAGAAGGCCTCATGTGGAGAATACTTCTCTGCAGGACCAAATCCAGATTGTGGCTTTCTTGTGATTATGGACATCAATTACTTTTAGTTTTTTTTCTTCTTTATTGTGATTGGAATTGTATGTATTATACTAAAACTAATTCAAGACATTAGACACGGAGTATTGTTAGGCCATTCTTATATTCAATTGTTAGATTTCATTGCAATAATCTTCAATTCTGTTGGATTTTAGTTAGAATTGAGAGCGAAATGGAATGATATTTGTTAGATATATTATGGTTTATGTTAATATGAAAAATGTTTTTATGTTAACTATGGTGTTTTTTTTTTACTTAATTAACACAAGAACATTGAACCTTTTCATAGTGATTGAAAAAATGGAAATTGTTTCTTCATTCTCTTTCCTCATTGATATGATTGTGCATTTTTAGATTTTAAGATTTTTTTTCTCTCTTTCTCTATAACGGTGTCTCTTTCATTTTCGATATGTCTTTTGTTATGACTCATGAGTCTTTTGTTACTATGTCGATGTACACTTGTTTAATGATAAGTTAGATGACACTAAATAATCTTACAATTACTCATTTTGACATTTCTATTGTAGACACTTTGGTAAGTTAATTTCTCAATTTGTCATATGAAAATCATTTGAATATAATAATATGTATATTAAAGTACATTAAATGATTTTTTAGAAAAGAGTTGCTATATAGTTCCAATAACCATTCAAAAGGTGTTTGCTATTAAGATGCTCATTGGACAAGATCTCTTTCTAATAAAAGATCTACTTTTGGATATTATATCTCCATTGGTAATAACTTGATCTCTTGAGAAAAACAAGGAACAAAGTATTATCACAAGATCTGGTATAGAAGCATAATATAGAGTTTTATGATTGCAACCACTTATAATCTTGTTTGGCTTAAACAATTAATTAGAAAGTTACAATTTAGAGATTTCACTTGAATAACACTTATTTATATATATATATATATATATATATATATATATATATATATATATATATATATATATATATATATATATATATATATATATATATATATCATATGCTCTTCATAAAATTCTAATATTATTTTTTACAAAAGGATTAAATATATTGAAATTAACTGTGATTTCATTCAAGAAAAAATTGTATAGGAAGAGATCAAAACTTATAAACTCAAATAATCATTTAACAAACATTTTTATTTAAGTCTTTACGAAAATAAAAAATTAATTATATTTCATAAACTAATTATATTTATAACGAATTTGATACATATAATATATATGCATTAATTTGAAAAAAAAATGTTATATATTGCATTTATTAAAAAAACATGTTCATATTTACTTTATTATGTCTTCGTTTGAGTATGAATTAAACCCACATTCTCTATATTATAAATTCATTACCTTGTATTCTTCACATAAGGGAGATTAACCATAATAATATTCATTTATCAAGATTTGGTTATGATTACCATATTGAAAGAATGTGAAGTTAGATGATGGTCGTTTCAGAAAACCATTTGAAGGCTTTCAATTATCAAAGTAAAATTAAAGGAAATTATCTCCATTTCGTTTAGGCATTTCTTGTTGTATGTGGACATTGGGTGTATTATTTAATTTCTAAACTTATATATTTATCATATTGTTTTTGTTTTTTCAACGAGTACGGCTGAAACTTCATTAATATAAAAATATTATATTCAAAGATCAAATGATCATGAACTTAAAATTTAATAACCATCTTAAACAAGAATTAATCCACACAATTTATCCATTATTTCAAAAGTATTTCTTAATTTCATTTTCTCATAAAACAAATCTTCTGTCTTGAAAACAGAAACATCTTTTCTATTTCATTTTGTCCAGAGAACATTTTTCAAACCATTATTTAATAATAACGGTGATGTACTCAGAAAAAACTGAACTTGCTGGTGTTAGGAACTTTATAACCAAATGATTTAGGAAATACAAGTTTTAAAAAATATCTTCATGAATCTGTTAATGTTACAAGTAGACATTAAGACAATATTTGCTGTAATACATTTTATGATCAAAGGTTCATACTGCTACCTAAACGTAACTACTCTAAATTCAATGGGATAATACAAAATTATGAAATTTACATTGCTATGTACAGAAATGGTAGCAACTAGCAAATGAAATGAAGTTGCCTTTCCCCTGAAATGAGTATAAAATTCGTTAGGTATTGGTATTACCGTCCCATATGCATCATGCTCCTTCTCAAGTTCTGATCGGTTATTATCTACTTTGGCAGATCATTTCAGCTACCTCACCCATGACGCTTGTCCCTCTAATTTCTAGTAGGCGCAGAGCTAAGTCTTCTTCATCCATCTGTCTTAATCCGTTGTTCATTCTTTTCAATATACCAACCTCAAGTTCCTGGATCCACTGTGGCGTGCAGCTCACCATCAAGCTCATAACCCCTGACACATACGCACGTCAGGTTGCACAATCACAGCGAAGAGATACTTTTCCATCCAGTGCATTTGCAAGAAAATCTAAATGAATTCCAAGAACCTTTGGTCGTCGTTTTGATGCTGGTGATGAAGAGTCGATACCCCATGCAAACGTCCCACCAAGTACAGCAAAACATGCAAGTGCATAACCTCTCAGCATCGCTACAACAACTCCAGGTTCTGCCCCTTCCTGCTCTAACCCTTGTGCTGACAAAAACCAGGAAGGTAGAGTTTCTATAATCAAAGATTGAACCAAACCTGAACCACCAGATATCCAAAGAAACGAAGCCCCAATAAGAGCAGCATGCTTTACACGTGTCATTGATGCAGCAAGAGAAACCTGCCCGTATCTCATCCCATACTTGGTCTTCTTTAGCTTCTCCACTTCACCCTTGGGCAACCCACTGTTAGCTATATCTCTAACGGAAAGCATTAAAAGAGATACAATTTCCTCTGTCAAAAACATGACATCTCTAATAGACCGGTGAACTCTTAAGTAGAGAAACCCAGGTGCAACCGGAGTGATCCCTCTGTGAAGTGGGAACCAAAGCCATGACCAAGGAGCGTGCCAACACCACCGTTGTTATAAATACAGGCAGAACCAAGTCCAAGGGTAGAAGTGAAGCAACTTCTTAAGAGCTGAACTACAGCATCCCTGCTGTGGTGGAAGACAGTTGCAGAAGCAGAGAATACAAAAAAGTCACTCCAACGCTTCACCTTCTGAGCCCACAAAGCACCAACAATGGGCATACATGGCCAGGGGCAACCAGAAGAAAGGGCAATCAAAGATGGTCCAGCCAAAACAACGAAGCGCTCGTAAGTTTTATCCAGTTTATATGTTATTGTGAGACTCAGAAAAGCTGCCAATGGCAAAGGAAGTGCAGGTGGAGCATTACCATCTGCTAGCAGCAGTTAGAGATGCAGTGTCAACTGATCAATTTTGTTCAAAAATATAGAAAAAACATACAAGAAATGCTGAAAACTGTCTGGACTACGCAAAGGAGTCCATTTTATGCAAGATAGTTACAGTAGATACAAATAATTATAGAAAATTTTATTCCTGTAAACATAATATGTCTATAAATCATACTATAATAATTTTGGTTCTAACTAAATATCCCTATGACTATAAAGATTCTGAAGATGGTCCTATGAGATCATCACAGATACTCAAATATTCTAAAGATGTTATCCTTGGACATTTCTCATATTCCTAACATAAATAGAAAATGTTCACTTCATTTTTGACTGATGTTCACATAAACCGATAATGAAAACACGATCTGTGGAGACGATGACTTCATATTTCTGTGTCAATCATATAGCCACTAGCTAATTGAGAATTTACTCATCACCCACGAGTAATTTTTTAATATGCAGAACATGACAGATTAGTTGGTCTGTAGGGAGAAAACGGAAAATGCCCAACAATCACCCAGGAAAGGATAAATTGAACTCACAAAGAAGGATTCATCTAAAGAAAGTAAACTTGACAAACCTATAGCAAGGCTAGGGACATCAACACCTGTGGCTGCTAAAATTTTCTTGATTTGTTGCTCAACAATGGATAAATTTGTAGCAGGGCTTGGCCAATCAGTTCCGTTCATAAAAGCAGGCTTCCAAATGCCTCGTGTTACTTCAGCTGACAAGTAGATTATAATAGTTCCCAAAGTTGCCGGAAGAAAATCAGCCAGATCTTTGAGACCTAGATAAAAATCAGGCAGATGATTTATTAAGCAAACAACAGCCTAACAAAAACTTAAAAAATAAGACATTGGCAACCCATTTCAATGAATTCCAAAACTTAAAATTTTTATATTAACGTACAATTATTCCAATAAGTTAATCTATGACAACTTAAAGAAGCATGGATTTACCTAGCATTAGGCCTAGCCTTCATATTTGAACAGACTACTAAGATGAAGTTTTTAAAAAAATACCTTTTAATATTGCTTGATAATTTTATGGTTCCTTAGCTTAATTGCAAACTTCTACATCACCAGTGATTTTGTCAAACAATTGGCACGCACTCCAAACATGTCCACACTTGGAGTACACAACTACCAAGACTAGTAGTGAGCACAAACCTATCTGGATGTGGGAGAAACGTGGCAGTAGGACAACAAACATGACCAAGTCTTTTCTTACGTCCTCCTCAATTTTAGTTGAACAATCAAGAGGGTGCCTCTTCTCTTGCATCCTCCTCCTTTTATTTACCTTGCAAATCCCCTCTAAGAACTAACTCCTCCAAGCAACTATAATAATTTTCCTAACTACCTTCCCAATCCTAGCAAACACAATTTATTTCACTGACAAGTGGACAAGGAGAATCAAGTGAATGAGATGAAAATTACAAGAGTTTGGTAGAACAATATCATTTATATGGAAAAAAAAAGCACTTATATTCAATCTTTTCACTTTCTAAGTTATTCCGATAATCATGAGTCATGTTCAATATTTGATCATCATTGGTCCACGACTGACATTCTCACATTTCAAAACATGAAAGCCTCGTTATAATCCTGAAACAGTTATTAATGATAAGCAATTAAAAAAAAAGCTAGAATATATCCACAAGTGAACTGAGCAAACCTGTAGCCAATTCACGGGGAGAGAGTCTTCCATGTGCACAAGCAGTCAGAGCAGCATAAAGAACAAATAAAAGAGCAGCATAATAACGGCATGTGTAATGTACATGTGTAATGGCACCCAATAAAAGAGAGGTAGCAGCCTATCGTGCAATGGGAAGTCTTGGAATTGATGAGTCGAAAGTGAAATCAGTGTTAAAGAAACTCCTCAAAATGTTTTTGGGCTACCATTTGTAATCAGCTAGTAATTACTTTTCCCACAGGTTCCCGAAATGTAGAACACCACTAAATTTCAAAGATTTCTAAAAAGAGAAATACAACCACACAACTTATGAGAAATGAGCTATTTGATCAAAACATTCTTTTGGCAGTGACTGCAAAAGAAGAAGCTTGGATAACAAATAAATATTAGCTATTCGGCTTTTCAATAATTAAAAACAGAGTAGGTAAATTAGCAAAAATCCAGACAATAATTAATAAAAGAAATTAAATGATAAGATAACTGGTTATCCAAACATTTCTAGGTCCCTGTGCTTACAATAAAATACCAAAGGAAAAAATAAGTCGAAGTTTTCAACTTCCCCATCTCCATAATCTTTCAATTCTATAAGTGAAGTTCATAGAGAGAGAAACAATGAACATGAATCATGCTCATCAGGCAAAATGAGGGGAGAAAAAAGGACAAGAGACACAAACTTAAGCGCAATATGAGTGAAAGAACAAAGTGACGCACTGAAAACCTGAGTTAAATTTTGAAAAACCACCATGTACATTACACATGCCGTTACACGAAAACCCTAACTAAACCTCCCAATGAGCATGCAACAGAGTATTTGAACACAACAGATATTGATGATCTTACAAGTTGAAACTTCCACACTTATTCTAACAATCAAACATGAAAGCGACACAAGTTTAAGCTAACACATGTTTAACACATGTTTCAATGCATGCTAAGCCTAACAACATTCATTTTAACCGGTGCAAGTTTCTTATAGGTTTTCTTGAGCTTCTTTTTCTTCTTCTCTATTCATTTTCTTTTCTTTCCATACAAACTCAGTTAAATAGAAGAAAATAAAGTGGGTAAGAAGGAAATACGTATAGTAAAGAATCATGATTACATTTAGATTTTGTATTGAAATTAGGTTTAGGTTTTGTATAATAAATGTTAATACTCAACATATAGTTTGGTTTAAGCTAATACATGTTTAACACATGTTAAAACATGTTTCGCCTAACAGCATTCATTCTAACCAGTGCAAGTTTCTTATAAACTTTCTTGAGCTTAGATGGGCTATACTCCTTCTCTATGCCCAGGATCTCATGGATCCATGCCACAGCATGCTACGTCGCCTTCTTTCAACCCTTACTTCAAAAAATTAAATCAGATAACCTTCTCCACCAAAATCATATATCACTACTTATCATATTTGGAGGGATTGTTTATAACATCAGAAGTTATGGTAAAACAATCCACGTATGAATATTTAAATCCTTCTAGTTCTTTCTTTAACTTACCATATTTGGAAGGATTCCTCACTGCATTTCTCTCCTCCCTTCCTCTACTAAACATTTTGATTCAAAGGAAACAAAAACAGTTCACCCACCTTAAGAACTCTCCAGAACCACCCTCTTTACACAGTTTCCTTTTTTTTACTAAAGTTACAATATATATAGTTTTTTATTTAAGATTTTTTAATAGTTTCAAATAAATTAAATAATAATAGAATGTGTTAAAAAATTTATTTCAAGCTCTTCTCTAAAAATAATTCATTATTTTTGCTATAAATATAATTTCCTATCTATTTGACTGGTATCTCCTCCTATCCAAAATAATTGGCTTAAGGTTAACGAGTATAAGAAGCACTTAACAAATAAAAATTTAATATATTTTGCTTAAAATGTTTTTATTTAATATAACATGTACATGTGTTTTTTTTTGTTGAATTATTTTTAAATATCCTCGTAAATTTCAAATATAAATATTTTTAAAAAAGTGTCTACATAAAAATAATAATAAAATTTGAAAGTTATTGTAAAGTATATGTAATTTTGAAATAAAAATAATAATAATCGTCAAATGTTTTGAAGCTCCGGTGGTGGTGGTAGAAATTTATTTTAGGTGTGTGGAAATGCAGTATTTAGGGAGTGATGTCATGAATTAATATTAACAACCGTAGGAGAAAAGAAATAAAACAGTGATCTTTTTATTATAATTATAATTGTAATAGTTGGATGTGCATGCTGTAGACGTGGTGGATAATTGGCTTCGGAAAGTCAGAAAGTGTTCAATCTTTACAAAATACAATTTAATTTGGTGAAGAAAGACCTAGGAATGTTCAAAATTAGCTCTCTATTATGACTTTTAAGCATCAAATTTAGATGTAATTTCTTGTTTTTTAATTAGAAAAATTAAATTTGCGTCTCTGTCACGTAAGATAACCTTCTATTGTGTCTATGACTCATGTATTGTAATTGTAAGTCTTTCAGAAGTGCTCATAAATTACCAATTATTTGTCTCATATTAAATCAAGAAGCAAGGAGATTATACTAAGCATTATGAGGGAGCATGAAATGAAACTCATTTTTTTATGAGAGTTTATCTGTGATCTTGCACTGGATCCTCAGTGTCAATCTCTCAGTTCTGTCAACAGCTACCTCTTCCCTTTGTTTTTTGTTTTTTTTTTTTTTTTGTTTTTTCATGGTTGTTTCTGAGTATGCAGAGCAACTCATGTTATACTTAATCGTAAACATCATAACTCTTATCAACACCAATGGACAAACCTACACATTCTGAATCTGCTAATTTCTTATCTACTCTCCTTGTAATATCACTGCCACTCAATAATATTCACAACATTGACTAGTAAAATACAATTTCTATTCTACTTTAATTCAAAATGTTACATTTTTTAATTTTTAAATGCGGTTTACCATCTTATTCAATCACAGTATTATGTTGTATACATTCTCTATTCTTCTTTCAGGATAATTCTCACACATTAATAATGTTCATTCATTCTCTTGCAAGTTTTTGTCCATGCATGCAAAGTCTTCATGTGAAGCACTGAATTTCTCTTGTCAACATGTCGGTCATCAAAGTCATGTGTTTATAAGAGTTATTGTTATAGAGTTGTTATTTTTTGATTTTGTCAAGTTTTTTACTCTTCGTCCTGTTGTATCGGCTTCTTTTCAGACTAGATCAATTTTTTTTTTTCATATAAATGTTGTGTTCTTTATGTTTTTCTGGGTTATCATGAAAACCCAGAAATTCGCCACCACTTAAAGAGCATTTTCTTGGGTTGAAAATCATATCATGATAATGTACCTCGCTTGCCCTCGACTACCACAACACTTTATTCACTTCTTTTAAAAAATTAGAACACTACGACTTCCTCCATTATTTGGAACCCTGATTCTATGCTTAGGGGAAACTTAAATGAGAAAATATTTAGCAGATATTTTATTAGTAGTAATATGATTTATTGGTAGTAATATGGGTAAACATAAATGTGAGAGTATTTAGTACGAATAATTTGTAATTCCATGTGGAAGCATGAGTTTGGCGATTTAGATGATGATGATGTTGATGAACATGGAAAAGTGGAGGTGGGAAGTGATAACGGTCTAAAAATCGTTATTTTTATATTTAAATTTGATATCAAAACACACCACTTATGGCTTACAATTGTGCAAAACACTTTAGTTTGGTTTCAAGAGATTCAAAAGTGGTTTTTAAAGATATTATGCTTGGTTTTACATTGTTTTGACAGGATTTGATGAGAATTGAAGGATGGAAGTGAAGAAGGGAAGACTTAGACTCAAGAAAGGATGAGAAAAAAAACAAAAGAAGAGTAAGGTCCACCGCTCAACACCAATTCTAGCGCTGAGTGCCAGCTTCGAGGAGGAAGCCACTGTTTCATGCCTGAGTGGTGACGCTGAGCGTCCTGCGATAATGAGGGCTACCACTGAGTGGTTAAATGAGCGTTGAGCGCCTAAATGATGGACCTGGGCCGAAATTCTGTTACTTTTCTGCGTTATAAATAGACCCAGTGCGACCCTTAGGGTAATCTTTGGCAGATAGGATACATAAACACTCTTTTCACCCCTTGGAGGAGGATTTTGGATGTGGGAGCTCCAATCTACCAAATCTAGGGTTTATCTTTTCATCCTTTTCATTCAATTCATATAGTTTCATCATGTCCATCGTGAACTAAACCCTTTGTTGTTGGAGAACAATGTAATCTTTTTGAAACTCTCTTATATTGAAATTCTTATTTTATTCATATGCTTGTATTATCAATTGTTTAGGTTTTCTTTTCTGATGTTAATGCTTACATCGTTTAACTCATTCGGTGTCATGATATTTGATTTTGTCGATATGGAAACGTACGAGGAAATTTAGAACTGATAAGAATTCTCTTGATTATGAAATACTGCCTAGGAATAGGAGTAGGACGGTCAATTGCTTTAAGCTTCTGTACTTAATGCGTTGGTAATTACTAGGGAGACTAGGAATGGTAAACTAGTAATTAGTAATAGGCTCTCTTCGCCGAGGAATCGGGTTTTTAGTAATCTAGAAAGTTGCATGTCATTGATAATAAAGCGAATTTAATAAGAAAAGTAAATATAGGAGGGTGAATAAGGATGAAATTGTAAACCCCAACAACTCCACTCATTTATATCTTTATTTGCCAATTGATCAAATTTGCATTTGCATGTTTAAATTTAGTTTTGCATCAGCACTTCAAATTATTATTTCTTTCAAGTCTTATGTGATCAAATCACATGAACGTCTAAGCCACTGAGTCCCTTGGGAAACGATATCTGAACTTACTTTCTATTATTACTTAATATGATCTGGTACACTTGCCAGGATGTTAACAGGAAGTTCTTCTAATGATGCATCTAATAACTCTTAAAAGGGAAATGATGAACATTGAAAGAAGAAATGATAAAGCTTATTGTTTATTTTTAAAATTTTTAATATTATTGTGATTGAATGATTGTGTAAACAAAATTTATTTAAGTATGAGTATCTTTTGATAAATTATGGGAAATTCAAATACAGGCAGAGATGTTATATTCAAATAATTGATAAATTATTCAAATGCAACCCGATATTGTGACATCAGCTTACCTAACAAACCCACATTAATTTGACCGTTCACCTAATAGCCCGTCCGACAATCTGGCATGAACCCATTTCATCCGGAATGCTTGGTCGGGTTGTAAAATTCAACCCGTTACTAAGTTGTAGACCAACTCAACCAAACCTGTATGTGGGAAGCCAGGCCACATCGCGAAATATTGTTGGACCGAAAAGAAAAAAGAAACAAATCTGCTTACTGAGGAAACTGATGAAGAAATAGGGGTCTTGTTGATGTCAAAGGGGCCAGAAGCCGAGCCTAGGCCAAACTGTTTGAACAATTCGATTTGGTACTTAGACACTGGAGCAAGTAATCACATGTGCGGAGATGAAAATCTATTCAACGAACTCACCAAAGTTGAGGCCAGACATGTTTCATTTGGAGATTATTCCAAGGTGGCTGTACGAGGGCGTGAAACAATTCGATACATGCAGAAAGATGGACAGATTGGAGAAATAAGAGATGTCTACTATGTTCCCGAGTTGAAAAATAATATTCTAAGCATGGGTCAGATGATGGAGAAAGGTAACTTAATTCACATGAAGGATTGTGTACTATACTTGAAAGATAAAACCGGTCGTCTGATTGCACGAGTAGAGATGAAGAAAAATCGGATGTATAAGTTGGAGTTGAATATTCTGAAAAACAAGTGTCTGAAGCTTGATGTGAAGGAAGTAGCCATGTTATGGCATTTCCGGTTTGACCACTTGAACTTTGGAGGATTGACAAAACTATTAGAGAAGGAGTTAGTACGCGGACTACCTGAAGTAGAATTTGACAAAAGGTTCTGTGAAGAGTGTATACTCGGAAAACATTCGAGGACTGTATTTCCGAAGTCAACTGAATACAAGGCAGAAGAACAACTCGGTCTGATACACACTGATCTTTGTGGACCAATCTTTCCTAATTCATTCAGTGGTAAGAAATACTTTATTTTGTTCATAGATGATTTCTCTCGGAAGACTTGGGTGTATTTCTTAGAGGAGAAATCAGAAGCATTTGATGCATTTAAGAAGTTCAGACTAATGATGGAGAAGGAGACCAGTAAACAGATAAAAGTTGTCCGATCAGACAGGGGAGGTGAATTCACTTCGACAAAGTTTAACGAATACTGTGAAGAACGTGGGATAAAACGATTTCTTACAGCTCCATACTCCCCACAACAGAATGGTGTTGCTGAAAGGAAGAATCAGACCATTCTTGATATGGTTTGCACAATGCTTAAAGGGAAGAATATGCCAAAGAAGTTCTGGGTGGAAGCAGTACAATGTGCAGTTTATGTACAAAACAAGTGCCCACATACTAAACTGGATGGGATGACTCCACAAGAAGCATGGAGTGGGAGGAAGCCGAGTGTCAGTCATTTCAGGATTTTCGGCAGCATAGCTTATGGCCATGTTCCAACTCAGCACAGAACAAAACTTGAAGACAAAAGAAAGAGATATGTTTTTATTGGGTACGACGAAAAAGCAAAAGCATATAAACTTTATAACACAATTACAGAAAAGGTTGTTGTAAGTCGAGATGTCCAAGTTGATGAGGAAAGTGAATGGAGCTGGGACAACATGAAGGAGAAGACCACATGCAACTCAGAGTTTGGAGGAGAGAACTCAACAATAACTGAGAGGATCAATGATTATTCTGATGAAGAAGATGAACCTGTGCAACCTAGATCTCGAAGCTTACAAGACATTTATAACTCCATTGAAGAGGTACATGTAATATGTTTGTTGGCAGGAGCAGAAGATGTCAAATTTAAAGAGGCCGTGCTCGATGATAGATGGAAGAAAGCAATGGATGAAGAAATTGGTTCAATTGAAAAGAATGAAACGTTGGAGCTGATAAATCTGTCCATAGGAGCTCAACCAATTGGCTTGAAATGGGTATACAAGAAGAAAATCAATGCAGATGGGGATGTGGAACGTTACAAAGCTCGTCTCGTGGTGATGGGTTACAAACAGCAGAAAGGAATTGACTATGATGAAGTGTTTGCTCTAGTAACAAGAATGGAGACAATCCGAATGTTATTTTCTCTAGCAGCACAACATGGATGAAAGATACAGCAGATGGATGTGAAATCTGCATTTCTGAATGGAATTTTAAAAGAAGAGATCTATGTGGAACAACCTCTCGGTTACATGAGAAGAGGTGAAGAGAAAAAGGTGTTGAAATTAGAGAAAGCATTGTATGGGTTGAAACAGGCTCCTAGAGCCTGGAATGAGAGAATTGACACCTACTTCAAAAAGAATGGTTTTGAGCAGTGTCCACATGAACATGCTTTATACCTGAAGAAAGACAAAGGAGATATATTGTTCGTTGCCCTATATGTAGATGATTTAATCTTCATGGGAAACAAAAATGAGTTGGTCATAGAGTTTAAGAAGGTGATGAAAAATGAATTTGAGATGACTGATCTTGGTGTTATGAAGTACTTTCTTGGCCTGGAGGTGGATCAAAGCATGAAAGGAATTTTTGTGTCTCAAAAGAAGTATGCTGAGGAGATATTGAAGAAAGCAAAGATGATGAAGTGCAATCCGGTTTCTACTCCTATGGAACCTGGAACAAAATTGTCCAAACACGGAGATGGAGATTAAGTCGATGGAAGCAGGTATCGCAGCTTAATTGGAAGTCTAAGGTACTTAACAAACACAAGGCCAGATCTAATGCTAAGTGTAGGAATCACAAGCCGGTTTATGGAGGAGCCAATATATTCTCATTGGAAAACACTAAAGCGGATACTAAGGTATGTAAAGGGAACCATGTCTTTTGGATTATTGTACACCAAGTCAGATCATTATCGTCTTAGTGGATATTCAGACAGTGATTGGTGTGGAGATATAGATGATAGGAAGAGCACTACTGGCTATGTGTTCTTCATGGGAGATACTGCATTTACTTGGCTATCAAAGAAGCAACCAATCGTGACGCTATCCACATGTGAGGCTGAGTATGTGGCAGCATCTTTAAGTGTCCGACATGCAATATGGCTGAGAAATCTGCTGAAAAATCTGAAGATAATGCAAGAAGAAAAGGTGTTGATCCGAGTAGATAATAGATCGACAATTGAGTTAGCAAAGAATCAGTAAACCATGAGAGAAGCAAGCATATCGATGTTCGTTTTCACTTCATCCGTGAAAAATTGAAAGAAGGAAGCATTGAACTTGAACATGTAGAAAGCAAGAAGCAGATTGCAGATATATTCACAAAGCCATTACCGACAAAGTTATTTCAAGAATTAAGGAAGTTGATCGGCATGAAGGAAGGATAAAAAAAAAATCAATTTAAGTTTATGGGGGAGTTTTGTGAGATAAACTCAAATGGTGCCCACATGTCTTCCACTGCCACCAAAACTTTGTTTGTTTATGAAATAATATCCACCGAAAGCATCCCACTATCACCTTCAATATTGTTTGGTTATAATAATTATGCACCGAAAGTTGTTTAGTGTGGTGTGATATTGCAGTGCATGTTTTGGTAGCATATACCTTTCCTCAATTATAAATTGAGGCACCATAGAGAATGCAGAAGTAAGCCAAGAGTGAAGAAGAAGAAGTAGTGTTTGTGTTGTGAGGTAGTGGAGTGAGAAAATTATATTGTGAGTGTGTGAGAAACAGAGTGTTTTGTGTGTATCAAATACTTTCAAGTTTTTTTTAAGTAATAAAATTATCTTTAATACCAACACTGATTCACTTTGCAGGTTGTGCGATTTACGATGATGGAAGGAATGTTGGTGATGAAAGATTTGAGCTCGCGGTGGTTATTCGAAATTGACGGTGGATTTATGATTTTGAACTCGCAATTAAGGGTTTCTTCGCGATTCATGGCCTTAAATGCGAAAATGGTTGTCGCGATGGTGGTCTGAATGTTGGTGGTGATGGAAGGAGAAGGCTAAGATTTGTGATGGTGATTGAACCCAACAGGATGAACATGGTGGTTGAATACGCAATATAGGAAACTTTAATTAGGGTTTGAACAAAATTTTATGTTATTGATTTCCAAATTTTTGTGAATGAGTCCTAAACCCTCTTAGTACAAGTAGAACCTGTTTCTCATAAACAAATCTATTTAATTAACTTTTTTCAATTTTTTTAATTTAAAAAAATAAAAATCCACGTCAAACTTATATATACTTATTTATAAGTATTTAAGAACTTGTCCTGTAATTTAAAACAATAATGTTAGCATGTCACATCATTGTTTCTCTAATGTCATTAATTCCATTTAATTACAAGTCTCTAATTGACGCAAAATTAGAAATTCAATTCAAATAAAAATAAATTAAAAAACTTATTTGAGATTTTGAGTCCAAACAGGAACCTCAGAAATATTAAACTTAAATTAATTAATATAGAAAATTCTATTATCTATGTATTAAGATAAAAGAAGGAAGTCAACCATGTGAATCATGCTCTATAACTTAACATAGAAGTAACATTTTTGACTAGAAGAGCTTATTATTAATAATTAAATGAGGAATAAAAAATCAGTGCAGACCAATTCTCCGTTGATTTAAATCTGTACATGTTTCCACAATACATTTTCAATATTTAAATTATTTACTGATATAATGCTGGAAATTTAGTTTTCCTTGTCCATGAAGTCAAAGTAGCCTATATAAACACAAGTTGCAAACTGTGACATTAGACGTTAGAAAATTGAAGTGAAACTGATGGCAAGTTCAAAATTCAGTTTCTGTTTTCTAGTTTCTTTAGCAACCTATGGCATAAGTTGCTGCCTGAGCCTGGGTGATGTTTGCCAACCAAAAGAACACGCAGCATTATTTGTATTTGGAGATTCATTATTTGACGTTGGAAACAACAATTACATAAATACTACTGCTGATAATCAGGCAAATTACTCTCCATATGGGGAAACCTTCTTCAAGTATCCAACAGGCAGATTTTCTGATGGTCGTGTTCTTCCAGATTTCATAGGTATACGACAACTTTGCTTTTATGTGTTTAATTAAGACCAACCAATATCTCACTTCTTACAGTATATCTACAATATTGTTGCAGCTGAGTATGCTAACTTGCCTCTAATCCCACCCTATCTATTCCCTGGTAATCATCGATATGTTGATGGAGTCAATTTTGCATCAGCTGGAGCTAGGGCTTTGGTTCAAACCCATCAAGGACTGGTCTGCTATGTATTATTGTTGACTATTTATTACTTGTGGATGAGATTGAATGCTAGCTGTATTCTTTTGACTAGGTCTTTAATTAACTTTGGTCCATGCCATCTGTTTTGATCTGACAGTGTTCAATTTGCAGGCGATAGATCTAAAAACTCAGCTCAGTTATTTCAGGAAAGTCAGCAAGGAATTGAGGCAGCAACTTGGAAATGCAGAAACCACAGCTCTGCTTGCGAAAGCTGTTTACTTGATCAACATTGGAATCAATGATTATGAAATTTCTTTGTCAAAAAATTCAAGTAATTCACGCACGGATGAGAAACATGTAGAGATGGTAGTTGGTAATCTTACATCAGTGATCAAGGTATGTAGCAGATTCTTCTTACTAGGCTCTGCAACGAAGCGTCAAAGTTCAACTTTTTGCATAATGAGTAAATAAAACAAGTGCACCATTTTAATATGACGCATTGCATGAATTAGGGCATACACGAGGCAGGAGGAAGGAAATTTGGTGTTTTTAGCCTGCCAGCTTCGGGTTGTGTTCCATTCGTGAAGAGTCTGGTGAATGGATCAAAAGGTTCCTGCGTGGAAGAAGCCTCAGCACTGCCTAAACTACACAACAGTGTGCTTTACCTTGAACTTGGCAAGTTAAAGAAAGAACTAGAAGGATTTAAATATTCATACGTGGATTATTTTACCATAACTTCTGATGTTATAAATAATCCTTCCAAATATGGTAAGTAGTGCATATATTTAGTAGATATCATTTTGGAGAAAAAGTTATCTGATTTAGTTTTTTTGAAGTAAAGGATTGAAAGAAGGCGACGTAGCATGCTGTGGCAGTGGACCCCACAGAGGATATTACAGCTGCGGAGGTAGAAGAGAAGTGAAAGATTACGAGTTATGTGAGAATCCAAAAGATTACGTGTTCTTTGACTCTCTTCATCCCACCCAAAGTGCTCATCAGATTGTTTCCCAGCTTGTCTGGAGCGGAAATCAGAGTATTGCAGGCCCCTACAATTTCAGATCACTCTTTCAACCATAATAATCTTCTACCCTATACCACATATCAAAAATAATTTTAATTTAGTTAAATAAATTATTTCATGTCTCAGTTACATCCAAACAACCTCTTTATATATCTATTCCCACAAACATTAAAATAAACTTCCTCATCTATCTTAATTAAATAGATTATAAACATTGTTTATTGTTAAATTTAATAAAAATAAGAAATCATAAAATGCTCTTTATTTTAATTTTTGACCTGATTTGATTCGTTCCAACTCATTTCTTAATTGATACATATTTGCATTTCAAGTTAGAAGAGATAAACGTATTTCTTTAATACTTTCTTATTTATTTAGAGTATTTGTTATAATTCTGAAAATATTTTCCAGAATATAATTCGAATATAATCTTACTTGGAGTGATTTACAATGGATTGGTCGTTTGATATCCTTAGTTTAACAAACAAAATATAAGATGAATAGAAAATCTCAACCAAAATCTAGAAAATGTTTAACCGGAGCACACAAATATTATCGGACACGTGCTATTTACTCATACAATTTATTGTCTGTGTGGCTACACAGAACCGAACCTTCTCGAAACACACTCCAACCATATATATATATATATATATAAAGAAGTATTAAGTATTACCCTCCAATCTCAGCCGTACATCATTTTCGTCTGCAGTAAACTCTAATCAGTAATCAAATATTAAAAAAATGGAAGAATAGTATATTTTGTAACCTTAGTAAAAGAAGGAAACTGTGTAAAGAGGTGCTTCTGGAGAGTTCTTAAGGTGGGTGAACTGTTTTTGTTTATGTTTTCCTCTTTCCTCAGAATAAAAATGTTAAGAGGTTCCTTGATCCATCCATGTCTTCCAATATCAAAAGTAATGAATGCATAAATAAATAAAAAAATAAAAAATATTGGGTTTTGGTTTGATTTAATAAGTTGGGTAGAAAGAAACCGAGTTTGATTTGACTGAAGAAATGGCGAAAGAAGGAGAGAAATGCAGTGAGGAGTTGTATGAGGTTCTGGGTATAGAGAAGGAGTGTAGCGCATCTGAACTCAAGAAAGCCTATAAGAAACTTGCACTGGTTAGAATAAATTGACACATTTCATTTTAAGATTTTTGTTCTTGTGACTCATTAGAATGAATTGGTATTAAAAATAAGGAGTTTGTTTTGTTTGATGGGATAGAGATGGCACCCAGATCGTTGTTCAGGGAGCCGCGAGGAAGAAGGAAAGGAGAAGTTCCAGACAATCCAGCACGCCTATTCTGGTTTGTCAAATCTCTTTCAATTCAATTCATGTTACTTTCTTCTCTTCCATTCCATTGTTAATTAGTTTCACCTGTTTTTGCCCAGTCTTATCGGACGCCAACACAAGGTTACTGTACGACATAGGTGTCTATGACAGCGATGACGACCAAACCGTATCTATTCTCATTCTCCCTCCCCTTATCTTCTACAAACTAAATAAACAAATTTGCTTTAATATCACTGCTCCTTCTCTTTCTTTGACCTTGTTCCTGTGTAATGTAAACACTCTCGGTTTTCTTTCTCCCTCTCTTTATTTCTTCCTTTATTTAAAAAATGAATTTTTTGGTGTGGTGTCCTGTCGTCTGTAGCAGTTTTGTCCTGGGCTTTGCATCGTCCATTTTTTCTTCTTCCTGGAGAAAAGGTACCATGTGAGACCAGTTAAAATCCTTTGTTTTCATCTTTACTTAGGAAAGCTAGCCAGGCACTAACTTTTCTAAGTTCAATTTGCATGCCACTGCTTGTCTTGTGTGTGTTGTGATCTACACGCAACCCAACCAACTGGTGGATCAAGTCCATACCAGAATTTCCTACATGGATATGGACAAAACAGAATCAAAATTTGGTGGTGGTTTCATTCTTAGGACTGTTCTTTTTGTAATGAGCCATTTGGTATGTTTGTTTAAGCAGGGCATGGGTGATTTCTTGAATGAAATGGCCACAATGATGACTCAATCAAAACCCAGTGTAAGTTATCTCTTTGTTCCAAATCGTTGCTGGGCCGAAACGCTTTTCACGCCTTTTTTTTTAATGTTATATAGATGAAGTTAGAGTGTTGGCCTTTGTCAAATACTAAGTTCTTGCCAAGACTTTTTCTGTTGTCTGACTAATGATATTCCCTTGGGCTTTTTATACTTGTTGCGGGGAATGATTCTTGTTGAATTCACTAAGATGCACAATAGGCTGTCAGAATTTTGAGAAGGCTATGGATGAAGTTTCATGCCCAATTATTCTAAAACAGAAATTAAGCAAAAGGAGTTAAAGGCAGATAATGCATTGCATGGATATAATGTGATAAAAACACATGCACTCAATAGTTTCAAACCATGAATTAATAAATTAATTCATGATATTTGTTGGCCTGGTCTAGTCTTAGTGGTGGGCCTCAATGGCTAAGATGAGTCATGTGATAGATATGATATGGTATTGATTTTTATCATCGTACCATGGGCCCACCATATGAGATTCTGGAAGAAGTTAGTCTCATATCATATGCTATGGTATGTGTTAGTATTGTTATTGTTGCTGATTACATTGCATAGTGACTAATTATGTGGGAAGTTTCGTACCTTTATGCATACAACTTACAGTACAAGGATGTGTTAGAACAGCCACAGCAGCAGTTTGCATGCATCTATACTCTGTTACTAGCCGATTCGTCAATTCACATTTGATGACACTGGCTGGCTTGTGATGTGACATAACAGGAAAATGGGGAGGAGAGTTTTGAGGAGTTCCAACAGCTCTTTGAAGAAATGTTTCAAGTCACTACACCTGCTTCACCTACGTACATCATGACTAATGGTGAAGGTTCTAGATCAAATAAACGTAATTCCACTGAAATTAATTTTGTAAAGACAGACAATACATCTGAACTCAATTCCAGCGACCAGAACTTCTGTTTAGGGGTTAGTATATTTATACAACATTTTTGGTTTTATAATACAAAATTCATGGCATACATGTGAATAAAACTGGAGAAGGCACACAAATATGGCATTCAATGCTACCTGGGCCAAGAATTGCATGCAAATTTCATGTTAGCCTTCGGGGCCTATAGTGAATAAATGATGAAATCAGTTGGTAAACCTCAAGTTAGATTAGCCTTGTCAGTGTATTGTGTATTTTAAAGCAGATGTGAGTTTTGATGCCATAGGCTCTGCTTGAACATTGAAATTTGCTAGTAAAGATTTTGAACATCCTAGCTGTCTAATTGCATCTCAATTGTTGTCCATGTCATGGTTGTCATGTCATTTTCTATTAAAAATGAGGATACAAAGTTCTTGGGTTGGTAATGAAATGTTAGGAGTTTGTAAAATGTATCTGCATTAGATATTATATACAGTGACATGTACTACAGATAGATAGCAGGGCATGGTATTGATTGGTGATTTTGTTGTTGATGATGTGAAGGGAGGTGAAGCAGCTCCAAGATATGGAGAAGGGAATTCCATGAGGAGGAGGTAGCACCGTAGCATGGTGTCTGTGATGATCATCATGTTTCCTCTATGCTGTTCTATGGTTTTTATTATTCTAAGCATTGTTGTAAGGTTAAAACGCTGTTTTTATTCAAAATATATGTCCTCTGTTATGTTTACATTCAAATCAAACAGTCTTATCTCTATTCAATTTCTCTTATTTCAAATCAAGTTTATTTCTATTTATTTTTATTCATTTTCACTCTTCAACGTTCTATTTATGTGATTTTTATAAGCATGTTTCTTAAAATGGAATAGAGTTGTTTTTATTTATATAGTAAGCTTCTTGATAACAAAATTTTGTAATAAAATTTATTTGAATATACTCTCACTCTTTGTAATAACGAGGGTTGTGTTGAAGTCTTTAATTCGAAGGAAGGTTGGATAGTATAATGAAATTTAAAATTAATAATAAAACAAATATCAATTGGTTGTTTCATCATGGACAAAAATACATTATGATTTTGGTTTGTTTGATTTAAAATGCTGATGCTTGCCATTTTATGGTCTAAAATGATTACTCTTTCATGATTATTTTTGGTGTTGGTTACACTTACGTAGTATCTAAAGCAAAACTTTTATCGAGATCTTAAATTGAAGAAGGAAGTTTTATAAAATAAATTATTAAAGTATAGTTGTCTTGAAGATAAGATTATTAAAGTATAGTTTTATAAAATAAGATTATTATCATTATTATCATAATCTTAAGGGTGGTTGATGCATGGAAATGGTTTTTTCGAAGATAACCGTTCCAGAAAACATTATGTCTACTTGAAGAAATTTCCATAACAAGTTTAATGACCAATCATATGATAAAGTCAATTTAAAATATAAATAAATATAGATTTCATTTTATAAATTAATTTCCTAAAGTTGAATTAAGTTTAAAATTTATTTGTTAACTATTTACGTTACTTTTCGTTTCTCTTTTTCTTATTTTTCTTTTCATTGTTGTCAACTCGTTTTATTTTTTCCTCTTTCTCTTCTTTCTTTTTTTTCATTTTTTCTTTTCTTTTTTTACTAATTCCTAATTAATTTATAACAAATATTTAATCATATTTAACGGAAAAAATCAACACCCATTTTATTAATAAATTTTCAAAATTTAATTTATCAACAAAGAATTTTAAAAAAGTATTATCGATCAATGTGTTGTAAGTATAGGATGGTCCCTTGGCTTGGCTTCGAACCCAGAGAATTGGATGTTTACGTGCCCTTCATGCAAAACTTTACATGTTCTCATTTAAGCCATTGCGGAAGCCCTGTTGTCCTGTATGCGTCAATCATCCCTTAAACAGGAATATCTTACATCTTCACTTCTATTGCTTCTTTATGCTGCTTCCCACTCTGGTTACTCTTTTTCTTTTACTTCACCTGCAAACAAAGCTGTTTTTTACTGACACTTGAAAAGTATAACGCATGACATTTACAATTTGAGTCGCAAGGGGAAGAAGAATGGCATCCTTGGTGCCTGGAGTTCTACTGAAGCTTCTCCAGAGTATGAACTCTAACGTAAAAGTACGCGGGGAATATCGCTTTGTTCTTCTGCAGGTGATCAGCATCGTGCCCACATTATCTGGCTCTGAGTTATTGCCTAACCAAGGTTTCTTCATAAAAGTCTTCCAAGTTGCTTATTAACATTATTCTTTACTTGTAATCATACAAATCCTTAACCTAATTTCTATGGTTGCACACAATCCTCACAAGGTATAAATCTATATACACACATCTCAGTTCATGATTTATATTCATTTATTTACTATATTTAAACAGATGGAAATGGAAAATTACTCTCAGCTTTGCATTTCAAAGGGGTTGTATATGATGATATTGGGACATCACCGCTATACGTATTTGCGAGCACGTTCACTGATGATGGAATCAAACATAACCATGGTGTAATGACAAGGGACAAGACACCGAGAATATCTTATGTTTTATTCCATTGGTGAAGATGTCGGATATACATAAAACGGTGATGTCCCAGTGTCACCTTGTACCATTCCTAGACTTTGAAATACTAAGTTCAGAGTAATTTTCAACCCCATCTGTTCAAAATTGAATGAGTACATACATGTGTTCATATATGAACTGATATATGTGTATAAGATTACCTTGTGTCTATCCATAAACTCTTCCAGCCTCTAAATTCAGATAATCTATGCGCCTTCGTTCTGCCTCTGTGCTCTTTTTTCCATCAGCTTCTCTCCTTCAGCTCCAGCCATCTTCACTCTCAACACACTTTCTTCCTTTTCTTCTTCTCTGCAGTTGGAGTTAGAATACCCTCTACAAACCCGATGAGCCAAGGACAAAGCGCCAAGTTATCACTACCTTTATCACCCAAGACAGAACCCTAATTCTAGCTCCATGTTATCACCAGTTCATCACCATCCACCGAAAATCGTGAAGCTCGAACCGAACCTCCGTCATCATTAGCTTCGCGTAACCGCTGTTGTTGTAAACAAAAACAAAACCAGAATCAATTACTGTTTTCATCTATAAAAAAAGCTGTAAATCATAAAATATTCAATAACAGAAGTTTTTCATCCATTACCTTGAGTGTGTGTCTTCCATCTTTCATTTATTTGTTCTTTCTCTCTCAAAACATACCACACCTCAGACCACCATCCTATACTACTATTTTTTGTTTAATCTTTAAACCGCGCCTCCCTCACTTATATGGTTGTCGTTGTTATTACGTGTTAGGAAAACACTTCCTGATTTAGTATATACTATTTTTTTGTTTAATCTTTAAACTGCGCCTCCGTCACTTATTATATGGTTGTTGTTATTACGTGTTAGGAAAATACTTCCTGGTTTAGTTTTATTTCAAAATCATCAATTATTTACTTCCAAGATTACCATTTATTCCTTCAATTATTGCTTGCTTTACTTTAATTTTTCAGCACGCATCTGTAGAATGACTTTAAAGCTAATAAATTATCAGTATAACGTTAAAACTATTCAATTAGCGTATTTAATGGTATAATAATTCAATAATTAAGTTATGGATATCAAGTTGGGAGAAAAAGTAGGATGACAACGTTCAAAGTTGATAAAATAAAAAAATACTTTTAAAAGATTAAAAATATATAAGTATTCAAGTTTAAAAATATTTTAAATATGTCTTTAATTTATTTCTATATAAAAGTTAAATTAAATTCAAAGTTGATTTGTAAGAGGAAGTGAGTTTGTCACTTTTTGTCTTTCCTTTTCTTTTTTTGTCTCATTTTCATTCTCTTCTTCTTTTTCTTTCTTTCTTTTCTACTCATTTTTATTTAATTTATAACAGTATTTATCAAATTTGACAAAAAAAATTTAACTTCCATTTTATCAACAAATTTTCAAAATTTAATTATTGACAAATGTATTACAAATTTAATTACCTATTTAAAAAAGTATTATTGATAATTTTTATTACGATATGGTCAAATCTAAAACAAAAATTTTAACTCCTATTTTAATGATAGAATTTGTCGAAAGAATTATTGATTAGTTATAAAAATTGTGAATTACTAATGAATTTATTACTGTAATTAAAATCCTAAAATTCGTAGTTAAAATTTGCTTGTAAATTTTAAGACAATTTTTTTAACAAATTTCTTTTTATCGACATAATTTGGTGAGGGAAATAATATTTTCTTATAATGCAAGCATGTACTTTCTTTTACGTGACTCCTTGGTATTTTTTTCAATTTGTATTATATTATTTGTTTTGAAAAATCATTTCAAATCTTTTTTAATAAGTCTATTTTAAAATTTGAAAAAGTATAAAAGCATTTTTGTCATTATTTGAGAAATTAGTTAAGCCATTGCGGAAGCCAAGAGAATTGGATGGTTACGTTACGTGCCCTTCATGCAAACCTTTACATGTTCTCTGTTAAGCCATTGGGAAGCTCTATTGTCCTGTATGGGTCAATCATCCCTTAAACAGTATCTTACATCTTCACTTCAATTGCTTCTTTATGCTCATTCTCCATCTGGTTACTCTTTTTTTTTTCACTTCACATGCAAACAAAGCTTTTTTTCTGCTCACTTTTTCCTCGTGCACTAAAGATTCTTTACTTGGCAATCGTACCAAACCTAAACCTAATTTACTTGGCGTATTAACAAGGTACACTGAAATGTAATTTGAGAAGACGGAACGTGGTTAACAACAGTAACCGTGATTAAAACAGTAATCCAGTTTAATTAACACTGGAGAGGGTGACATTCATTCTGCATCAGGAGTCTTTTCTGATGATTCTTTTGCAAATAAATAATAAATAAGAACCGAAAAAAAAAAAAAATCTATAAAAGAAAAGGAAAAAAGAAGACAGAAAGTGAAGATGAAAAGGGTGAATGAGTTGTGAGTGGTTACAGTTACTTAGTGGCTCTCTGTTCTTTTCCTACAAACTTTACATATCCAGTTGCATTGTAAAAACTGTTTCTTCTTCTGCAAGGTTGTCCAACTTCACTGCAAACATTTTTCTTTTTCCTGTTCTTTCTTCTTTATCTTTCTTTGTGTAATATGCTTTAGTATTTCTGCTGTCAGCTCCCACCGTTTGTGCTGTGTACGCCTTCTTCTGATTTCTGAGCTGTTTTTATCATGTTTGCAGTTTCACAAAGTTGGGAGGGGAAGAAGAATCACTCTAAGCCTCTTTGAGTCTCTTCCTCGCTGTGCCTTTTTTGGTTTCATTGATGATGGGTTGTGCTGTTTTTCATTTCTTTGTGGTGTTTGTGTTTTTTTTTTATCTGTCGAATGCAGGAGAACATTCCCGTTGAGGAGGTTTTCGAGAACCTGAGATGTAGCAAAGAAGGTCTCAGCAGAGGCTGCTGCGGAAAGGTTGGTCATTTTTTGCCACAACAAGCTTGAAGAGAAAAAGGTTCACAGCTTCACTCCTCTTTTTTATTTTTTTCTCCCGTACTCGTAGAATAAGTCCTACTAAAAAGTTTGAATTTTGAGGCGAGTTATCTTTCTGGGTGTTTTTTTCAGGAGAGAAAATTCTTTGGGTTCATGTGGAATCCTCTGTCATGGGTTATGGAGGCTGCTTCTATAATGGCAATTGCACTTGCCAATGGAGGGGTGAGTTGAGTCTCAACTCTTGGGAGTGCTTAATTGCCATGATGTTGTTGTTTGTCCCTTTTGCAGGGGGAAGCCCCCTGATTGGCAAGATTTTGTCGGTACTTCTCATCAATAATTAAACTTTAGTTTCATTGAGGAGAATAATAATGCTGGTAATGCGGCTGCCCTCATTCTTTCAGTTCAATATACTTGATGTTTTTTGATATTTATGCTGTAAAGTCTCTTCTATGCAAAGGATTTGCCTTTTATCTGCGTTTCCCCTCATCGTTTCATTTCTTTTTTGTCTTTTGTTGGAAAGGTTCTTCGAGATGGTAGATGGAATGAACAAGGCCCTTTTCATTTTCCTTCAAAATCATATTAGTTTATTATATCTGTTATATATTCCAAATTGTTCAGTTACACCATGCCCCTTTGCTGTGC
This sequence comes from Vigna mungo, assembly GCA_036885675.1. Lineage (NCBI taxonomy): Eukaryota > Viridiplantae > Streptophyta > Magnoliopsida > Fabales > Fabaceae > Vigna > Vigna mungo. The sequence continues at coordinate 191,312 of CP144699.1, read as the reverse complement.
ACTTTTTCAGTCTGCTCTCACTGGTGATGGAGTGTACTCTGGGTTCTACCTGTAAACAAGGGTTTAGGAGAAATTGAAGAGTGGTAATTGCCACTGGCGTTCTTTGGGAAAGTTGCTCACCTTGTAGACCACTAATCAAGTTGGACACTTTCAAACATGAAGGCAGACACTTTCAGCACCCTAAAAGTTGTTATTGTGCTCAGGAGATTTCATTTGTTCTATTTTCTGGTGCACTTGAATGCTGTTTTTGTGCTTAACAGTACTGATTTTAGTGGGACTAACAGCTCTTCATCTGGAATGTTTGTGTCTGCTTTAATATTTGAAAGTGTTCGGAAGAAGTTTGTGTAATCGATTTTGTCAACAGCCATATTGGTTTATTGGTTTATTAATCAGCTGCTTATTATACTTGGGAAGGCCAAGCTTTTTTGTCATTATAACCTGATAATCATCCATAAATCTTGTTCCATATCTGAAAAAAAAAAAACAACAATCAGGTGAAACATTCAAAGGCAATTTCAATCCTATTTTCTCCTCTGAAGTTAAAAAATAAATAAAAAGGATGGCATAAGTGTTAGCTTTTTCATCTATTAAATGAGCAGCTTGTAGTGTTGTTGTGAACTGTGCAATATTCCACAAACCAATGTCAGGCTGGTTTGCAAAACAGTATCTTCGACCTGGAAGATCTGTAGTATTTGGGGTAAATATCAAAAGCATCCAAAAATCCAAATGGGCCATAATCTATCGTAAGACCCAAAATACTATATTACCTGTGTTCAGCACCATGAGTGAAACCAACCACCACCCATGCTGACCAAAAAACACCATTAAATAGAAGGGGTACATAGTCAGCATTCAAGTTTTATATGAAAATATGATGAAGACAGCAGTATAATCCAGAAGAGATGAGCTTAACTTGATTCAAAAAATTCACTAGTGTGGATGTTGGGTTAAACTGTAACGTTGCCTTAAAATATGGAATTATTACGTTTCATCTCGTATGGTTATTTTAGTAATATATTAGGTTCTGAAACTCAGGAACTAATCTATTCGGCCCATGTTTGGCAACATCTTTCTTTTTTGGGATTTTTTAAAGCTCCCAAGAAACTGACAACAGAAAAAAATAAGGAATTATTTCACCATAATAAGGTCATTTAAACAAAGTCCTCTGATTTTTTCTATAATTTTGTCAATTTGCTGTTTATATTGCAGAAGCCAGTTTACATATAACCTAGCTTATGCTCACAATTACCTGGTGCATGCAATTTAAGCAAACTACAAAATAACCACCACTCAAAGTGTTTATTCAGATCAAACTTCAAACTGAATAACCATGCTTGATTTTACCAAAAAAATAAATAAATAATACCTGCATACTTGTTTGAAGTAAGGTCTACAACAGAATGATCTTCATCACCAGTGGAGATAAGCCTTCACTCTTACTCATGTTTTCAATATGAGGAAAGTGGTGCTTGATAGTATAGTCTGCCAATGGTATGACCCAAAACGTACGAAAGATTGGGCGACCCTGCAAACAATTGCACCAAAGTAAAATTCCAGTTATTCATCACATAAAACTAAATTCATCTTCAACTCCCACACAAACCCCCCTCCCCTCCCTCTCAGCAACCACTACGCATAGCATATGACACTAAAATGTCAAGAAGTACCAAAAATGCTAACATACAGAATATTTTCATTATATGTAAAAAACAACAAAAAAAAAATAGAAGAAATGTATGTAAAAGACCAAAAAAACAGGGTCATGTACACAACATTCAAAAGTAATGAAGAAATATGCCACATGTAAGCTGCCAATCTTACAGATCATGACAAGGATGAAATGGAAGTAAAAACAACAAAAAGAAATAGAAGAGTTTCCAACCATAATCCATACAATCCAATGGAAAAATAGCACAAGCAGTAATCAAAGTGAGACTTTCTTCTGCCGAGGTATAAATAACAAGTGAACTATCACAGGAATTTTCAAAACCCAAGGTTAAGATTTAGACGTGCACAGAAATAACATTAGTACAAAAACAAATAAAGAATAAAGCATCCTAAGCAATGAGTGAGAACCCATAGCTTAAAGTCAAAGCTAAACTTTTATTGGATTATCGTTCCTACAATTTGTAACTCACTTTACATCGATGGTCACAGGCAAAGTGATGATTCCATATCAGGTCAGTTATATAATTGAAACAAAAGTGTCCACAGAAAAAGTAAAAAACAAAATTAACGTATAGAGAAAATCAAAGCACTTGAAAACCAAATTGAACAATCACCTTATCCTCAGGCTCTTTTTCTTCAGCCTCATTAGCAGGATTCTCCTTGTTTCCATCAGCAGCAACATCATTATCACCTGAAGGCTTTTCTTCATCAAAATTCTTAGCAGTTTCATTTACTTCATCAGTTGCCCTAAGTAAAATTCAAAAGAGCAAAAGAAACAAGCATCAATAAAAATTCATCAAAATAGTATTAAGCAGAAATCATGAGCAGAGGGTGGTGCCGGGTCTCAAAAGAAGCGCTTACTGGGCAAGTTCATCAGTTGGTAGTCCCCAGTTCCCTCTCCCATAACCTTCCCGTTTGAATTCATTTCTTCAACAAGCCAGCAATATGCTACAAGTATAATGTTTACCGCGAACGACTCCAACGAGTAGTTCTCTGACATCAAAGCCACCGCAATGAAGATGAGATGAGATGAGATGGGTTTTGTGTGCTGCACTTGAAATGGATGTTATATTTATATTCAAAGAAATGACCGTTGCAAAATGACCGTTGCCTTGTGAACGTTGCCTTATGAACGTTGCCACCAACGGTCTTAAAACCAACGTTACAAAACAATATAATATAATATTCTATGCAAAAGTTTATGGACGTTGAACGTTGAAAACTATCTTTTCTTTCTTCTTCAACCTTTGATTTCTCTTCTTTCTTTTTAAAGCACGTTTCAAATATGTAAATAGTAAAGAAATATCATAAAATATTTTTTAAATTTAACAATCAATATTAATCAAATTAACGAAACCCTTTAAATTTAACTCATTTTTAGCCAAGTATTACGGATTAAATCATGTTTAGTTGTCTTCTTTTTCTTTTTAGTATTTGATCATTCATTTTAAATTAAATGTCTGATAAATTATAAAATATTAGTTTCAGTTTTGAGAAAAATATTACTTACACTTTTTTTACTGATATTATATATTATAGGTTTTTCATTATTATATGATAACATCTATTATCAATACATATATTATCATTATTGATTATTTTAAATTATATCATACATATTTTAATTTAATTTACTTAACATAAAAATAGTTAACTCTGAAAAAGAAAACAGTTAGGTACTTTTAAGATAAAAATAAACTATGTATTAAAAACTGTAACCTATTTAAGTCAAATATCGATATATATTTATGACAATCATAAAGATAAAAGATTTCTATCTAAGAAAATAAAATCTTCACAATTAAAAAATTATTAATTCGGCATATAGAAATAATGACTATGTTAATGACCCGCACCCGCTAATTTATATATATTGAATTTTAATTTATTAATATCTTTAATAAAATAATTTATATTTATATATTAAATTATCCTATTAGAAAATTTAATAATACACATGCTTCGCGTATGCCTTGTATCCTGGACTCATAGCCTGTTTCAATGCAACCGCAAAGTTTATTCTGTCTTCAAAATCCTACACTGCATTCTCGGCTTGCCCTTTCTTCAAAACCATGGAAATAATAAGATCTTTGTCTATAGTAACGTATAATAATTAAGAATTAGATATCATTTTCGTTGGATAAATTTTATTACGGTTTCATATTTAATTTTTAAAAATAAATAAATATAACATTTTTAATTAAATGTTGCTTAAGTTATATGCATTTAAAACATTTTACACCTATTAATATATCACTTAAACATATTTATTGTCTACTAAAGACATTAAATTATCTTCAAAACATAATACTAAATGATTAAATTGATTTTTTTACTATTTTTCAGAAAAAAAATTAAATTAAATTGCTGTGCGATTTTTGCAGAGCGAAATTCAGGACTCACGTTACCACTATTTCATTGGACAAAATTCATAAAATCGGAATTTCGTGTTCAACTTTAACTACTTTTTTTTGGGTGAATTTTAATTCGTTTGGTAAATTAGGTAGAAAAACAACATTCAAAAACTTTACAATTCTCCTCCAAAAATCAATAAATTAAAATTAAGTTTCAACCTTAAGTTAATAACATATTTAACTAACATAATTGTGGTAAAATATAATGATGGAAATAGACCATACCAAAGTCGCAATTAAATATTATATTTGAACTTACTATTATAAGTAAAAGAATTACAACCTTATAAAACTATGATTGATGTAATTAATAACAAGGTTAAAATTAATCCCAGTTTCGAAAATGTGTGGATTTAATCATTTTAACTAAAATTTGTCAAATAAACTTAAATAAATTTGGTTAAAAAATTAAGTTCATGTGTTTTTAAAGTTGGAAAACCGGTCAAAGTTTCAAAAATGGACATTGAAAGTTAAGAAACCAAAAACATATTTAATCATTAATAATACAATATTTTGAACATCATTACATAATTAGACAACACTTATAATAAGAGAGAAATTATCTCAGAGATGTGAGTGGATTTCATGGATATAGAACAAATCAAATAATTATAAGAGAAAGAGGAAATATGTAACAAAAAAAAGGATCATAAAACTAAAACCTAAGAAAGAAAATCAATATATATATATATATATATTATTTGGATTACCTAATAAAATGTGAGTATTTTTGTTATTTAAATGGTACAAGATGAATACACTATAACAGATATGGGGATGGATTCAAACAATACCTATTTATTTGTCATGCCTAGAGAAAAATGACCGATCGAATGGTATAAAAACAAAAATTAGAAGTTCTGTGGAATAAAAAAATGGCTATAAGTAAATTTTTATATTGATAAATAATTAGGAGTGAATGATTGTCTAGTTTTAAGATTAGACTCATAAATACAATGATCAATTATTAACCATATTTCTAATTTAGGGATAATTCACAACTTAAAGGAAGCATAATTGAGTGAGAAAGATTACCTTGTTTTGCATCCAAAGTGGGTGATCTTAAACACCAATTTTAGAAGGATCAAAATAACATATTTAAAATTTATATATTTAATCATTATCACTAATTAAACAAAAGTACATAATTTAATATTAAAATTTTCTTGGATGTTTCTTCTAAAAAAAATGATAGTTTTGAAGTTGTTTTTGATATGAATCTCATTTTAAATAAGTTTTTCTAATTTTATCTCTTTGATTTATTGGATATTCCCATATCTATGATCCCATGTTTGAAAGTATTAATATGAAACTCTTCATTTGTTATTCTTTTTAAGGACTAATTGAACAATTTAATTATTAGTAACATGTTTCAAAATGGGTGAAAGAAATTGAATTTGTTTTACTTTCATCTTCACATGTAGTTTATCTTTTATCACTTTTAAAAAATGAATTTATTATTTTATTTTTCATCAATGTAACTATTTAACAACAAAGTTCAAGATTTAAAAAATAAATAAATTATCAGAATTAACAACCAATTATGAAAAAACACATAATAGTTAACTTTTCCTTCTATAATCATTAAAAAATGTTATACAAAAGGTTAATGAGATAAAAAACAATACTATAATTTGGATTGTGATCATTTTTAATTTGGATTCTTTCTATAAATAGATAAAATATTGGATAAAATAAATCAAAGAAGAATTTGGAATAAGATAGAGATGGTAGACGTCACAATCTAACATATTGAAAAATCAAGAAAGATTTGTCATAAAAAATTCAATCTTTAATAAAAATCAGTGTTCTATAATAAGAACAAAGAGAATTCTCACTTAAGAAAACTAATTTCATATATGATCAATCAAGATGTTTATATATGTCTTTTAAATATATAAATAGATTTAAACACTTAAGATTTCTAAACAAAATAACTTTATCAAAATAACTGTACGGTGGTGTATCCCCAAAGTCAAACGACCGGCCTTACAGGGGCCCATCACAGTGCCAATAGTTATTGGGCTCGAAGCCCAGCACCAGAATAAAAGATTCCCAGGTATATCAATCATATATTCTAAACAGAAATATATCAACCAGATATATTGCAATATCAATCATATATATTCTAAACAGAAATATATCAACCAGATATACTGCAAGCACAAAATCCAAACAAAGATATTTTATTCAGAAATATGCCAAGCAAGATTATATTTTATTTTATCATATCAGAAATATGCCAAGTAAGATTATATTATTATATTCTGTTTATATTTTGTTCATCTTATATCAATCCAAAGCCTATAAATAAAGGCCTGAGGACTCCAAACAAGGTACGAGTTATTCACACTTCAAATACACTCCACTCATAATTCCTTAGCATATTCTTTGCTATCATACATCATCAATCCTCTCCCATAGAGGATCGAGTTCTCTCCTACTGAGAATCTATCATACACGCCTAACTTGGGCGTCGGAGCACCTTTTCAGGTACCTCCCCCCTCCGGTCAAGACTTGAAGATCACCGGACGGTCGAAATCAACACAGAGCATGCGGTTGAGGTCCAGAAGAAGCAGACAGAAAGACAGAAAGCGACGTCATCAAGGTCAGTCCTTCGGTCCCAAAAATTTATACCGAAACATTTTGGCGCCCACCGTGGGGCCGAATGGCAAACCCAAATGGCGACCACGAGGAGCATGGAAGAACAACAAAACACCAAGAAGTTTCAGCAACAACATCAGTCATCATCTTTACAAGGAGTTTCATCAACAAGATAAGTATTTTTTTATTTAAAAAATGAAATAATAAAAACCTACCGTAAATTCTATGGGAGCACCAATCACCTTTTTTATTATAAAAATATATCAGGAATCCTGGGAAAGATTAAAACTGCCCTATATAAGTGTCAAGAATATATACGGCAATCTCTTCACCAATATTTCAAGATTTATTCTGTTTCATGCAGAATCATCATTAATTATCATTAATTTATTGCTGCATAATTGAATACCATGGTATTCAAAACTAATTTTGATATCACTGCTCAAGATTTATTCCAAGATTTATTTACATATATTCGGTAATCATGTATCAAGATACCACTTTTCATTATTATATCATCAAGGTAAAAGAAAAACTTCAGGGGCAATACGAGGATAAATCAAGATAGCTGCAAGAATACTGAACATGATGCAGAAGGTGGCGCACTCTCTCGGCCGGTCGACTTTTATAACATGATCTATTTTGTTATGAATTGTCTAACCATGTAAATACATTGGTTTGTCTCATTACTCTTTTCGAGTTGTTATATCTCTTCAATGCAGATGACAGGATCTTGCACACAAATCATTTGGCTTATTTGGAGCTTACCATAAATCAAAGACCGAACGGTCTCGCCTATATTTCTAACTTGCAGATTATTAAAGCCGTTAAATTTCAACCGACCGGTCTCAATTATATCTTCAATATTATATCTCTTGTAGAAGCGGTTACTAAAGCCGTACAATCTTAACCGACCGGTCTCAATATCTCTCTCTGATATTATATCTCTAGCAGATTACTAAAGCGGTTACAATCTCAACCGACCGGTCTCAATTATATTTCTAATATTATATTTCTTGCAGAAGCGGTTACTAAAACCGTACAATCTCAACCGATCGGTCTCAATATATCTCTCTGATATTATATCTCTAGCAGATTACTAAAGCGGTTACAATCTCAACCGACCGGTCTCAATTATATCTTTCTGATATTATATCTCTTGCAGATTGCTAAAGCAATTACTAAAGCTGTTAAATCTCAACCGACCGGTCTCAATATATCTCTGATATTATATCTGTTGCAGATTACTAAAGCGGTTACATCTTAACCGACCAGTTTCAATTATATCCTCAATATCATATATTTTGCAGATTACTAAAGTTGTTAAATCTCAACCGACCGGTATCAATTATATCTTCAATATTATATCTCTTGCAGATTACTCAAGCGGTTACATCTTAACCGACCGGTCTCAATATATCTTTCTGATATTATATCTCTTACAGATTGCTAAAGCCGTACAATCTTAACCGATCGGTCTCAATTATATTTCTAATATTATATTTCTTGCAGAAGCGGTTACTAAAGCCGTACAATCTTAACCGACCGGTCTCAATTATATTTCTAATATTATATTTCTTGCAGAAGCGGTTACTAAAACCGTACAATCTCAACCGATCGGTCTCAATATCTCTCTCTGATATTATATCTCTTGCAGATTGCTAAAGCAGTTACAATCTTAACCGACCGGTCTCAATATATCTCTCTGATATTATATCTCTTGCAGATTGCTAAAGCAGTTACAATCTTAACCGACCGGTCTCAATATATCTCTGATATTATATCTCTTGCAGATTGCTAAAGCAGTCATATCTCAACCGACCGGTCTCAATTATATCTTCAATATATATCTCTTACGGTTGCATCTCTATCGACCGGTCTCAATATATATCTCTTACGATTACTAAAGCGGCTGCATCTCAATCGACCGGTCTTAATTATATCTCTAATGTTATATCTCTTGCAGATTACTAAAGCGGTTGCATCTCAACCGACCGGTCTCAGTTATATCTTTCAGATTATTAAAACAGGTTTGGATTCAAAAGCAGGTTTAAAGAAAAGATTTCCTTCCGCCCAACGATTTCAACGAGGTATTTCAGTTCAAAATTCTATATGCAATTCATCTTTACACTGCAGGACCGGGCGCCATGTCCGCCAGATCGCCACTTTTCGGACACAACGTCCCACCGGGCGACAAGCCCGCCACTTTTCGGACACAACGTCCCACCGGGCGACAAGCCCGCCACTTTTCGGACACAACGTCCCACCGGGCGACAAGCCCGCCACTTTTCGGACACAACGTCCCACCGGGCGACAAGCCCGCCACTTTTCGGACACAACGTCCCACCGGGCGACAAGCCCGCCACCTTTCGGGACACAACGTCCCACCGGGCGACAAGCCCGGCACTTTCAGGACACAACGTCCCACCGGGCGACAAGCCCGGCACTTTCAGGACACAACGTCCCACCGGGCGACAAGCCCGTCACTCTCAGGACACACAGTCCGACCGGCACAACAATGCGGCAAAGATACACCGAGCGCCAACAAAACTAAGTCCTTCGGTCAGGCAGGAAGCAAACCCCTCCCTTTCCCTCGGACTTGGGGGGGATGATGTACGGTGGTGTATCCCCAAAGTCAAACGACCGGCCTTACAGGGGCCCATCACAGTGCCAATAGTTATTGGGCTCGAAGCCCAGCACCAGAATAAAAGATTCCCAGGTATATCAATCATATATTCTAAACAGAAATATATCAACCAGATATATTGCAATATCAATCATATATATTCTAAACAGAAATATATCAACCAGATATACTGCAAGCACAAAATCCAAACAAAGATATTTTATTCAGAAATATGCCAAGCAAGATTATATTTTATTTTATCATATCAGAAATATGCCAAGTAAGATTATATTATTATATTCTGTTTATATTTTGTTCATCTTATATCAATCCAAAGCCTATAAATAAAGGCCTGAGGACTCCAAACAAGGTACGAGTTATTCACACTTCAAATACACTCCACTCATAATTCCTTAGCATATTCTTTGCTATCATACATCATCAATCCTCTCCCATAGAGGATCGAGTTCTCTCCTACTGAGAATCTATCATACACGCCTAACTTGGGCGTCGGAGCACCTTTTCAGGTACCTCCCCCCTCCGGTCAAGACTTGAAGATCACCGGACGGTCGAAATCAACACAGAGCATGCGGTTGAGGTCCAGAAGAAGCAGACAGAAAGACAGAAAGCGACGTCATCAAGGTCAGTCCTTCGGTCCCAAAAATTTATACCGAAACAATAACTTTAAAAGAGAAATACAGACTTTGATTCATTGTCCGATCCCAACAAGTTCTTTCGTCAACAAATTTATCAAAATGTAATAATCAAAACTAAATATTCAACTAAAGAAATATATTTGCCAATCAAACTTACAAAACTTAAAAGAAATTACAGAGGTAATTAAATGACTTAAAACTATTATATAATTAAGATATAAGCTTTGATTTTGATATTTTGAGTTCTCAACTTTTGGTAGCATCATGAGTTTTAAAGAGATTTGTTCTTCCAAGTTTTGACTTCTTGACTTTGTTACAAGTCTTTGAACTAAAATGATTCATCTTCAAGTTCTTCTAGTATTTGTTCCATTGATAATCATATATTAGTTTATCTTTTTTTTAATAAAAATGAAACAAATGAAAAATAAAAATTACATTTAATTTTCTTTTTCTTTTCAAACACAAAAAGATAACATACGAGAGATTGGAAGATTATAAACCTAGAAAATAAAAGATTAAAGTTGACAGGTGTGTTAAAATAATGAGACCAAATATTATTTTATTTAAAAATAAGTTGATTAAATAAATATAATTTCTTAAACTCGTATCGTTATCTTAAACATTCACGTTCTATCTAAAACACTATTTTCTTGAACTCTCTACAATTTCTATAAGAGTTGTAACTCCTCAATCATTTGTTTTATTATGGACAAAATACATTTATGATTTTGGTTTGTTTACCTTAAAATGATTATGCTTCCCATTTTATGTTCTGAAAGTGATTACTCTTTCATTGTTAGTTACAATTACGTAGTATCTAAAGCAAAAGTTTTATCGAGATCTTAAATTAAGAAGGAAGTTTTATAAAAGAAATTATTAAAGTATACTTGTCTTGGAAGTCTCTAAACCCATTGTCTTAGGTTTGCTTAAGGCCATGGCTTTGTTAAGTTTATCATGATCGTTCAAACTGAGTGGTTGTTCATGTAGATGGTTTCTTGAAGATAATCGTTCCAAAAAACATTAGGTCTACTTGAAGAAATTTTCAGTTTTTAGCAAGTGTAATGACCAATCATATGATAACAAAGTTTAATAACGAGAGAAAATGTTTTATTAAAATATTCTTACCAAGTAGAGATAAAGTTAATAATATATAAGTAGCTATAAATTTTATTTCACAAATCAACTTTGTAAAGTTAAGTTAAATTTAAAATCTAATTCATTTGTGAGAGGAAGTGAGTTTGTCACTTTTTGTCTTTCCTTTTCGTTTTCTTTTTTTTCTATTCATTTTTATTTAATTTATAACAAATATTTAATTAGATTTGACAAAAAAATTAACCTTCATTTTATCAAAAATTTTTCAAAATTTAATTATTGACTAATGTATTACAAATTTAATTACCAACAGTTTTTTAAAAAAAGTATTACTGATAAATTTTTTTACGATATGGTCAAACCTAAAACAAAAATTTTAACTCCTATTTTAATGATAAAATTTATCGAAAGAATTATTGATTAGTAATAAAAATTGTGAATTACTAATGAATTCATTATCTATTATCTGTAATTAAAATCCTAAAATTTGTAGTTAAAATTTGCTTGTAAATTTTAAGACAAAATTTTTAACAAATTTTTTTTCATCGACATAATTTGGTCAGGAAAATAATATTTTCTTATAATGCATGTATTTTGTTTTACGTGACTCCTTAGTATTTTTTTCGATTTGTATTATTTTATTTGTTCTGAAAAATTATTTCAAATCTTTTTTAATGAGTCTATTTTAAAATTTGAAAAAGTATAAAAGCATTTTTGTCCTTATTTGAGAAATTAGATCAAGGTTTTGAAAATAATAACAATAATTCAGGGTATCATTTAAACTAGAATGTTGTCATATAACTAAATAGTTATAGAGAAGATTCAAACCAAGTTTATGCAGTCGTAGTTTTATAAGTTTAAAATAAGTTAAACCAAGCTTTAATATTGAGGATCAACAAAAGAGAAGTAATCGATTGTGAGTGATCTTAGGAGAAATTGACATAGGAATATCCTTACCTATCTTAATGTTTACATTGCCTCTAACTTAAAAAATGAAACGCTACCAGATTGAACCCTACCACCGTAAAGACCACAATGTCCAAGAGATAGACATAATAATATCTCATTTATACTGCGTTATAAAAGGGGCTGATTTGTCATTTTCTGTGTCTGACATCATGTGTTGTAAGTAAAGGATGGTCCCTTGGCTTGGCTTCGAAGCCAAGAGAATTGGATGGTTACGTGCCCTTCATGCAAACCTTTACATGTTCTCTGTTAAGCCACTGCGGAAGCCCTATTGTCCTGTGCGTCAATCATCCCTTAAAACAGTAATATCTTACATGTTCAATTCTATTGCTTCTTTATGCTCATTCTCCATCTGGTTACTCTTTTTCTTTTACTTCACCTGCAAACAAAGCTCTTTTTCTGCTCACATTTTTGTTGTGCACTAAAGATCTCATGATAACATTCAGTTTTCTGTTACTGACACTTGAAAAGTATAACGCATGACATTTACAATTTGAGTCGCAAGGGGAAGAAGAATGGCATCCCTGGTGCCTGGAGTTCTACTGAAGCTTCTCCAGAGTATGAACTCTAACGTAAAAGTACGCGGGGAATATCGCTCTGTTCTTCTGCAGGTTATCAGCATCGTGCCCGCACTATCTGGCTCTGAGTTATGGCCTAACCAAGGTTTTTTCATAAAAGTCTCCGACTCTTCTCACTCAACCTATGTCTCTCTTTCGAAGGAAGACAACGAACTCATATTGAATAATAAGCTGCAACTTGGTCAATTCTTTTATGTGGATGGAATCGAGGCTGGCACACCTGTCCCTATTCTTGTTGGTGTTAGAACACTCCCTGGACGCCATCCTTTTGAAGGCAATCCCAAGGACTTAATGCAAATGTTAGAACAATCAGAGCATCCTCATAGTGATGGATATAATGGTTCCAAATTCACGGATTTAACAGAAGCCAAAGAGAATCCAAATTCAAGTCAGAAGATTGTTATTAAAGAGGAAAAACTAGGTGTTTCATCCAGGTATATGCAGGGTGTTCTGAATCCAAACTCAAGGCTTAGCGGACTAGAGACTAATGTGGGAAGCAAAGGAAATGATCTAGAAATTGGCGCAAATGGTAAAAGGGTGGGAATTGCGAAAGGAAAGCAACTAGACATCAAAGGTCAGGTATGATTCTTGCTCTGGATTCCATTTCCTAAAAGCTCGAGAATGTATGGTTGTATTGTAGAATTTAACTCGTTCTATGTAACTTTGGGGTAACTGGGAAACGGAGAGTGATATATAGAATCAAGTATGATTGGCCTTGAATGAAAATTGTAAAAAACTTCAATGAACTTATCAGATATAATGAGTTCCATTTTTTGGTACTCTTATTGAAAATTATTTAATAATAGATTTTAGTATCACAGGTGTGCTTCCGGTGACTCAAATTGACACTCGACTTGAAGTATTTTCACCAAAGCAAGACGTTACTCAATCTAACATTCGGGAAGCTGTCACAACACCTTCTGGACGCACTTCTGTCAAACACAATAGTTCTACTAAACAGGAAAATTTGAATATGAATTTGTTGTCTCGTGTTAAAGATAAAAGCAAGAACGCTGAGACAATTCCATGGTCTTCTTTGCCAACCAAACTTCTCAGGCCCGGAAAGGTACATTCTTATTGCAGGTCCCTCTATTAAACTAAATTGAAACGTTGATTATTGCTGTTAATGACCAATCCAATGCATGATGAATTAGCATTAAACGTGCATTGAAACATGTGTTAAGCTTAATCCAAACTATATTTAATTTTATTAGAGCATTGGATTTTGCGTATTAACATGATTCTTTACTTAGCAATAATACAAAACCTAAACGTAATTTTCTTCTTACCTACTTTATTTCCTTTTATCGAAGGTTATTCTTAGAAAGAAACATCTAGCGTCTCAGGTTGTAGTACAAGCGCAAAAAGAAGCGTTTGCAGCAACAACCACAGTTAAATGCCTGAGGTATATACTGACTTTTAATCTAAATCTTGGTACTCGTTAATACATAGACGATACATTCATTCTGGAGTAATCAAACGCCTTTATCAGTTAATCTGGGTTACAAATGAAAGTATAGTTCCTTTTGCTATGAATGTGTCCCTCAAATGTCACCCCTTTTCATCTTTGGTTTTCAGTATGTTCGCCAACGTCTGTTCTTTCGCATCTTCAGCGAACCCTCATGCCACACTAAGCAAATTTTTTGCTCTCCAGCAACTCATGGACCAGCCAAATGGTACGGCTGATCAATTGAATGATAAATCACTTCAACTATACAGAATTTCAACTCCCTTAGAAAAGCATAAATCTGGCACGACAGCAGGTTTGATGCCAGCTAAAAGCACGGCAAAGTCTTCAAAACCTTTGACCGAACTATCAGGGATTGAGAAACAAGAATGGGCCAAAGGGGGTGGTATGAAAGAGATCAACGAGCTGAGAGAATTACTTTTAAATGAAACAAGATCGTGGTTTCTGATGTATCTGGAAAAGACATTAGATGCTGGGTTTTCCGTAAGCTCCCGTGAGAAGAGCAAGGATAGTAAGGATGTTGCAGGGAGACAAATTGAGCAAGCCAACAATATAGCTCTAACACTGTCACACCTTAAGCATGCAAACGAGTGGCTGGACAAACTGAGGAGCAGTTGCAACACGGAAAGTGAAGGGATGGTGGAGACCGTTGACAGATTGAAGCAAAAAGTTTATTCTTGTTTGCTTGTACATATTGATTCCGCTGCTTTAGCATTGGGGAACCGAGCCTGATTCAAGGTCAAGAAGCAGCTCCCCAACAATAGAACTCTAATGCTATTTATTAGTTAAATGTATTTAGCCAACATCGATAATGGATGCTTCCACTGCTCTGTTTGAGTGAAATGCAATGTTGGTCTATACTTGTACCCAAAATAAAAAAATAACAAAGGTGCTGACTTTATATTAAATTTCAATTTATCTTATAAATAAAAAATAAGGTAAAGACCTTTAGAAGACATTGAAAGTTGAATTATGACATGGTTTTCTAGTCCAAATGGTAGCAGCGGAGGAATAACGCTACTTTGACTAAATGCAATAACCGTACCAGTGAAAAAAATAAACACTTGATTCTACAGGAAATCCAGACGAGAAAGAATCTATCTTGCGGCATACAAAGTGATGGATACAAGATTGTGGCGGAATGGCAGTAATAAGAGAGTGGATCCATAATAGATAAACAAGCAAAGTAACAAATAACGAGCTATAGTGTAGTAAGAACAGACAGTTTGGAAAGCAAAAACAACACATAAGTATAACAGTGGCTACAAAATTAGCATAGCATTACGAGCATAATTTCAGTCAATACGAGGCTACTTAGAAAATAGATAGAATAGATTAGTGAGAATAGAAAGAAAGGCATATATATGAATCTAACTTAGTACTGTCTGAAAGTGAGATTCAAGCGACCAGGGCGTAGATTAGTGTGTTGCAGCAAGAGGTTGGGGGCAGAGTTTGGATGAATAACGCTAACTCCATGGAATACATTTCTGGAGGAGCCACCAAAGATCAAAACATCCCCAGATTCGAGTTGCAGTTTCTCTGCCTTGTCGGGATCCCTGTGATCTCCATAGAGGAACTGTGCAGAGTCTCCGATGGAGAAGGATACCACGGGCAAGCCTCGGCGAAGAGAGTCTTCACTTTCATCCTTGTCTTGATGAAGACCCAAACGGCCAGTTTGGGAGTAAAAATTGACAATGCAGATGTCGGGTGAGATGGAGGGAAGGCGATTTTGAGGAACGAGGGCGTTGGAATCACGAAGTGCATTGGTGACCAATGTCTGAAACTCGGGAGGGATTTGGGGGGGTTTTGCTCCGTCGAATGGTCGTCGTTCTCCGTACTGAGATGTGTGAGGATCCCAGTTCTTTCCGAGGCACATCATCTTCAAATGCATCTTGGTACCTTCCCCGTAACCAGGCTGGTAGAATCCTCCCACGCCCATCCCCAACTCCTTGCACCTTTCCACTATCTTCTGCTGATCACTCAGTGAAAGGTAACCCTTCAGAAGCACCATCCCAGGCCTCAACGACAACCCAATGCCATTGTTATTACTACTACGGGATCTTCTCCTTTCTCTGTTCTGTGCAAGCAATGGAGGTTTCAGAACCACGCCTCCAGGTTGTTTACGGGGACATATATCGAACCCTCCCTCTCCTACTGCTGCGGCTGCTGCTGATGGCTTATCAACGTCATCGCCAATATTTAACTTTGCCATTCCCATTCCAACAGAGTCAGAATCGGAACCAGAATCAGGTGATGAATTCTGCGGTTGCTTCTTCTCTTCCCTGCCTCTACCTCGCCCACATTGCTCTTGCTTCTTCTCTTTGCTACCCTTACCTCGCCCACATTGCTCGTTGCCCACAACAACCTACACAACAGTTCATAATCGTAAAACCCCCAAAGTAATTATTTTGTTTAAAAAATAATAACCTAATTACCTTCAAACACAAGAAAATATTAGTTACCGGTGAAGTAGATTGAGAGCGACGGTCGCCACCACGACCACGACCACGACCACCGCGACCAAAAGGTTCCATTGCGTCCACAACCCTTGCCGCTGCTACTATTTATCGATTGATCTTCCTATGGGTCTTTTTGACTGCTCGTTTCCCCCGCTCCTCTGCTTTACTTTTACTCTTCCTCCCTGTTATTCACATTAACCACAGCAACCAAATTATTTATTTCCTCATTTATATCATATTTCAGTCTTTTCCTTTTCTTCATTCCAACAAACAAGTAAATTCTTTATTTATAACTAAATATTTTTAACTTCTAGAATAAATATTCATTTTTATATAATTAAACTTTATAATAAACCAGATTTTTCAACATATAAATTATGAATTATAATGTACAATAAGTATCTACTTAATTATATAAAACAAATTTTATATTTACTTGTAGTAATTTCATTTATGATATAATATTATTTTTAAAAATTAACATTCTTTAAGAATATCAAATTTCATTTAGAGAGTGAGATAAAAAAGTAGATAAAAGTAAAAATATATACTATTAAAAAAGACAATTATGTGGGTAAAAAGATAACAATTTGAAACCATGAGAATTTCTTTTTTCCTTCAAATTTCATGTGTGGAAAACACATATAGAAAATAAAAAATAGAATATACAGAATCTGCCGTTGAAATACTAGAGCGGTTAGTGTATTATTAATAATATAAAAAGGTTTAATAATGTCCTTGAAACTCTAATCTAGAAAACTTATTCGCTAAGAAAATAACTTCTTTTATAAAACCCTTTTGTAAAAACTAAGATGAAGATAAATACGAATTTACACTAATTTCTCTCTCTACAAAATTCTTTAAATTTATTTTGGTAAACTTTATTAAATTAATTATAAAATTATATATAAAAATAAAATTTAATTTAATTATTATGAATGACTATTAGTTTTTATTGATATAAAAGATAATATTTAATGAGTTAACAATATTTTTCAATAAATCATAATTTTATTTAAAAAATAGTTAATTATCAACCCTAACATTGTATATTAAATGGACTTATCAATAAATAAAAATACATAATTTTTAAGTTTGATTTATATCTTTCAAACCCTCAGAGTACTTTTTATCTTTAATCTTTCTTCATGTTTTTGCTCTTTGTCAAGGTAATAAAAAAATTAAGTAATACCACATTTGTGACAAACCAATATGAGCTGATAAATTCAATCTAGATTTTCTTATTCAAAGAGAAAGAACCTATATATATATATATATATATATATATATATATATATATATATATATATATATATATATATATATATATATATATATCAAAATACAGTTCAAAGAAAGATTAATATAATATTTGTTCAAAAATGCTTGTGAAATCTTAATTGTGTGAAGTTGCATGTATAAAAATAAAAAATTGGAGTAAAGCAATTGACATGATTCTAGGTCACTGAGGTGAGACATAAGTTATGTTATTTAATGTATTTTATCATATTTCATCAACTTGTTTTTTATAAGAAAATAATTTATTTATTTTAGTACAATTTGTGACTATCTTTTATCTTGTATAATTTAGTTGTAGTGTTGAAGAGAATGACTACTTTGTATTTTTCTCATTCTGTATCGTACGGTATCCTGGGTATCGTACGATCTCCTACGCAGAAGTAGAACATCAGGTCATTTCAGTCTGGCCGACCGTCTGAACCAACCATCAGGCCAACCAACCATCAGTCGTACGGTACCTAGGGTACCCTGGCCAACCAGCTTGGCTAAGCACATGGTTTGGTTATTAACGAAAATGGTTCATTAAACCCCTAATGGAGATTAAGGTATGATTGAGCCATCACCAGGCCCACAAAAGGTAAAAGTTCATTACAACAGATATAAATAAAGGTCTTAGGTATGATTTCTGGACATGTTGCATAATACATGCTCTACTTGCTATAATAACCGTTTGGTCACTTTACTGTCGGAGCGTCATTGACAGGTGTCCGCCCGCCCGGCTTGGAGAACGAACACTGCAACTAGGATACAAAGAAGAGGAGAGAGCTCGTTCAGTCTTCACCAGCATGTCCAGTCTTCAACAAACAATTTGTGGTCTTCACCAGACCGTCCAATCTTTTACACAGCTTGAAGCACATAGTCTTCAACGTTCGTTCGGTCTTGGAATACAATACGAAGTACTTAGGTCTGCCCGATCGTCAAAGTCCATCCAGTCTTTTCGAGATCCGTCCGGTCTTTTGCACAACATTATACCTGAAACACGTTCCAAATTTAACTTCTACGGAATTATGATATGAATTGAATCTTATATTAAAAACTTATACTATATAGACCAATTACCTTGCCATAACCAATCTGTGTAGGAGCTCCAAATTATGATTTTAAGATAAGCAAACAATTTACAGGGTTTTCATAAGATCAATTAGGTTTTAGAAAGAAAAGACAAAATAATATCATGGTCATTACATTGTTTCTATTTCATGGTCATTATATTGCAACATTTCTTCGAGGTTTCAAGGAAGACTTTGATCCGCATCAACTGCAAGGTTCCAAGAAATGCCAGCACACATTGTTCATGGACACAATTTAGGCCTGTCCATCGATTTTCAAGAACATTTACTATTCCTTGAACAATAGCAAAACAAAATTCAAAATACTAGGAACTTCTATTGAAGGATATGAAATGAACATAACATGCTTGAAGCTTTTCTACTACAAAATAGTCTTTGCTTGTGCTGATTTTCTGTTCGAAGAGATGAATTTATGATATTTTATGTGTTTCCTTGAATGGATTTGCAAGGGAGAGAGGGTATGAAATTGGGGGATACATTATTCATCCAATCTCGCGACTTTGGAGAGGATTTGCAGGGATGAAATGCTCTTTTGTCATTACGTTCCTCTCATGTGCATGACTTTTTTTTTATGCTTTTAGTTGTGTGTGAGAGGGTGGAAGAATAATTAAGGAACCAATTCTCGTATGTTTGTGTGCAAGTGCGGGAATTGATTGTGAGTTTGCATTGTGGGTAGTGTCATGCATTGAACATGGGAGGAGAGGAAACCAGTTATATAATAATAATAATAATAATAATAATAATAATGTATTATATATATATATATATATATATATATATATATATATATATATATATAACTATAAAGAAAAAATAATAATTTTATATTTTAATTTATTAAAACAAATTATTTATCATATCAATTAAATTATTCACAAATTTCACTCTCATATTTACTCACTTTTCAAGAAACAATAAAAACTTTATTTATAAATCGACTCAAATTCATATATTTTCTCTTTTTCAAATTCATCATCTAAATAAAACACATAATATATTATGATTAAATATAAATAGCAGTAAAGTAATGAAAATCTTTTGTTTGATTGTTACAACCAAAATCAAATATCAATATGTAGTCCATTAATTAAAAGTATTAAACATAAATAAATCTCATCTTACATAGATAACGAAACACGAATGGAGAAAAACAAAACACTAAATGAAGAAAACATATTAAATAGAAGTTGTTAAAAGCAAAAAAGAGAGAGAGGCTAAATTGATGCTATTAAAACTCACATATGAAAAAGGAAGATAAGTTGGAAACCATGTTAATAAAAAGACTTACAATATCATTTTCAATTTCATCTCACGTAATAACTCATTTTTTAAATTAGTTATTATTTAAATTGACATAATAAATAGTTTTTATTTTAACTCATACAATAAGTAAGGTATTGTTCATAATTATATCCCTAGTTAATTTATTATGACGATATAATTAGTTAGTTGTCATCATATACAAATTATGATGATATTAATTTAGTAAGAAATTGATATTTGAGTGATAGAGAGATATTTACGAAAGAAAAAGTAAAATGTTTATAAAGAAATGGAAAATCCTAGGAGAGATAGAAAGTGTAGTAGTAGAAAAAAAGCCGACAATTTAGAAATATGGGAAGATAGTTTGTGGAATATAGTGTCATAACATAACAACAGAAGGAATTGTTGTTCTGTTTTCTTTCCTCGTGCTCATAGAATTGACTAGTGAGTGATGATGACCAAAGAGGTCTTACATATTCAACATATATACAACACACATGCACCCATTCATAACATTCAAACAATGCCTACACTTCCATCCATCTATCTCTCTTGTTGAATAGTATTCAAAATAAAACTACTCTTTGAAAAACATAATCATTTTCTTTCAAATTTCTTATAACATATAAAAAACATGGTCTATATAAAAGTTAACACGACCAATTATACCTTTCTTAATAGTTTACTATGAATTCGTTAATAGTATATGTAACCGTTATTATTATTTTTTTAATTACATACACTTTTAAAGTTTCTTGAAATGAGTAATACGTTAGGTAATTTATTTTTCAAAATTAGACCTTTCATTATTAAAGTACAATTTCCTTTTGTAAAAACTAAATTTTCATTATATTTTTTCTAATATTATAAGCTGTTTGTTGCTGAAACTCTATTTTTGGAGGAACAAATTCTTAGCGACTTTTTTTCTAGTTTTATATATTTGTATATTTATTTATAATAAATTACTTTATTAAAACTTTATAATTTTTATAATATAAAAATTTAAAAAATATATTTAATTTAGTATTTACAATTCTCTTTATATAAACTTATTAAAAAAAATATCTATTACTTAGAGTTTTGACGTTCTTCTAGGTGTATAACATTTATGGTACAATCACAAACTATGTTGTATGTTGGTATAGAGTAATTGTGTTGTGTGTAAGGAAAGAACAAGTAAAAAATATATGAGACATTTCTTTAATATCTTTCTATCTCTTAACATTATTCTGATTCTGAGTAGACTTTTGAATAAAGGTGAAAATTTGCATAGAAGAAGAACGCACACCAAAACACACAAAGAGGTACTAGAAAGCGTTTAGACATCAAGTATTATCTTTTAACATTGTATGTTTTGAATAACTTAAAGATGTTTGGAATATATAGGGATTAGCGTTGCTTACATTTATCCTAGACAATATAACTTTTTATTAAACACTATAGTGTTACAATTTCTTATAACGTTTTAACGCTTATCAAAGATGAGTTAGACGCTGTTATTGTTAGACTCTCTTATATATTTTAGAACACTTGATAAGTAGTGTTTATGACTTCTTATCATTTGTCCGAGATGATTAAACATTATTTTGTTTTAAACGTTCAATTAAATTTTAGAAAAAGGTTTACTTAGATAATTTTATCTTAACATCTATAATCAAGTTATAAAAGTTATTTATATTTATTTTTGTAATTATAATTTTGTTATTTTTTGTTATATAAAAACAATGGGTATGAGTTTTTATTAGTATGAATGAAAACAAATGGTTGTGTATATTGTAATAAAACATATTTTGGTAATAGAAAAAGAAGGTAATTAGTTTATTGTTAATAATTTATTCATTTTTATTAATATTTTTTACCATCTGATTATTATCAAAAATACAAATTAGCATTATATATTTATGAATAAAAAGGGTCTCTATTTACTTTATTATAATAAAAATGTAAAGTAATTATTAAATCACATAGTTAATTATAAATATCATTATAAAAGTATACAGTCGACTAAAACTTTACATTTTAAAAGATATAGTTAACTATATTTGACGAGGTGTTTTCACATCCCACATTCCATATTTCATTGAAGGCGGAAAAATATATTGTGGTCTCATATTTTTCAAAATGTTTCTTCATATAAAATAAATGCTCTGGAACGCTTAGACAATTAACAAACGTTTAAAATTTCAATGCCACTGCACATTCTTATTAAAAATAATTTATTTTGAATGTATTGTCTACAAGTAATAAATTATATATAATTTTAACAAAGTAAGCTATACAAGTTATTTATTATAATTTTGATTTATTTAATATTCATATGTTAAATGGTCAAATAAATTAAAACACAGGAGTAATTTACAAAATGAATGTTTTTTTTTCACTTAATAACGTGTACACCAATCAATGAAATAAAAAATTACTTTAAAACTATAACCGTTTTAGAAAATGAGTTTCTTAAATAAGGTTTTAAATGGGAAGTATGTAAAAATAATCAAGTGTGAAAAAAATAGAAAAAATGGAATGTAATTTCTAAAGCTTTATTAGTACTGTGTGTTCATTTTCACCTTAATATTATTACCATATAAAAAATGTATTAAATGTTAATTTAAAATACCAAAATTAATTTAATTTTTCTAATTAAAAAACAAAAAATTACATCTAAATTTGATGCTTAAAAGTCATAATAGAGCTAATTTTGAAAATTACATCTTGCTTCAAGAAATTAAATTGTATTTTGTAAAAGTATAGTGGACTAGTAGAAAATTGAACGCTTTCTGACTTTACGAAGCCAATTATCCACCACATCTACCAGCATGCGCATCTAACTATTATAATTATAATTATAATAAAAAGGTCACTGTTTTATTTCTTTCCTCCTACGTTGTTAATATATACTTAATTCATGACATCACTTCCTAAATACTGCATTTTCTATTCCACACACCTAAAATAAATTACTATTACTACCACCGGAGCTTCAAAACATTTGACGATTATTATTATTTATTTTTATTTCAAAATTATATATATTTTACAATAACTTTCAAATTTTACTATTATTTTTATATAGACACTTTTTTTTTAAATAATTATATTTGAAATTTACGAGGATATTTAAAAACAATTCAACAAAAAAAACACATGTACATGTTATATTAAACAAAAACATTTTAAGCAAAA
Source organism: Vigna mungo (assembly GCA_036885675.1). Lineage (NCBI taxonomy): Eukaryota > Viridiplantae > Streptophyta > Magnoliopsida > Fabales > Fabaceae > Vigna > Vigna mungo. Next base: position 167,969 of record CP144699.1, on the reverse strand, counting down.
CATATTAAATGTTTATTTGTTAAATGCTTCTTATACACACATTAACCTTGAGCAAATTATTATGGATAGGAGGAGATACTAGTCAAATAGATAGGAAATTTTATTTATCACGCAAAAATATGAATTATTTTTAGAGAAGAGCTTGCAATCAATTCTTTAACACATGCTCGGACATTCTATTATCATTTAATTTTTTTTTTCTGAAACTATTAAAAGAATCTTAAATAAAAAATTATTTATAAAAAAGATTTGATTTCAATGATAAAGTATATTTTAAAAGACGGGTTAAACAAATACATTGATTCTAACGTCTTAATTTTAATAGTTTATCATTGATAAAATAACGTTATAATAACTATAATAATAAACTAAGAGTTAAATATAAGCACTAAACTTCCAAGAAGACGCAATACAACATTACTCTATTTTTCACTAGAGAAGCTTTAATACATATCCCTCATCTGGGTGATTATATAGTAAAAATAAATAAATAGTGCACCAAAAACAACAAAAAAGACAACATGATAATCTAGTGTTAAAAAAACCTTCATAAACAATTAACACATCACATATTAATTAAATATTTATAACATTTTATAACTCAAATAAACATATAATTAGTTGACTTTAAACTCAATTATTAGAATATATGTATGTATCGATTCAGTGTAGGTGTACATCGATAGTAGTATTTATACTTTGCACAATCATAGAGATTATCACCCTACTAAGGTTAATCTTTCACGCTGAGACCAAAAGTCATAAAGACTTCTTGCCATTTTCTCCTCCACCTCATTTATTTCTATATGAATTGAATGATTGGTAATATATCAGGATACTTACTTTCAAAATCACCACATTTTAAAGCACACACTAACAACATCACCAATTCCTCCTTGGATTGCTTCCAACCATTCTCAATTACACATCACAAACTAGTCATCATATTATCATACATGAATAAAAGTCATACATACTCATAATCATATTATAAATCAATCATTTTTTTTAACATTCACATGATCACACCTATTAAACACATCATAAGAGTTATATGAAAAATTAGTTAAAATTCTAGTATATGAAAACTTAGATCTATTCGCTTAGCGAAAGCCTATTCACTCAATTACCAGATCAGCCCACTCACCGAAAGCACTCTCTCTAAGCCACCAGATCTGCTCACTCAACTAATAGTGTTTGACAGTACACTCTCTTAGCAATAAGATATGTTTACTCAACGAGAAAACCACTTAAAACTTACATATTTAAAATCTTCCAAAAGTCGTCCAACGAGTATATTCTCGCTTAGCGATCGTCAAGTCAGTGAGTTTTCTAACTTTAACTTCGCCTAGTGAGTATATGCTCACTCAACGAGTTTGTATAATTCTACAAAACATAATTTTGTAGATTTATATCATTTCAGCCCTGGTAAACCAGTCTAACATTAACCACAAATGTTCAAACCAACAAATTCTTAGATTATATGCATTTCAACAATACAATTCACTCCAAATACAAGCCCAATCATTAAATCATAATAGAGCTTCAATCACATTATATTTAAGGTAATTCAAGCTTCCTAATTCAACTTAAGAGATCATATCTCATTAGACAACTCAATTACACAATCCACCTACCATACAAACATATAAGCATCAATCAAAACTTGTCTATAAGCTAAAATCAAAGTAACTAGCCCTCATTACCTTATAGATGACCAAACAACTTCAAGGTCCTAAAACAACTCCAAAAGCTCATGAAACTTTATCTGTTCCTATGAACAACAAAAACACAATCAAGGTATATCGTTAGAATAATTTATTAGCAAAGACTCAAACTAAGGACTCAAAAGACCCATGCAAGTTGAGTGAGACTCACATGCAACATATATAAGAAAAGACAAAAAAAAAGGATTAAAACTCAACTTACTTTAACGAAGAAATTGATCAATCCAAATTGAAAAAATTATCATCAGGATCAATTCTACTATCTCAATTTTTCAATCAGACGAACAAAACATGAAACTCCTAGTAAGAGGACTCCAGAAAAGTGAAAATGATTTGTGTTTTAAAATAATAAAATTCGTTTATGATAAAAATATTTATATTAAAATCATTTAATATTAAAATAATTGAGTCTTTTAAAATACTATCATTTCTAAAATAAAATTGTTTAAGTATTTATATTGATGAATATCTTATATTTATATACCTTTGTACAATAAAAGATGAAAAGAAAACAATATAATAAAAAAAAACTTTGTAAGAGATATTAATTACATGAATAACAAAACCTCAAATGATAACGTGAGAGTCAAAAGCAATTTTAAATTACTGTATGGAATAGGTTTATTTTTGTTCAAACACGCAATTGTTGTCTATGACAATATTTTTATACTTATATTTATTCATATCACATCAATTATTATATTTTGATTTTTTTTTAATTCTTCTCTTTGTTTGGATAAATAAGAAGAAAAAGACAGTTAAGAATCAATAACAGAAGGAATGGGAACATCTATGCACGCCTTCTCCTCTTGGTTTCATGCAAGAATAAGAAGTAATGGAAGAAACAAAAGAAATTAGGATATGCAAGATTTTAAATCCTTTCAGTTTTTAACATTAAACTTAAAAGTAAAAAAAACCTAAGAAAATTATTAGTAAATCCCCATATGTCTATAAAAATATGAGTTATTTTATGTATTTTTTATTTTGTATTAAAATATAAAAAGTTATTCCTTTTCTTTTCTTATTTTTAAATTATTTTCTGAACCAAACGTATCATTAAATTTTGTTTGGAACGAAGGAAAGTTATTGGATAGGACAAAGGAAGGATAAAGTAATTGTTTCTCCGTCTAATATAAAAAACAAGGAAAAAAAGACAATGAGGTCAGTCAAAATATTCATTCTCTATATATATATATATATATATTTTATATTTATATTTATTTATGGGTTAAATATGCTTTTAGTCTCTGAAGTTTCAGGGATTTTTGGTTTTAGTCCCTGTATAGAACATTGATGGCATTTCATCCTCTTAGTATGGAAACATGTATGTTTAGTCCCTAAAAATAGACGGCGTCAATTTTTTGATGAGGTGGCTAACGGCTCTGCCACGTCTTCAGTGTGCAGTTCATGCCACGTATATTTTTTTTAAACATTTGGATTAGCTTTTTTGGTTTTGCAGGTGTGTTGAGTTATCAGATTGAATAAGGATCAGATTATGACTTAGGTATTTTAGGTCAAATTCGTTTAGTGCAATTGGGGAAAGCTTATTCTGAAAACCATAAACACGAACATTGTACTAGAAATCATTAACACGAACACTGTACTGGAAAGCTTGTTCTCGAAGCATTGTATCAACGTGGTCGATGCGGTGGTCGTGAACGAGACGTTGGGTGTGAAAGACAATCGCGATTGTATCAAGGTAAGTTCTCGTATTTCGTTTTTGATTGATGGTGGATGGATCGATTTTGAGATTAAAGTGTTAATGTGTGAATGTAGGTCAAGAAATGGTGTTTGAGGTTTGTTTGCATCACATAAGAAAGTTTGTTAGTGATAAGAGGCTACGGTATGCTGGCGGAGAGGTACACATGATAGTAGGACTTGATCCATTAATTCGGAACCGAACATGCTCTTTAATCTTTCCATCCAAATCCTGACTGATAAGAACATTATCAGAACCTAACAAGCCATTACCTCCAAGAATGTTTATAAAATACTGGTTGTCAAACCTTTTTGGGGTCTGCAAATCAAGGGGTGCAAATTTGTTGTCCCTTCCCTCAACCTTATTTATCACCACCAAACAACTGCATTCTCTTTCTTTATTTACATGCTTCCTTAAAAAACAGAGAAAACATTATTACACAAATTGTTTTAAATTGGCTTTAGTGTTATTCAAGTAACATCTTATTTTCAAAATATTTTACTAAGCATAATTAATTAATTTTGGAGAGAGTTTTAGAATTTTAAATGAGTATTATTGGTTAGTACGGAAAACTTTTGATGTCGTATATAAAAAGAGTGTTGGCGTGATTTTCGTCAAACTCATTTTTTTTTTATGTCTTGACTTTGGCAAACTATTACAATAACAGTTTTAAATTATAATTATTTTGAAAGAAATTTTTAATACGAATTAGTGCCACCACACACTCAGAGAAAGTCTGTGACAAATAAAATAGTACTCTTTAATAACATGTACTTAATTTTATGTTTTTTTAAGTATGAGATAAAGTCGTGTTTTTTCAAAACTAGCAAAACTATTTGTAATTTTTTGGTTTTCTAATATTACTTTTCTGTTTTTCCTCTTAGACTTGTACATATTCTTTATCGTTTATATTATATACATTTAGGTTTTAAAAATTATTTATAAAACATTTTAAAACTAAAAATTAAAAAAATAGAATATTGATAGACTTTTTTGTTAACTACTAATACATAACCTCAATGCTATATAATATTTACATTATTCCGAAAGTTTTTCAAACGATAATATTGTATGAGAAGGGACAGAGCATAATGGGAGGTAGGTAGGATGTTTTGGCAATCAAAATTTTAAAATTTTGTGTATTACAATAACAACTTATAAAGTATGTATTTAATGTTAATGAATAATAAAATGTAAAATTAAATATAATAAAAAATAAAATTATTAAGATTTTTTTTCTCCATGCTTTTTGACCTACATACTTTGTCTTTCAATCTCTTGTATGTTGTTGAAAGAAATAAAAATTAAATGCAAACTTATTATTACATTTTTATTTCTCATTTATTTCAGTTTTATATATAAAAAAAATGGATAGATGATTATTCATGAAACAAATACAAGAAGAACTTAAAACGTAAATTATTATGGTTAGAAAGATTTGACAAAGTTAAGGAGTCAAAACTTGAAAGAATAAATCTCTTTAATACTCATGATTTACAACAAGCTCAAAACTCAAAATATCAAAATCATAGCTTATAGCTCAATTATAAAATAGTCTTGAGTCATTTAATTACTTTTATAACTTCTTTTGTAAGTTTGATTGGGAAACATATTTCTTTAGGTGAACATTTGGATATAATTATTACATTTTTGATAAATTTGTTGGGGAAAGAACTCGTTAGGAGACCAGTCATTAGATGATGAGTCTAAGTTCGTTTTTCTGTTTTAAAGTTATTTTATGACCCATTGTATTCGGGCTTTTATTTAGAATTCTTAGGAGTTTAATTCTATTTATATGTTTTTAAAAGACATATGTAAACATTTTGGTTTGTCATATGTAAAATTAATTTTCTTTTAAAAGAGAATTCTCTTAGTTCTTATTATAGAACATTAATTCTTATCAAATATTTCAATTTTTTATGACAAATCTTCCTTTATTTTTTAAACAGTTAGATTGTGTCGCGTATCATCTTTGCCTCATTTCAGACTCTTCTTATTTATTTTATCCAATATTTTATCTATTTAGAGAAAGAATCTAAATTAAAAAATAATCACAATCTTTTCTGAATAGGATTGTACCAGTAACTCTCTTGTCCTACTTGATAGTCAAATATTATTTTCATAGTATAATATTGTTTTTTTTATCTCATAAACATTTTGTATAACATTTTTTTTTTATGAAATAGAAGGAAAAGTTAACTGTTATGTGTTTTTTCATAATTGGTTGTTAATTATGATAATTTATTTAATTTTCTAAATCTTGAACTTTGTTGTTAAACAAGTATATTGATGAAGAATAAAGTAATAAATTCACTTTTTAAAAGTGATAAAAGAAAAGTTACACGTGAAATTGAAAATCACATAAATTCAATTTTTTCACCTATTTTGAAACATGATACTAACGGCTCAATTAGCCCTTCTTAAGATTTAAAGAATAACAAATGAAAAGTTTCATATTAATACTTTCAAACATGGATAAAAAATATGGGAATATCTAATAAATCAAAGAGATAAAATTATAAACACCTATTTAAAATGGGATCCATATCAAATACAACTTCAAAACTTTTTTTTTTTAAAAAAAAAACATCCAAGGAAGTTTCAATATTAAATTATGTATTTTTTGTTTAATTAATGATAATGATTAAATATATAATTTTTAAATATATTATTTTGATTCAGTGTTTAAGATCACCCACTTTGGATGAAAAACCCAAGGTATATCTCTCTCACTCAATTATGCTTCCTTTTAACTTGTGAGTTATCCATAAATTAGAAGTTTGGTTAATAATTCATCATTGTATCTATGAGTATAATCTTAAAACTACACAATCCTTCACTCCTAATTATTTATCAATATAAAAATTTACTTATAACCATTTTTTACTTCACAGAATTCTAATTTTTGTTTTTGTGTCATTCGATCAATCACCTTTTTTAGATATATGACAAATAAATTCGTTTCCACATGTATTATTTGAATTTATCCCATTTTTTTAGGAAAAATTCTTATATTAATTGTGTATGAGGATGAATAATATCTAATTTTTCAAGTGGGTATGAGAATGCGGATGAATATATACATCCCGCTCTATTCCGTTTCTATACCCATCTTAGTAGTCATCTCCTACTGTTTAAATTATTAAAATCCTCACATATTATTAGATAACCTAAAAAGAATATATATATATTCTTAGGTTTTAGTTTTATAATTTTTTTGTTACATATTTTTTTTATAACTGTTTAGCTTGTTTTATATCCATGAAATCCACTCACATCTTTGAGATAATTTCTCTCTTATCATAATTGTTATGTGATTATATTAAAATGTTGTATTGTTAATGATTAAATATGTTTTTAGTCTTTTAACTTTCAACAAAAATATTAATGTATAAAAAAATTAAATTAAATTAAGAGATATGTTATAATTTTTTATTAATGTATAACAAATTAAATTAAAATTTAAAGAAATAAATTAAAGACATCTTTAAAATATTTTTAAACTCAAATACTTATTTTTTTAAAAAAAATTATTTTATCAATTTTGACCTTCTCATCCTACTTTTTCTCCCAACATGATATCCATAACTTAATTATTGAATCATTATACCATTAAATACACTAATTAAATAGTTTTAACGTTATACTGATAATTTATTAGCATTAAAGTCATTCTGTGATGAAGACAAATTGTAATTAATGAACTAAAAAAAGACACATTATTCTACAGTGGTGACGAAAGCAGAAAAATTAAAGTAAAGAAAGCAATAATGGAATTAATAAATGCTAAACTTGGGAGTAAATAATTGAAAATTTTAGAAATAAAAGTAAACCAGGAAGTGTTTCCATAACACGCAATAACAACAACCATAAAAGTCAACTGAAGAGCTCGTGAGGGAGGCGCAGTTTAAAGATTAAATAAAAAAGAGTACAATTATTGATAATAAAATATAATATTATCAATAAAGAAGAGGTACCAAGATCTGACTTGTGTGCCTATAAAAACTAATGCAAAGGAATACAAATTAAACATTTCTAACTCCAACTGGAGAGAAGAAGAAAGTGTGTGGAGAGTGAAAATGTCTGGAGTAGAAGGAGAAGATGGGAGAAAGAACACGAAGGAAACGGGTGTAGCCGCAGAGACAGAGAAGAACCTTAAGCTGAAAGAACGAAAGGTATCATGGGCAAAGTTAAGACGTATAGATTCTCTGAATTTAGAAGCTGGAAGAGTTTCTATGGTTGCACACAACCCTCACAAGGTATAAATCTTATACACATATTTCAATTCGTAATTTATAAATATATGTACTCATTTATTTATTATATTTGAACAGATGGGATGGAGAATTACTCTCAGCTTAGCATTTCAAAGTATAGGAGTTGTATATGGTGATATTGGAACATCACCCCTTTATGTATATGCCAGCACATTCACTGATGGAATCAAGCATAAGGATGATATTCTGGGTGTATTGTCCCTTATCATCTACACCATCCTCCTCATACCTATGATCAAATACGTTTTCATCGTATTATGGGCTAACGATAATGGCAACGGTACCATTCTTTTTCTATACATATATGTACCTTGACAACCCACCACCGTCTCAGTTTTCACCTGGTTTTGCTTCCTCTTCAAATCTTCTTTCACATTCTTTTATCACTTCCTGTTACATTCATTCTTTATTCTTTATTTCATTATATTTCAATAATACACTAAACAAATATTAAGTGGAAACCAGATGAAAGAGACTGGTCCAATTTTGAACTCAAACAAAACCCAGATCGGTATGCTTTGGTTTTGGTGTCAAATCTGTCCTTTTCTCAAACTTGGATCGGTTATCGACTTTAACAAAAGACTTTATCTTATTGTTTTTTCTTTGACAGAGTTATTGTCCTCTCTATCTGTTTTTTTTTTTATTTCTTATTTGTTGGACGTTGTAGAAAAAAAAAAATCCAACTTTAAAATATTCAATTTTTAATAAAACTATATTGTCTTTAAAGAATAATAAAAAATAAGAAAACTAAATATATATAAATAAATATAAACAACTAAATCAAGAATTACAATAACACATTTATTTTTTTAACTTAATAATTACAAAAGAAATTTTTTTTTCGTGCGTGTAGGTGTGTCTGCACACCTGTGTATGCATTCGTCCAAACGACATATATAGTGTATACGTCATAAAAAACAGTGTAATAACATTTTTTGTAATAAAAGTAAAAATTATTAAGACAAATCTATCATACTAATTATCCATTATTTAATCTATAACCAAGTTTTTACATCAAATTTAAACTATTTATGCTCTCTATGTTTGGAAAATGGTGACAGAAAGATATTTATGTGTTTTTTACACATAATAAGTGTGCTTGCTATGTTTATTCGATAAAAAATCATGATAGTAAGTTATTTATTATGTGAGTTTTAATTTCACAGGTGGAGCCTTTGCACTCTATTCATTAATATGTAGGCACATAAAAATGAGTTTGATTCCGAATGAACAACCAGAGGATAGGGAGCTTTCTAATTACAAATTAGAAACCCCATCGAGTCAGGTGAAACGGGCTCACAAACTAAAGCAGAAACTCGAGGGCAGTAATGTTGCAAGAGTTGTGCTTGTGCTTCTTGCAATAATGGGAACTTCCATGGTTATAGGAGACGGCATTCTTACTCCATCAATATCAGGTTCCTCAATTTCTTATATTTCTAAGTTTTTCTAATTAATGTGAGAATATATTTACCAAGCAATTAAGCTCCTCTCATACTATTATATTGCTTAATGTTGTGCAGTACTTTCAGCTGTAAGCGGGATCAGTAAATCATTAGGTCAAGGTGTGTCATCAACGTCTAACCATGTCTCCTTTTAAATGCAATTTCTTTCAAATGTGCTTAATGTTGTTTCTATTTTTTTCAGATGCTGTTGTGGGAATCACAATAGCAATTTTAATAGTTCTATTCTCTGTTCAACGTTTTGGTACTGATAAAGTGGGATTCTCATTTGCTCCAATTATTTTGGTGTGGTTTTTGTTCATCGCTGGAATTGGTTTGTACAACTTATTCAAATATGACATTGGAGTATTACGTGCCTTTTATCCAAAATATATATTTGATTACTTCAAACGTAATGGAAAGAATGGATGGTTGTCACTTGGTGGAGTTTTTTTATGCATAACAGGTGACTGATATCTCTTTTTAATTATTTTCGATTAAATTATTCAACCTTTTGTTTTAACTTATGTATATGTAATTTTAGGATCTGAGGCTATGTTTGCTGACTTGGGTCACTTTAATGTACGAGCCATTCAGGTAAGTAAATATATTTATTATTATGGTTAATTTCTTCACAAAAGGTGTTTCAAGTTATAATTAATTGTATAGTTGAACTTAAATTGATGATGCAATATAATGTATTACAGATAAGTTTTTCTTTCATTACATGTCCATCAATCGTGATTGCATACATTGGGCAAGCAGCATATTTGAGAAAGTTTCCTGACAATGTAGCTAATACTTTCTATGATTGCATTCCAGGTAAGTAATTTTATTTTAACCATCTAGAAATAATACATTTAACAAGTTGCAAGTAGTTCTTTTTTTAACAAGTAACACATTTAATAAATTAATTTCTCCTTTTATGTGTGAATTAATTAATAATTAAAAATAACATGTAGGTCCATTATATTGGCCAACTTTTGTTGTGGCTGTTGCTGCTGCCATTATAGCTAGCCAAGCAATGATTTCGGGAGCATTCTCCATTATATCCCAAGCCCTAAGTCTAGGTTGTTTTCCAAGAGTTAGGGTGGTGCACACTTCCATCAAACATCATGGTCAGGTGTATATTCCTGAAATCAACTACATGTTCATGATCGCATGTATTGTGGTGTGTGCTGCCTTCAAGACCACAGAAAAGATTAGTCATGCATATGGTAAGTGATTATTATTATTGATGCTTGCTTTTCTCATGTATCTTATGTTAGGAAAAGATGAGAGAAATGAGTCATACATAAATGTTTGGTTGGATATATGCAGGGATTGCAGTTATAGGTGATATGATGATTTCAACAACTCTGGTTTCGCTGATAATGCTTGTTTTATGGAAAAAGAGTCTATGGCGTGTCGCATTGTTCTTCTTTGGATTCGGTTTCATTGAATTGGTTTATTTAACATCTCAATTGACCAAGTTCACAGGAGGAGGATATTTTCCAATTGTATCAGCTATGTTCTTAACGTCGATTATGGGAATCTGGCACTATGTGCACAAGGAAAGATACATGTTTGAGTTAAAAAATAAGGTATCAAGTGCATATCTGAATGAAGTGGCAAACAACCCAGATGTAAGGCGAGTGCCAGGAATTGGACTTTTGTATTCTGAGCTGGTGCAAGGCATTCCTCCCATATTCCCACACCTTATAGCTAGCATTCCATCTGTCCATTCAATTCTTGTATTTGTGTCTATTAAAGCAATTCCGGTGAGTAGTGTTGCATCGGAGGAGAGATTCTTGTTTCGACAAGTGGAGCCAAGAGAGTACAGAGTTTTTCGTTGTGTTGTAAGGCATGGTTACAATGACGTTCTTGGAGATCCTGCCAAGTTTGAGTCAGAATTGATACAAAATCTAAAGACATTCATTCAAGAGGAGAACTACCATATGGTGGAGGTGGAGGGAAGTGGAAATGCAATTGAACAAGCAGTGGTTGAAAGCAGTGATAAAAGGGAAGCACACCGTTCCTCCAGTAGAATAATCCCCAATCAACCAGCATCGACCTCATCCGACTCCATTCGATCATTGGAAGGGAGTGGCACCAAGTCATATGCTAACTTCCTTGCCCCACCCATCCATGGAGCTGAAGAGGAACTCAAATTCATAGAAAAAGCATTGGAGAAAGGCGTGGTGTACATGCTGGCAGAAGCAGAGGTTGTGGCTCACCCAAACTCCTCCATCATCAATAAGATCATTGTGAATTATGTGTATAGTTTCTTCCGAAAGAACTTCAGACAAGGTCAGAGTTCCATGGCAATCCCGCACAAAAGACTTCTCAAGGTTGGGATGACATACGAAATATGAAATATCTTTTCCATCCATCCCTAAGCATAATAAATATTCACTTCCCTTTAATTTTGATGTTACTAAAGCATGTCACTTTACAATTACCTATAATCAACAACAAAAGAATCCTCTGCATGTCCACCCTTTAACTCTTCAAATATTCTGATGTCTAGTTAATTTGAACTCCATAACACTAATATTCACAAAGAATATTTATAATGGATATGACAAAAAGCCATGTAATGTAATTGAATCCTACTCAACCATTTGTTACTAAACTATATTGTCTTGAGAGAATAAAAAGAAAAGATAAGGAAACCAAATATAGATAAATAAATATCAGCAACTAAATCAAGAATTACAAGCACATATTTATTCTTTCAACTTATTAATTATAAAGGAAAAAAATTTTGATTGTGCGTTCATGAGTCTATTTATTCGTGTGTGTGCTTGTGCATGTATACATTTGTTTGTGTCTACATGATTTGTGTGTATGTGTGTGTGTTTTTTTAAATTAGGAAATAATGACGTGTATATTTAGATTAGTTAAAAAAAATAATGTTGACTTATTATGATAGGTGTAATGTATATGTCATAAAAACATGATGTAATAACATTTTTGCAATAAAAGTGAAAGTTATTAGGACGACCTATTATACTAATTGCCTATTATGTCAGTTTATAATTTTAAAATGGAACAAAAAAATTCGAATTTATTATGAGAGATGTAATGGGCTTGTCTTATAAGAGTCTATGGTGTGTTACATTGTTCTTCTTTGGATTCTGTTTCATTCAATTAGTTTATCTAACATATCAACTCACCAAGTTGAGAGGAGGAGGTTATTTTTCAATTAAATCACCTATGTTCTTGACTTTGATTATGAGAATCTAGCACTATGTGGCACTATGTGCAAAAAAAAGGAAACCAAATATATATAAATAAATATCAGCAACTAAATCAAGAATTACAGGCATATATCTAATTTTTCAATTTAGTAATTACAAAAGAAAATAATTTTGTTCGTGTGTGCGTATGTGTGCGTAGATCCGTGTATGCATATGTCTGTATGTTTGTGCGCTCATGAGTTTGTTTGTTCGTGTGTATGCGTTTGTGCATGTGTACGTATGTCCGTGTGTGCATGCTTGTATGTGCGATTTCTAAAATTAGGAAAAAATAAGAAATGATGTCATGTATATTTAAAATAGAAAACTTATTACAACGAGTGTAGTGTATATATCATAAAAAAAATGATGTAATAACATTTTTGTAATAAAAGATAAAGTTATTAGAACGGATGTATCATATTAAATTACCTATTATGTTGGTTTATAATTTTAAAATGGAACAAAAAAAATCCGAATTATGAGAGATGTAATGCACTTGTCTTATAAGAGTTTATGGTATGTGACATTGTTCTTCTTTGGATTCAGTTTTATTGAATTAGTTTATTTAACATCTCAACTGACCAAGTTGAGAGCATGAAGGTATTTTCCAACTATGAGTTATGTTTTTGACGATGATTACGTGAATCCACTAGTGCAGCGGGGGGCTTTTTCCGTGGTTATTTTTCACTATAGGTCGCGATTTACGAACAGCGGCATATTCAGCCACGGTAGTAAGTCAGTGACTTTAGGCCGCAGTTACAACCGCGGTATATAAGTTCCGTAATATGCCGCGGTTTTCCAAAGAACCGCTACCTAAGTCCTTTTTTTTAAAAAAAAAAATTGTCCACTATATGCCGCGGTTCAACCGCAGCAGAAAGTGTCCAGTATAGGTCGCGGTTAGTGCAAGAACCGCGACCATATGTCTTTTTAAAAAAAAAAAATTAAAACGAAAAAGTATATGCCGCAGTTAAGGTCACAACCGCGGCATATTCCCCTGCAGTTTTTTAAAATTGCAGGTCTGTTTTTGTGATATCCACTACCACAAAAACAGACCTGCATATAAAAACATGTACAGAAATTCAATTTCAACATAACAAAGACATGTTCAAATGTATTTCAACATCAAATAAAGTACAGAGTCTAAGAAAATACAATCTAATCAAATGAAATGTTTAAATCTAAGAGCTATTGTATAATCTAATTATAGACTTCGCAGTAGCCTTCCTAATGAATAGTAGTGGCTTCTCAGGAACTGGTGTAGTAGTCTTGAATCTCTGCAAAAGACAATTCATATTAATTAGTGTATATGAATTCAACATTTGGGAAAAAAATCAAAATTTGTTAAAGTTAAGTATTACCGTTTCCCAGCTCCTTGTGATGTGAGAACGAACAATATGGGTCATCCAATACATTACATAGTATCCGCACTCATATGACCCATTTTGTCTGTTACACTACAATATATCATCACAGTTGATAATAGTTAGTGAATAACATTAAAATAAAACAAGTATAACAAAGTATGGCTTTAGCATATGTCAAACCTTGAGAGAAATCCAAGTAATCTTTCTACTGTTAGCAATTGATCTCCCACCCATAATCATAGTTGCTGGAATAGAACTGTTTATAAAAAAAGGTTTTAGCATTCATTTATATAACAAAGAAAGTCCAAACATTGATGTTCTTACCAATCAATTGCTTGTTTGAGTTGTGGGGGAGGAGGCCTGTGCAATGAACAGAACCACAAAGCAGTGTTGTCTTGCATAGACATAACAAGAAGTTGCCAATGGTGCCTGAAATTCATAATAACGTAACTATTAAATATTAAAATCACATATGGAACTTTATTATGTTAACAAAGTTCACTTACCCGGATATATAAGGCAACAAGTATATTTTCTTGCGGCTTGCAAAACTTCTTATCAGATTCATGTTGATCTGCTCAAAATCATTTGATTCATGAATTAATTGGGGATCAACGAATCCATAATCATCTGAACGCCCCAACTTGTTACTGACCCCAGACATATACCTGAAATCAAAAATTAACTTTGATATAAGGATACTTGATATATAAATCAATTTTATATATAAATAATTGCTCATAGACTTACATGAGCCATAGCTGAATAATTGAAATATGCAACTCTTGTGTTCCCGACGCAAGCTCACGGACATCTTGGCTATGAAGGTATATTGAGACCTCAGAGCCTCTCCCAAATACATTAGCATCATACTCAACCTCCAAAGGCTTCTCATCAAGGATGTCAGCAAGTGGATGCAATGAAGCAAGAGGATCTTCCTCAGATAGAGGAATCTTCTCCTGTGCCTGCGTCTGCGTCTGTTGTTACATGAAAAGATAAGATAAGTAATATAGAGCATTAAAAACCTTTAAAATTGAGAAGTGTAAAGAAGAATTTCATACCGAGGGGTCAGAAACTGGTTTAACCAAAAATTTAGGCCAACTGATAAACGACTTATATGCTTGTTCCACAGTGAAAATCTCTTCCGTGGACAGAGGAATCATGGCATCTGATATGATCATCTCATCCACTGAGACCTTCACCTCATCCTCTAATAGTTGCATACCATGACATACAGTCGCTGACCTAAACTCTGTTCCGCGAGCTACCAGCACCATCTCAGTATCATCTAAAATGTATAGCAGACATGGTCTACCATCGTCCATGTCATCCTCTGGGATGGCTGATGCGGAACAACTTCCTTTCCCGCTTCTCCCTGTTAGAGTAAATGTTAGATTATACAAAAGATACAAATAATTGCACATAAATGTTTATTAAGTTTACCTGTGGGAGGGGCAGGGATATCATGTTCCTCTATAGGAGATGGCACCGGGCGCATGTTCTGAAACTGTTGCTGGAACATGCTTTGGAATTCAGCCCTCATCTCTGATCTAACCTCGGCCTTGATCTCCTCTCTAAGGTCTTCTCGGACCTTTTTTGTGATCTCTTCTGCCATCCATTGTGTATCGCTGTATGAATATGAGCGCTGACGAGAAGAGCTCCCAAAATAATCTTTAATTCCTACTCCAGAACCTGCAGCACGTACACGTCCAGGGTGCTCAGGTCGTCCAATCGCAGTAGCAAGAATATCCTGGCGACCCTCTGGAGTGAATTGGCCTTGGGAGCTCTGCTCAACCAAGGCGTCCTGTAACATTACAAAACACCATTATTCTTAAAATAGTTTAATGTAGTATGTATAATGACAATACTTATTATTTTAGGAACAGTGATAACTTACAATTCTTTCAGAAATCTCTCGTGCAGTGTCGGAAGAGTAGGTGCCCGATGGTCGCATACGGGCCAACTTCCATTTCTCATGTCTAGACGGTGGAGAAGGAGGCTGAGGAGGGCTACCACCCTGAGATGGTGGTCTAGCATCTGCCTTTTGCTTGAGGAGTTTCTCCTCAAGCTTCCTATACCCACCACGAGATAATAGGTGGGGGTTTTTGTTATGAGCACTTGTTCCTTGTGCTTTGCTTCTAATTGCCTGTCACACACACATGAATTAATTAGTTCATATGATATATATTTGTTAATGAGGAATTGAATAATATCAACTATACTAACCTGCCATTCCTTTGACAACCGACTCTCTTTAAAAAGCCGCCAAGTCTCCTCATCAATGGACTTATATGTACTACATGGAGACTTAAGATTAAGTTCTCCAAAGATGTATCTTGATGTCAACTTGCTTTTAAAGTTTCTGAAATTTTCTGCAACAGTTGACAAACACTTATTTCTAAGTGATGTGACATTTGGAATGTCAAATGTCACCTGAAATAAACATAATAAAGTTGTATTAGTACAAAATTATCAATATAAACAAATTTTAATTCAAATGCTATTAATTAACTTACCAATATATCGTTCCAAATAACGTTCCGATCAACCTCAGACACATGATCAAAAGATGGAACAAGAATGCTAATCTTATCACGTGCCACCACTCCAAGGTATGATCGGAAGTCATCTGCATAGCGGCCAGTTGCCACACCCGTGGTGACATTCACGTTCACCGGAGTTCTTTCACCACTTTGTTTCCTGAGCAATAGTTGTTTCATCCTCGTGGGTCCTCTAGTGGATCTGGTCGGGGGAGCCTCATCCCCTAAAGAGTGTGGATGATCAGCAATATATCTGTCAAAATAAATAACAACATTAAATATTAATAAAAGACTTATGTAATATCATATAAATTAACAAAACATGTAATAGTAATCATAGAAATGTGTAAAAGCAAAATTAATGTGATATTAATAAAATACTTATACAAAAATTGAAAATTCATACATAAAGATATGGATTCATCATATGTATATTCCCTCATCATGATCTGACCGAATTGCATGTACATCGTCGTTAACTAGAGATTGGTCATCCAAATTTGTTGTAGTTTGAAATGAATGGTTGTCAGCAATATGAATATTAATCAGATTATCTTCGTTAACTTCAATCTGTTTTTTGCCTTCAAGAGCAACATACCAATGGTCAGACGCAGGATCTTTGACATAAAAAACCTGCGATGGTTGATGTACCATGATAAACGGTTCGTCTCGGTAACCCACCTTTCGAAAATCAACCAGTGTCATACCCGACTCATCTATTTTCACACCACTCTTATTGTCAAACCACTTACATTTGAACAATGAAACAAAAAACTTGGTGTAGTCAACCTCCCATATCTCTTCTATTATACCATAATATCTCATTGATCCAAGTACAGGAGATTGATCTTTTGATGTGGAAAATTGAAGTGACTCAGCTTATAAACTGACTCCACTATTTTGTACTGTACTTTTATCATCCAATTTCTTCGTATAGAATGTGCAATTATTGACTTCATAACCTTGACAACACACGACATCAAACTTCAAACCATTTGCAAGCCACAATAAAGTTTAAGAAGAATGTGGCTCTTTGTCAATTTCAGATTTGAACCAAGCCATAAATGTTTTGTATGCTCCATCAATTGCCATTTCTCTGATTGTCTTGGATTTTTATTCTTAACAATGGCTTTGTGTGCTTCCAAAAAAGGGATCACCTCATCTGTGTTGTTCAATATATAAAGATGTGCTTGCAACAATTCATCGCGATCTTTTGTCACCACATTCACACCTCGGATGCTTTTACTTGTAGAAAATTTATTCAACCATGATGTGCGAGGAACTCCTATTGGATTCGTTGATGTCATGTAATCTGAACAAAACTCGATACTTTCTTCAGCAATATACCTTTCAATCATTGAACCTTCAGGACGATATGGATTTTTAACGTACCCTTTCAAAATCTTCATATAACGCTCAATAGGATACATCCATCTTAAGTATACCGGTCCGCACAACTTGATTTCTCTAACCAAATGAACAAGTAAATGTACCATGATGTCAAAAAAAGATGGAGGGAAAAACATCTCTAGTTGACACAAGATGATAACAATCTCGCCTTGAAGTTCATCTAACTTTGTAGGATCGATGGCTTTACTACATATTGACAAGAAAAATGAACACAACCTGTTTATGGTGTGCCTAACATTTTTAGGCAAAATTCCACGAATAGCCACTGGTAACAATTGTTGCATTAAGACGTGACAATCGTGAGACTTCATGCCAACAAGCTTTAAGTCCTGCATCGACACTAAACTCTTGATATTTGAAGAGTATCCTTGTGGTACTTTGATACTCTTTAAACAAACACAAAAACTTATCTTCTCTTGTCTAGACATTGTGTAACATGCAGGGTGCAAATAAGTACGTTTACCAACCTCCTTGGGTGCCAACTCTTCTCGGATATTCATGTCAACCAAATCCAAACGAGCATTCACTCCATCTTTTGTCTTTCCCTGAATGTTGAGTAGTGTACCAATCAAGCTATCACACACATTCTTTTCTACATGCATCACATCTATGCAATGTCGAACATCTAACTTTGACCAATATGGAAGATCAAAGAATATTGATTTCTTCTTCCAAGGGGTCGTTACAGATGACTTCTTGGATGTTTTCCCAAATACATGATGTATTTTATTAACTTTTTCAAGAACTTGAAGGCCAGTAAGTGGATTTGGTGCTTCGTCCCTCTCTTGATCTCCATTGAATGCTTTTTTTAACCTTCGATATGGATGATTACGTTTTAGAAATCTCCAATGACACAGATACACCGTCTTTCTTCCATGTTTCAATTGATGAGCTGCAGTGTTTTCTTCACATATAGGACACGCTTTATGACCCTTGACACTGTATCCTGACAAATTACCATAAGCAGGAAAGTCATTAATGGTGCAAAATAACATTGCACGCATCATAAAAGTCTCTGAAGCGAATGCATCAAATATTTCAACCCCATCAACCCACAAAACCTTCAAGTCTTCAACTAGTGGGCTTAGATAAACATCTATGTCATTTCCAGGCTGCTTTGGACCAGATATCATCATAGACAACATCATGTACGTCCTCTTCATGCACAATGCAGGAGATAAGTTGTAAATTATCAATATAACTGGCCAAGAACTGTGATTGGTACTCATATTACCAAATGGGTTCATTCCATCAGTGGCTAAACCAAGCCTAAGATTTCTACACTTTTTACCAAATTCGGGGAATTGTCGATCAACATTTTTCCATTGCTGTGAATCAGCTGGATGACGAAGCAGCCCGTCAATTTTTCTCTCATCTGCATGCCATCTAAGGTTTTTAGCATCTTTGGGATTCGCAAACAAACGCTTAAGTCTGGGAACTATTGGAAGGTACCAAACTACTTTCAAAGCAGATCCATTTTTTTCAATCTGACCATCATCTTCACTATTGTTTTTTGACTTGTATCGTGATAAGCCACATTTTGGACACTTTGTCAAAAATTCAAACTCTTTCCTATATAAAATGCAGTCATTCGGACAAGCATGTATCCTTTTATACTCCATACCCATTGGACAAAGAATTTTCTTCGCATCATAATTACGAGTGGGCAGTGTATTTCCATCTGGCAGCATTTCATTCAACAACGTCAACAATTCTGTAAAGCTCTTATCAGTCCATCCATTGCTCGCCTTCAAATTCATGAGCCTTAACACAGGTGACAAACGTGTGAACTTAGTGGAACCGACATACAAAGGTGTTTCGGCATCAGTCGACATCGTCTCATACACATGAGCTTTGGCAAAATTTTCTGCTCCAACATCACGGATCATGTCCTCCAATTTGTCTTCATCCGGTCGATCTTCTTCCATGGTGGAATCGGTAACATTTTCAGTTTGCGAGTCAATCGGAAAGTGTATTTCTTCGCCGTGCCATATCCATGTTGTATAGCATCTTAGGAAACCATCGCAGATAAGATGTTCTCTAATTTGAGTTGCGTTCAACTTTCTCCCATTCAAACAATTCACACAAGGACATCTAAACTTCACTTCATCACCACTTCTCCCCTCATGACGTTGCGCAAATTGTATAAATTCCTCTACACCTCTCTCGTACTCAGCACTAATACGTGGTAAATTAATCCAATTTCGATCCATTCCTAAATTTTACAAAATTAAAATTATACAATATTCTATATAAAATTATCAATTCAATCATACAATCAATTCAGTCATACAATCATACAATTAATAATCATTGAAATAATCAATTCAAACATTCTATCACAAATAATTACATATATTCAACATACAAAAAATTACAAATTTACAATAGAAAGTTTTCTAAACACAATAATATTGAAACCTGAGAGCGTGAAAAAGGAACCGACAACAGAGAAGATACGACTACCCGAGTTTTAGAACGCAGCAAAATCACAATACCTACACACAAAATAGACATAATAACAAATAATGTATCATACAAAATATTTAAAATTAATAAAAATAGAACAAAATATCATCTAATACCAAACAAATATTTACAAATTTTTCACTAATACCAAACAAATATTTGACTAATACCAAACAAATATCTGATAGTTATATATATTAGAAGAAATTGATGTCTAGACTTATTCTGGAATCACGATATATTATTTATATTTGACATTTTCGTACACTAGTTTTTGTTATTTTACAATTAGCAAATTATGTATTCTCTATTTTTCTTTATCATCATGTGGTTTCTATTGTTATTTTTAGTTAAATATGTGTAAGGTTTTTTATGTGATTTGATGTCGTGATCAAACCCAACATTTATTATTTAAAATATTTGGCAACAATCGAGAGAAACTAGCTTCTTCCGTAAGCATAGAGAAATTACATGATCTTAAATAACTTTCACATTGCCACGTAATTACATTTTTCAATTTTTTAAAATTGGAATTAGATATCACATTATGAGTTAGAACTACATCATGCTACAGTTTCTGGTAATGGGATAATTATTGATTTTAGTTTCTCAATTGTATTTGGCTTCTGACATCTCATTCATGCAAATGTAATCAGTGATCCCAATGGTTTTCGCTCAATTCCTTTCCACAAGCCCCAAAAACAAAACTTCCTAGACAATGCGAGAAATCAAGGAATCGCATAAAACAACAAAAACATATATATCACCAACCTTAATTTGAGGATCACAAGCATATAAAACAACAAAAGCACAATAAAATTTAAAAGGAATCGCATAAAAGCATAAGAAGGGCGAGAAGTCAAACCAGGTTGGCTCGCAGGAGATGAACGGTGCAACAGAGAAGCAACGGTGTGGCAGAGAAGCAAGGCCGATGGAGAAGAATGGCGGTCGGAGCAATGCAAGCACAATGACGGCAGAAAATCGCAACTCGATTGCGGCGGAGATGAGGCGAAGACGAAGGTTTTCAGGTTCGCGTGAAGAAGAAAACTGTTCAGAGCTTTTGTTTTTTAACATTCAGAAGGGAATCTGCCGCGGTTCTAAATTTAACCGCGGCATATTCCCCCTTTATGCCGCGGTTCTACATTGAACCGCGGCCTATTCATTTAAAAAAAATTATCCAAAATGGCATTTTTGAATTTTTTTTTAACTTATATGCCGCGGTTCAGCGCCCAACCGCGGCATATGCCTTGAAATTTATAAAATTTACTCTGATAAAGGAATAGGCCGCGGTTCTCTGCCAATCCGCGACCTATTCCCTAACGTTCAGAATCCCCCCAACTGCTCCCAACTGCCATTTGGAGAATGTCAGCAAGTGGCAGGGGGAATACGCCGCGGTTCTCTAACCAACCGCGGCGTATTCCCCGTGCAACTTGCTAACATTCCCCATCAGTCAGCCCCTGTAATAAATTGACAGGGGATAGGCCGCGGTTCTCTGACCAACCGCGGCCTAAGCCCCCTGTCAATTTAATACAGGGGCTATGTCAGCCCCTGCATTAAATTGAAAGGGGAATAGGCCGCGGTTCTCTGACCAACCGCGACCTATTCCCCTTGCATTAATTTTTTTTTCTGACATGGCATCAAAGGGGTTGGTTGACTGGGGTATATGCCACAGTTAAGTGGGGAACCGCGGCATATAAGTTCGTTTTATTTACAAAATTGCCACCGCGCAGCATTATGCTGCGATTTCGGATGAACCGTGGCATAATGTGCGTTGTGTAATGCTTTTTTTTACCAGTGATCTGGTACTACATGCACAAATAAAGATATAAGGAGACAATATATATATATATATATATATATATATATATATATATATATATTATATATATTTATATCAGCAACTAAATCAAGAATTACAGTGTAATGGGGAAATTTATTTCAACATAATGCAACAATGTCTCTGTAAAAACGTTTACAACTGGAACAAAATTTTACAAGCCGAATTAAAAAATTCAAATACTCTTCAATCACGAATTTCCCCAATTGTATGTATCAACCTGAGAAGATGAAGAAAAGAAATGTATAAATGGAACATGCACTTCGAGAGAGAGATGAAATCAGAATTTGCAGAAGAAACAGAAAAGGGATTATACCAGAGTCATGCTCTTCTCACCGAACAAAATCCTTTAATAGCACATTCTCCTTACGTGCTCTCCTTTCTTTACACGTGTCCATTCTCACAGTGTTTCCTTCCACGTGTTCAGTGCTAGCAGCTACAATTCCCTCTACGTCTCCTTCACTTGTTGCAATACCCTACCCTTCACTGTTTCGGATTATTTTTGAAAATAAAATCTCTACACCTTCTTTGACCTATTTCTTCTAAGCTTTCTCTTCACCTTCTTTATTCATTTTCTCCCTTCAAAAAATGGAAAATTCTAGAATGTTGGTGCTGGGCTTGGGATTCACAATGCTAATCACATATGCCTTTATAGTGGTAGTTGTTTCCCATGATATGAAGACTCGCAGTGCTGAACTTGAAGGTTTAGATAATCGAGTTGAGAAGCTTGAGAAGAAAAGTTCTGAGATGGAAAAACGTTTTGCTGTTGCTGATAAGGTTGGGGAGAAATGATTTCAAGGTAATGGACGGTACTCTAATGAATTTCGTACTCTGATGAATTTCGTACTATATTTTTTTCCTTCTGTTAATTTTGATTGAATAATAGAATGGTTTCCATTTGCTTGAAAAAAAAAATGTAATGGGCAAATTTATTTCAACAGAATGCAACAATGTATCTATAAAAACGTTTACAACTGGAACAGAATTTTACAAGCAGAATTAAAAAAATTCAAATACTCTTCAATCATAAATTTCCCCAATTGTATGTATCAACCTGAGAAGATGAAGAAAATAAATGTGTAAATGGAACATGCACTTTCAGAGAGAGGGAGAGATGAAATAAGAATCTATAGAAGAAACATAAAAGGGATTATACCAGAGTCATGCTCTTCTCACCGAACAAAATCCTTTAATAGCACATTCTCCTTACGTGTTCTCCTTTCTTTACACGTGTCCATTCTCACAGTGTTTCCTTCCACGTGTTTTGTGCTAGCAACTGCAATTCCCTCTACGTCTCCTTCACTTGTTACATACATGCACATATTTATTTTTTCAACTTAGTAATTACAAAAGAAAATAATTTTGTTCGTGCGTGCATATGTGTGCATACATCCGTTCATGCATATCTCCATATGTATGTGCATTCATGCATATCTCTTTATGTTTGTGCGTTCATGAATCTGTTTGTTTGTGTGTGTGCATTTGTGCATGCGTACATTTGTCTGTATGTGCGTGCTTGCGTGATTTCTAAAATTAGGAAAAATTAGAAAATAATGTCATGTATATTTAGGTTAGTGAAAAGAAATAGAAAATAATGATAAAATATTACAACGAGTGTAGTATATATATATATCATAAACAGATGATAGTGTATATATAATAAAAATCACACCAATTATTTTGGTGTGGTTTTTGTTCATAGTTGGAATTGCTTTTTACAACTTATTCAAATATGACATTGGAGTATTACTTACCTTTTATCCAAAATATCTATTTGATTACTTCAAACGTAATCGAAAAAATGGATGATTATCACATGGAGCATTTTTATGCATAACATGAGACAAATATATATCTCTTCTTAATTATTCCCGATTAAATTATTCAACCTTTTATTTTAACTTACATAAGTGTCATTTTAGGATCTGAGGTTATGTTTGCTGACTTTGGTGACTTTAATGTGGAAGCCATTAAGGTGAGTAAATATCTTTATTATTAAGGTTAATTTCTTCACATGCAATATAATGTGTTGCAGATAAGTTTTTCTTTCATTACATGTCCATCAATCGTGATTGCATACATTAGGCCAGCAACATATTTGAGGAAGTTTCCTGACAATGTAGTTAATACTTTCTATGATTGCATTCCACGTAAGTAATTTTATTTTAACCATTTATACATAATGTTATGGACTAACATATAAAATAAATAATAGAAATAATAAAAATTGGTTTTTATTTTCTATATTTTTTATGTTTGTATTAATTTGAATTTTATTATAAATAACTAAAAATTTATAACTAAGATCCCATTCAATTCTTCTGCATATGTACATTTCGTTTATGTTAGGCGGTTTAGCTCAGAGGTTAGAGCATCGCATTTGTAATGCGATGGTCATCAGTTCAATCCGATAACCGGCTTTTCTCAATTTGTTTTTTACATAATTGATAATCTATTTTTTAGAAATAAAAAATTGTTGGAATCCTTTTTTAACAAGTAACACATTTAATAAATTAGTTTCTCCTTTTATGTGTGAATTAATTAATAATTAAAAATAACATGTAGGTCCATTATATTGGCCAACTTTTGTTGTGGTTGTTGCTGCTGCCACTATAGCTAGCCAAGCAATGATTTCAGGAGCATTTTTCATTATATCCCAAGCCCTAAGTCTAGGTTGTTTTCCAAGAGTTAGGGTGGTGCACACTTCCATCAAACATCATGGTCAGGTGTATATTCCTGAAATCAACTACATGTTCATGATCGCATGTATTGTAGTGTGTGCTGCCTTCAAGGCCACAGAAAAGATTAGTCATGCATATGGTAAGTGATTATTATTATTGATGCTTGCTTTTTGCATGTATCTTATGTTAAAAAAGGATGTAGCAGAAATGAGTCGTACATAAATGTTTGGTTGGATATATGCAGGGATTGCAGTTATAGGTGATATGATGATTTCAACAACTCTGGTTTCGTTGATAATGCTTGTTTTATGGAAAGAGTCTATGGCATGTGACATTGTTCTTCTTTGGATTAAGTTTCATTGATTTAGTTTATTTAACATCTCAACTGACCAAGTTGAGAGAAGTAGGGTATTTTCCAACTATATCAATTATGTTCTTGACATTTATTATGGGAGTCTGGCACTATGTGCACAAAGAAAGATATAAGGAAACCAAATATATATAAATAAATATCAGTGACTAAATCAAGAATTGCACGCACATTTATTTTTTCAACTTAGTAATTATAAAAGAAAATAATTTTGTTCGTGCGTGCGTACGTGTGCGTACATTCGTGTGTGCATATCTCCGTATGTCTGTGCGTTCATGAATCTATTTGTTCGTGTGTATGCGTTTGTGCATGTGTTGTACGTGTGTGCATGCTTGTTTGTGTGTTTTCTAAAATTAGGAAAAAAAATAGAAAATAATGTGGTGTATAGTATATATCATGAAAAATGAACATTTTTGTAATAAAAGCAAAAGTTATTAGGACAGGCGTATCATACTAATTACCTATTATGTCAGTTTATAATATTAAAATAGAATAAAAATAATCTGAAATTATTGTAAGAGATGTAAAACGCTTGTCTTATAAGAGTTTGTGACGTCTGACATTGTTCTTCTTTGGATTTAGTTTCATTGGAATAATTTATTTAACATCTCAACTGACCAAGTTGGGAGGAGGAGGATGATATTTTCCAATTGTATCAACTATGTTCTTGACGTTGACTATGGGAATCTGACACTATGTGCATAAAGAAAGATATAAGGAAACCAAATATATATAAATAAATAACAACAACTAAATCAAGAATTACATGCATATAGTAATTACAAAAGAAAAAAAAAATTTGTTCGTGCGTATGTGTGTGTACATCTGTGTATGCACATGTTCGTATGTGTGTGCGTTCATGAATCTGTTTATTCGTGTGTATGCGTTTGACATACGTACGTCTGTCTGTGTGTGCATGCTTGTGTGTTTTCTAAAATTAGAAAAAAATAGGAAATAATGTTGTGTATAATTAGGTTATATGATGATTTCAATAACTCTAGTTTTACTGATAATGCTTGTTTTATGGAAAAAGAGGTTATGGTGTATCGCATTGTATTTCTTTGGATTCAGTTTCATTAAATTAGTTTATTTAACATCTCAACTGACCAAGTTCATAGGAGGAGGATATTTTCCAATTGTATCAACTATGTTCTTAACATCGATTATGGGAATCTGGCACTATTTGCGCAAAGAAAGATACATTTTGGAATTGAAAAACAAGGTATGAAGTGCTTATTTGAATGAAGTGGCGAACAACCCAAATGTAAGGCGAGTGCTAGGAATTGGACTTTTGTATTCCGAGCTGGTGCAAGGCATTCCTCCCATATTCTCACACCTTATAGGTAACATTCCATCTATCCATTCAATTCTTGTGTTTGTGTCAACTAAAGCAATTCCAGTGAGAAGTGTTGCATTAAAGGAGAGGTTCTTTGTTTCAACAGGTGGAGCCATAAGAGTATAGAGTTTTTTGTTGTGTTATGAGGCTTGGTTGCAATGACGTTGTTGAAGATCCTGCAAAGTTTGAGTCAAAATTGATACAAAATCTTAAGACATTCATTCAAGAGGAGAAGAACCATATGGTGGAGGTGGAGGGAAATGGAAATGCAATCGAACAAACAACAATGGTTTGAAAGTAGTGATAAGAGGGAAGCACATCATTCCTCTAGTGGAATAATTTTTTTCGTGCGTGCATACGTGTGCCGGTAGGAGCAAAAAAGGCAACAACATTAACCACCCTATAGCCTAATACGAGTATTACACTCCCCAAAATGCAATTACAGACATCATATTGTGAGAGGTGTTCAACTTAGAGCTTATTCAGCTCCTCGAGCCACAACAAACCTCTTCTATAGACGAACTCACCAAAATGTGTGCCTACCACCAGACAGTAGAACACAATATCGAGGACTGTCGACACTTGAAGGAACTTATCAAAGATTTGATTTGATCAAGGGCCTTAGCCCAATTTATACTACAAAAAGGAAACCGTTGAGGACGAGGACAGGGCAACTACCCCGACCGAGGTCGAAGTCGAGGAAGATGCAACCCCCACAACCAAGGTCGAGGACATCCTGAGCAGCCTAACACGATCGTACACTTTCCAAGTCCCAAACCTGCCCGAGACCAGCAACCCCTCAATGCACAATTGGTCTTATGTAGCCAAATTGTTTAACCTAACTCAGTCCATATTAGCGGGAGCATCCACACAATCATCAGAGGGTTCGTGTGGGAAGGAAGTTCCTAGGCTGCACAGAAACGATACCAAAGAATTATCAACTTGATAATCCAATTTCCATCGCAAAGCTTGCAACCCATGACCTGAGGATTTCTCCCTGAATGACCCAAACCAAAAGATTCAGTGTACTCCATCTCCTTAAATTGTTGTTAACATCGTTAAAAAGTGACCACATATCATTGTCTGGACTTTTTTTTTCTTAGGGTGTGTTCACATGAGGGTGACACACTGTTTGCGGATATTGGAGAGCGAGGAATGAAAGGTTAACTTGTGTTTACTTGCACCTATTTGAAGAAATTGGAGGGCGAGGAATTGCGGGATTTGCTACTTTTTAATCACCCGCTGTGGAGGCGAGATTTGGAGAGATTCAAGTGAAAAAGTTTCATATGCCCCTTCGCTGCACTGTGCATAGGAGTTACTGGAAATGAAAGTGGGCGTTGCAAGTTTTTGGTTTTTCTAAGTTTCAAATTCAAATTATCTCATAAACATATTAATTAATAAATTTATAATTTTTTACTTTTTAAAAATTTATTTAATCATTATTTTTAATTTTTTACTCTTTATAAACATTTTACAATTAAATTAACATTAAAAATTATAATTTTATATTACTTTAATAACTAGGGACATTTTGGTAATTTTTAATTTCTATCAATTAAATAAATTTTTTTAAATTATCACATCAATCAAATCCTACACTAATTCTCACAATTTTCACCCCCAGATTCACTCTCAATTACCTTCAAATCTACTCAAGTAAACACAAAAAAAATTACCCTCAAATCCTCTCAAATCCATTCAATCACTCTCCTCTAATCACTCTCCCCCAAACACCCCCAAGTAAACACACCCTTAGTTTTTTTTTTCTTCTACTTCCACTTTCAACCACCTATCTTTTCCATCAAAAGGTTTAATTTTGAAAGAACCTACTTATTACGAGTTTAGCTCAAAATAAGGGTTTTATTGCATTGTTGATAAGTGAGAATAATTTGGATAAAAAAAGAGAAAAATTGAAAGGGGTTTAAAAAGAACAAACAAGAGTGAAGGGCCTAAGGTAAAAAGGAAGAGATATGAACAAGAATAGATAAGAAGGATTAAAGTTAGAGGATAAAGAAATCTTATGAGAGAGAGAGAGAAAGGAGACATTGGATAGTAGAGAAAAATGAAGAGAAGAAACAAAATAACAAAAAATGGCATTTGCTCACATTTCAAATGGTATAACACCAATTTAATAAAAGATCCAACATTGAATCCTTTTAAATAAAATGGAAACATAATTAAGAAAAAATAAATAAATAAAGAATTACATTGAATCAACCTCATTAATATTAAGATCAAAATACTAATTAAGCCTAAAAAACATAAGTTTATTATTTTTTAAAAGAAAAATATATATTTTTATTGTTCTTAACTAATGAAATACTTGAGCAAATACATTTTTGGAGAGAATACTTGAGCAAGTTGGCTGGATAATTGTTACAATCCATCTCTTTTTATTGGACATTCACTTGTCACTCTACAACAAAAAAACTCCTTAATAAAAATTGATATGTGATTTATTTCTTGTTAAAACTACCATTTATAACTTTGACCAATGTAACTTCGTACTTGACTCAACAAAATATTGCTTCAGCTAGGTGAACAAATTTGATAACTCAACTCTTTGATTCTAATTAAATAAAAACAAATACTTTTTAATCTAAAATTACTTTTTCATATATATAATATTCAAACTACATTTATTTTAATTCAATTAGATTTAAAATACTCAACCTTAAACAACATATATAATATTAAAAGTATGAACTTCTTATATCTCACAAATGCGATGAATATCACAAACACAATTTGAACTAATGTATCTCATTAACTCAAGATTATATACAAACCCGATATGTCCATCATCTTTATAAATTATATACAATTCAATCTCATCAACATATGTACAATTTCGACTTATAATATATTTCTCATTTCATCACCATAATCCCATCAATTTAAAATCTTAATTCAATAACAGCATAATTAAATCTAAATTTTTTTATTATATGGTTTATCGTATCAAGGTTTCACTACTGACAGAATTTTATTGATAAAAATAAATTTATCAGTAAATTTGAATTTAATAATCAATTTTAGAATTTCAGTTACTATAAACAATAGATATTAAACACTTTTTTGTTTTAATTTTTTTATAAAGTGTATTTTATTTGAGAATACCGTCATATGTCATATTATATGCATGGGTGAAATTATTAATATTTTTTATTTTAATATATATTTCATGGAAATAACTTACTGAAAAGCTAATTTAAGATTAAAGAAACCTATATTATTCTCCATAAAGGAGAAAAAAAATCTTAATATTAATAAATATTCCCCTTTCTTGAGTAAAGGGAATTCTTACCTTATGATTTATAATTATAAAATAATGTGTATTGTTATCTTTTCTTTAATTGTTTTAGTGTATTTTATTAAAATTAAATATGTTTTTAGTTTCTAAATTTAGATATGAAATAAAAATTTATCTTTGTTTTAAATTTTGATATTTTTTAGTTTTAAAATTTAAATAATAAATAAATATACTCTCATAATTTAATTATTAATTTTTTTTAATTATCTAATATGTTTTAAGATAATGTGAAGTTGTTTGCATGATTTTGACACTTTTAAATTTAAATATCATTTTAACAAACTAAAAGAATACTAACCACATTAAGTTAAAATAGTTATATATATTTATTTTTAAAATTGAATAACCAAAATATATAAAATTTTGATAAACATACATTTCAATTTATTATGTAAGTTTAATGACTAAAATATATTTACAGTTTTTTTTTTCTTTATATTGTTTACAAATTAAAAATTGTTTTTGAAATAATTTTTAGCCTAATTATTATAAGACTTACCTAAAACTTATATTGTCCAATAATTTGTGATTGAATAATATAGTAAACTGCAATTAAAAATTAAAAAATGTAACATTTGAACTAAATAGAATAGAAATTGTATTTTACTAACCTATGTTGTGAATATTATTGAGTGGCAGTGATATTACAAAGGAAGTAGATAAGAAATTAGCAGATGAGAGAGTGAGTTCAGAATGTGTAGGTTTGGCCATAGTCGGTCGTTATGGTGTTTATGATTAAGTATAACATGAGTTGTTCTGCATACTCAGAAACAACCATGAAAAAAAAGAAAGAAAAAGGAAGCTGTTGACAGAACAGAGAGATTGACACTGATGATCCAGTGCAAAATCACAGATAAACTCTCATAAAAAAAATGAGCTTCATTTCATGCTCCTAGTGATGGTTTGCATAATCTCCTTGCATCTTGATTTAATCTGAGACAAAATAATTGGTAATTTATGAGTAATTCTGAAAGACTTTACATTACATGAACCATAGACACAACAGAAGGTTACCTTATCTGAAGAAAGAGCGGTTAAAAGTTGAGGTGGATTCGTTAAATCTCTAAAACAATATCTGCAAGAGTAAAAGAGATTTGGTTTGTCTTGTCTTGTCCCTCCATATACATATATACAAGAAATAAGCGTGAATAGGAAGTTATACTGACATTCAGAATCAGTCTTGACCCATTTACCGCCATCATCAGTTTCAGCCTCTGCTTCCTCCTCCATCGGCATCTTCCTCCTGTCTTCCAGTCGCTTCTTCAGGGACAGTGCTCGAGAAGAATGCTGGGAGTTTATTTTCTTGTGGAGAATCGTCCTCAAAAGCTGCATAAGAAAACGCTACATTATATATTCACACAGTTCATGCAATGCATACATCTTCTTCAGCAAAAGGACTGCCTACCTTCTCCATTCTTGACTCCTGTAGTTGAAGGGTATCTCTAAGGCTGGGTGTTGGGGAAAAACCACTTTTACAAACGAACATCTTCTTCAGCAAAAACGAAATTGATTTCTTCCCAATTGCTTTCTTACTGTTTTTTGCACAAATCTCTTTGAATTTGCCAAGTATGACACCGAGAGTCTTCTCAATGTCTTCTTCATCATCATCTTCTTCTCGTTCTTGTTTTTCTTCTATGTCGTCGTCATCTTTATTTTCAGAATCTGTGCAAAGTACATTGCTGATTCTCCGATCAACCTCCAAGCTTGATGGACAATTGAGGAATCTGTCGAGAGGAAGGTGGGCGATTTCCTTTTCCACTTTGGGTTTTTGTCTCAACAGTTTAGTGAGCTCTTTTTGTAGCTTCCCAATTTCTTCAGGAGTGAAGTCAGGAATTTGCTCAGAGGAAGATGGTTCCTCTTTATTAGTGATGTGTTTATCCATTGCTTCCTTATTATTTCCAAATGTACCAATTGCGAGTAAACCATCAGGCCAATCGCTGAACTCTTCTCGACCCTCTTGTTTTCCATCATCTAAGAAGTTCCCAATCAAAACTTTTTTCAAAAAAGAAAATAGAAGTTGAATACAAATTATAGAAGTTAAGGGTAGGAAATGTATTGGTATGTGTGCGGAGGAACAGCCAATAGTGAGCAGTTAAACTAGGACAATAATGTCTAGACATGGACAAGTACTCCGTACGTCCGGGTTCGTTAAGTCGTTTTTGTCTACTTAAATACTTAAAAATAAAACTTAATATAGTAACGAATCATAGATAAAATATCTTCCTACAAATTTACATAAACAAATTTCTTTTAGTCTAATACTGTAACTCAATATAACCATTACATTAAAAAAATGAAAACTATTGCTTTTACAATTATTCTTGTAATAATTTAATTCCTCTTTATTCATGTATGTATCAGGTACTAGTATAAGAAAAAAAATAGAAAAAGGATAGATTCTTGAGCCATCAGGAAAAAAATACCATACAATTTTATCATATGTAAAAGATAATTCTGATATGTCAACTTAAATATCATTAGTCTACCAACCTACTAAACTAGGGAAAGTTAGTTCGTAATAAACTAAGAAAATATAGGGATATGAAAAATTGATCGTATATGGCAGCTTAGATCCTTAACCTTCCATGGAAATATCACACTTTTTATAATTAGAATTATACCATTTTTATTGTCTACTTCAATTGCAGAAAAATATATTTAAGATGTATATAAACAAAATAAAAAATAAATAAAAAATTAAATTAGTTATAGGTTACATTAGATATGATGTTAATTGTTTTTCATACATTAGCATTGGACAGAAATATATATACATATATCACCTTTGGATCGTAATCATTTAGGATCGATCTATGATGAAAGGTTAAAAAATTTAAGAGGAAAAATTGAAACAGAAATGATTAAGATATCCTATGCTTGCTGGGTGCATGGGTGGCTTTTTTTTTTCATAGATCTGATCGCACATTTCCAAAGATGATCAATTTCTTCATAAAAGGTCAAAAGTTTCACAAAAACTTGTGTGAGCTAGAATTCTTAAATACATAATTAACTTTTTTATTTTTCTTCAGGCACTTTAAAAGTTAATTAACTCAAAAACCATCGTCAATAATCATCTGAAAGTGTAAACATGTTATAAAATAGGGAATCTAGCTTTGGTACAATTAAGTAAAATATATTCAACACATGAAGACACATATACATTCGTTCGTCTCTCTGGTTTTCTATAGGTTTGCTTCTATTTCTGCCATGGATGTTGTTGAAGGAGAGAAGCTGGTGTGATGTGTGTTTCAGCAGGTAATGAATAATCTTACATGGATCACAGGCCATTTTAGAGAAAGCATGCATCAAGCAGGGAGAAAGAAAAGAAGAATGAAAGAAGTAGAAAACTTACAAGTAGTAGTTGTATAAG
The DNA here is from genome assembly GCA_036885675.1 of Vigna mungo. Lineage (NCBI taxonomy): Eukaryota > Viridiplantae > Streptophyta > Magnoliopsida > Fabales > Fabaceae > Vigna > Vigna mungo. The sequence continues at coordinate 134,916 of CP144699.1, read as the reverse complement.
TGTCTGGTTTTCTGTTATCTTGTTTTCCAGCAATTTTAGTTTGCATCCAGCTGAGGAACTGAGGCAAATGACAAAAAAGATATTCATTCATTCATCCATTCTGATGGGATGAATAAGGAGAACCTAGTGTAAGATAACAGTATAATTTCGTCTCTCAAGAGAGAGAGAGGACCTACCTTCATTATGAGAGCAGAGGGAATGGATGGGCTTAGAGAATGATGGCAGCAAGTTAAGAAAAAAATATATATAAGGTGAGAAGAAATTAAAGGTGGTGATGTGGTTGGAAGGTAGTGAAGGAGTGAGAGAGAGAGAAGAGGCAGGTGAGTGAAGTGTAAAAAGAAGGAAGTTTATAACCAAGTAATTTTGTTTGTGGTGAGATCTTGGAAGCCAATGAGTGCAAGTGTTGAGCTTTGGGAGTAGAAAATTTAGAAGGCAATTTGATGGGGAAATTGAGCCTACCTCGTATCATATGGTTTAATTCCCATCTCTAGATAAATTTGAAGTCCCGGAAGAAGAGTATATTTTTAGTGATTGGTAGAAGGAAACAATTGATCGCGTAGTGTAGTTTTTGTCGATTTGGTTTGGTGTGAGATGGTAGCATAATCCTAATTAATAATGGTAGCACAATCTGTGATAGTATTATTTGCTAACGTGGATATGCTAAAGGCATGTGGTCTTGGAACTTGGGATTGAAGTTTGAAGAGATACGAAGGGGTTTTAAGTTTTAGAAGTAATATTATTATTATTATTATTATTATTAACTAGGTGAGGTGTTGTGTTGATGATGAATAAAATAAATAGTGATGGTATGGTATGGGCAGAGGGAAGAAGAAGAAAGAAAGAAAGAAAGAAAAAAAGAGATTAGAATATGGTGAGATTAGCATATATAAGTACGAGTATGTGCGACATTTGAAAGGAAGGAAGAGCACCCACACTCGCATGGGAATGTCGCTCACTTACCGGACCGATTCCTGGATTTCACCTGCTCCAATTATAATTATAAGCTAGTGCTTTTTGTACATCCACTTCATCGCTATACACTTTCACATTTTCTTCCCACACTCCCTAATGCCAATTAATTATTACCGTAAACTCAACAAATTAATATCAAATTCAACTTGATAAGACTACCTTTCCCCGCAAAGCTACAATACAACAACTAACAAACCAACCACCTACCCCGTGCCAATGTTTTCCTAACAATATAATACTCTTCATTTTCACTAAATCATTTACTACTATAAATTAAATCAAAACAGGCAATACCCTCCATTATACCTTTACATTTCAAACTATTCAATAAAATATATATTGTTTCTCTCTCATCGCAAATATATTTCTTTCTTTCAATGATGAAAAATTAGTCAATTAGGTGATGTCTTTGTATGTGAATGATAATAAAAACATGCAGTGAGATTTTTAAAAATAGTTTAAATTTATTGATAAAGTTTATAAAACAACAGTGATTGTATATGTTTTTTTACGATAATACCAAGAATTGTTAATCCTCAATGTATGTGATGTTTATATTATACTATCTGGCATAGCTAGTATTTTCTCTTCTTCCCCTTTTTGATCTTGATATGTCATGCTTGTTTAGGATATAAAAGTTATCCTCGAGATGCAGGAAAGAGAGAAGAGTAAAGTATGAATGAATGAATGAATGTTGAAAGAGAAAGAGTAAGTTATTGGGATAGGGAATGAACGTGCATGGGGTTTGGGACCATACTCAGTAAAGTAAGTAATTTCAAACGAAACTTACCAATTATGGAAAGCTTAGCACATGACTCCGCAAAAAAACACAAAAAAGGTAACTTACCATCTTGCTTATTGGGCGATCAAATATTGTCAACCTATCGAGTGCCATTAATTTTATCTTGTGAGGGTTTTATCTGTCAGCTTATTCAAATTCTTCTATTTCCTTTTCCAATTCATTAATACTCAAACCTCACAAATAAGTTTGTTAAATTATATCAGATCATGAAAGAGTACAAATTTATACTGTGATAATTTTTTTTTACGTATCAAACATGTATCAATTTTGAGATATTTATATTATTTTGACAAGTTTCCACTTCGAATATTAGTTTAAAACACCGTTTAATAAGTTTAAAAAAAGTTAGTGTTATTAGTTTCAAAAGACTATAACTATTAATTTAATATTTGAAGATTAAAATTTATTAAAATTTGAGATAATGACAAATTTTAATTTTGTGTCTAAATTTAGAAATTAAAAATATATTTAATTTTTATAAAAATAGTTTATCAAAACTTAAAAGAAAATAACAAATGTACTTGTACCTTCTATGTTTTTATTCATTCTTTCAGAGCTAATATGTCTTTTTTTATGTTAAGTTGAGTCCTTCTATACTTAGTTTGATTGTGAAAGTCTTTGGTTGGAAAGCCTATAACTAGTCAGTAAATACTATACTGATTGAATTAGACGACATGTCCTAAGAAACGTTTGATTACATAATACTTGTATGAGTTTTTATCCTTCATAGACTTAGAGTTTGTAGGAATATCCCTATGATTAGCCACCTTAATTCTTTATTAGTCATCCTAAATTATGTTTCTTATGATAATGTTGCCAACATGGACATATGAGCTCATCTCATCCCATGTTGATATGTTAGTTGAGGTCTTCACTTTGGCCTCCTGCACATTGAATACTTTACTCTAACAAAGAAAGTCATGATTTCTATTTTACCTATTTCAATTAAATACAAATGGATATAACTTTGAAGTTTTCTGGTGGTGTCATCAGCTGCTGAACATTAATAATGCACTGATGTTGATACTATAAAAATCTTTTTATTATATTTTAAAACATTAAAAGTAATGTTTATGAATGTATTTTAAAGACATAACATAAGAAGCATACATAAAAACTCAACTAAGAATCCAAAATGCAGTTTTGAATGTACTCTTACTTAATATTTGTTTGGTTTGTTTGAGTTTTGTCCTTAAGGTAGGATCAAAAGTAAACTTTTAAGGGTTCTTATATTTTCTCCGTTTGGCATTTAGGTCACCCATCTCCAAGAAAAATATAATTAAAAGTCATGGTTTTACCGTTTTGTTTGAAAGAGTTATAAGGAATTAGTCTATGGTTGTGGTGGTGGGCGCGTCGGCCCTGTAGATTTTGACATGCAGGCGTCAGGTTTGGAATCTTGAAACTACTCATTCCCTCAGTCAACCTCTACCTCCACGTATCCCTGCTGTTGCCGTTTACACATACTAAACAATTAATTCTATTTTTTAATGCTTTCAACTCTTTCTTCAATAACTTTTAAACTCTGTTTCTTATATTGAAATGTTTAAATTTTTAATCACTTTTTTGTTGTTACATAAGCTATGTATATGTGTTTATTTTTTTTATAATAGTTAATTATTTTTAATTAAAAATATTAAATTTAAATAAAAATAATTAAACTTAAAAAATAAAATTGATAAGATAATTATTTTTGTATGACTAAACTAAACTAGGTACCTATTTTTAAATAATTAATTAGATGTATGACTTTGATTTATTGGGCATTGGGTTGATTGGAGGTGGACTAAGTGACCAATGAACAACCCTTGTTATTCAACCATCTGACACTTGCGTTAAATTTTCAATGGAAGTGTTCATATCTCCGCGGTTATGTGAAGATGAAAAGTCCCAAAGTTTTAAAATGTTTACAAATTCCACAACAATTCCATGATCTCAACTAATGCAATGCAATGCAACTTCCACTTTAATATTCTTCCCCCGAAGCTTTTTTAGCATTAATTAAACAAGTTAACTTGGTCATGCTATCAATTCAATTTTATGTCTCATTTACTTTTTTATTTTAATTCTTTTCCATCTGCTGGGCCTGCCGACTGCCCTTCAGTGGATCTAATATCGCAGGAGGTGGAAAACTGAAACAAGATTTCAATAATTTGTATGGATTAATATAATTTATTAATTACAATTATTTTCTATAATTATTAAATATATTAATTATGGAGATTATATCAATTTAATCACAATACCTATTAGGTGATGGATATATAATTGAAATTTTATTTTGAATGGTTCTTAATAAGTTAATGTGTTCGAAGATTTCTATTAAAGTGTGAAATTACTAAAAAATTGTTATGTCAAAAATTTGTTTTGCATAAAACAAATCTATTTAGTATGCAAAAAAGTATTGTAGTGAGAGTAATTATTCTTGTTAACTGTTTTCTTATTTTCAAAGTCGTTGTCAATATAATGTTTTAGTTGTACGCCTACAATTAGTTTTTTATTATAAAAATTTATTTTCAGTCCAGGATGACTTTTATTTTCAAATCTGACAGATTTGATCGAATTGAACTTAAAAAAATATATTTGACGTTAATATTACTGAATAAATTTGACTTGACTTGATTTTTCGTCATAACAATATTTTCTACCTAAAAACGTCATCAATTTATGTATAAACTAATTTATGCTTCCTTATTATTACAAATATACCGTTTTAGAAAGAAATAATTTATTTTATGACAGCTTCTGGTTTTACTTTTACTTCTCCTCTAAATATTTTTTTAAAATAAAAGAAACTATAAGAGAAACTATTCTTAAAAAAAAAAAAAACAAATAAGAAAACACAACAAAGGAATCTAATGTTAATTTTTTTTTAGGATAATTGTTTTCATTCCTTACATTTGCACTAATGTGTCCGATATAATATGAAACGTATTCAGGAACATATGTTCTGGCAAAAGAAAATTATTTATTTGGGTTCTAATAAAATTAAAAAGAAATAGTTTGTTTCTGGTCCACGCGGAGTGTTTATAACAAAAAATGGTTTTGACTTGGTAGCGATGGAGAAAATATAACTGTAGATTCAGAAATAAATATGGACGAAAAGACTAAGCTGCATTGCATACTCAACTCTATTTTTGTCTTTCTTCTTTCTTCTTTCTTATTTCTGCCCTAAACATAAGAACAAACTCAACGCTTCATACGTTTTGAAAAAGAAGCAGCCAACATGCCAGTGGCTCTTCATAATCAACTCATGGGTTTTACCTCCTTTGCTTCTGCTTCCTCCAAACTGCTTCTTCACAATAATACTTTTCAACACAACCAACCCTTCTTCGGCCTCAATCCTATCTCGCTTCCTTTCCACAACACAACAAGAGCTACGAGGTTGAGAAGGGGACCAAGGTTTCCGGTAGCAGCTATCAGTCAGGATTTTATTAAGACCACACTGAGAGTGCATGCAGAGAAACCTGTGCAGTTCAAGGTCAGAGCTGTGGTAACAGTGAGGAACAAGATCAGAGAGGATTTCAGAGAGACCATGCTGAAGCATTTGGACGCCATCAGTGATAGTATAGGGACAAGAAATGTTGTGCTGGAGCTTATCAGCACTGACATTAACCCAAGTAAGCCTTTCACAACTCACCGTTATTACTTCCCACTCTCTCTTAGAAAACACGACAAACGAATCTAATGTTATTTTAATCTGCTTCTTAGAAACGAAATCTCCAAAGAAGAGCAACAAAGCAGCCCTAAAGGACTGGTCAAAGAAATCCAGTGTCAAAGCAGAGAGAGTTAATTATACAGCCGAATTCATTGTGGACTCAGATTTTGGAGTCCCTGGAGCTATTGCCGTGACAAACAAACACCAAAGAGAGTTCTTCTTGGAAAGTATAGTCATCGAAGGGTTTGTGATTGGAGCAGTTCATTTTCCCTGCAACTCATGGGTACAAGGAGAGAGGATATTCTTTTCTAACAAGGTAACCAACTTGGAAAGGTCAAAGCGTTTAATTACTATTTAATAATGCTAACCAGTTGAACATGCATTCCTTTTTTTATTATTCAAAATTTTCAACTTTCAATTGTAGACTCGGCTGCTTTGATCAAAGAAAAAGTCTTCCTCCATAATCACAAGTTACAAATCGTAAACAAGCAGCCATATATAGATTATTATACCTGTGAAATGAGTTTTCAAAATTCTTATCGACTAATGCTAGGGTTAATTTAAGCTTACGTATATCAACCACCGACAACACGGTCGCTACCCAATTTAATACACCCACTCACAGAAAGATATAACTAATAATTTATTACGTACAAGTTGTTTTATTTTTTATTCTGCTAATTCTGGGTTTTTATTATATATATATTTTTTGTAATTTGATTTATTTTGTCAGGCATATTTACCTGGTGATACACCTGCTGGGCTTAGAGTACTGAGGGAGAAAGAGTTGATAAATCTTAGAGGTGATGGGAAAGGAGTTAGAAAATTGTGTGATAGAATATATGATTTCGACACATACAACGATTTGGGTAATCCAGATGAAGGAATTGAGCTTACCAGGCCGACTCTTGGTGGAACCCAAAACCATCCATACCCAAGACGCTGTCGTACTGGTCGGGCCCCCACAGATACAGGTAACATTAACAATTCATTCACTCGTCGTCTAAGGTTGATTATTACGTACGTGACATAACACAGTAAATTGCGTTTTATAGATATGCATGCTGAGAGTCGTGTGGATTTGCCACAGCCTATGTACGTACCAAGAGACGAGCAATTCGACGAGTCTAAAATGAACACATTCGTAATCAAGAGGCTGAAGGCAGTGCTCCATAACTTGATCCCTGGCCTTAAGGCTAGTCTCTCTGCTGATAACCAAGACTTCAACCGATTTTCAGACTTTGACGACCTTTACAATGATGCCCAGCCCTTGCAAGATGAAATTATAAAGAAATTCCCACTGTCACTAGTGGTCATAAAGATACAACAATGCAGCCAAGAACTTCTCAAGTATGACACTCCCAAAATTATTTCCAGTGAGTGTCCCTTGTTCTTTTCCTTCTAATTATTATATTTTTGGCGTGAACTAATTTATCCTTCATAATTATTATATTGTTATTGTAAACAAGGTCTTGCTGATTAAACTAACGATCTCGTGCTTATCATACAGAGGACAAGTTTGCCTGGCTTCGAGATGACGAATTCGCCAGGCAAGCAATAGCAGGAGTCAACCCTGTTAACATTGAGCGGCTTGAAGTTTTCCCACCGGTGAGCAAACTTGACCCCGAAATGTATGGCCACCAAGAGTCTGCACTCAAAGAAGAACATATTTTGGCACAACTGAATGGCATGACCGTGCAACAGGTACTCGTCAAAATCTTCGACAACATGACTAAAAATGTTTTGTCGCCAAATTCCATGGCTAATCTTAAACAATTGGGACCTGGCACTAAATTTGTTACTTCGAATTTCTCAGGCAATACAGGCAAATAAGCTGTTTATGATAAACTATCACGATGTCTATGTTCCATTTGTTGACCGGATCAACGCCCTTGATGGTAGAAAATCCTATGCTACCCGCACCATATTTTTCTTGACACCGCTTGGCACTCTCAAACCAATTGCTATAGAACTTAGCCTCGGACCAAGTTCCGGATCGAAACGCGTAGTTACCCCTCCTGTGGACGCAACCACATATTGGAAGTGGCAGCTTGCGAAAGCTCATGTTTGTGCCAATGATGCCGGAGTGCACCAACTTGTTAACCATTGGTAAGCGAATCCGGAAGCAGCATATGTACTATTTAACTACAATTTGATTACATCTTGTTGGTTAACTAATCCAAAAAGAATTCTTTGGTAAACTGTGTGCAGGTTACGCACACATGCCTGCACGGAACCATTTATATTGTCTGCTCATAGACAATTAAGTGCAATGCATCCTGTTTTTAAGCTGTTGGATCCACACATGAGGTACACATTGGATATCAATGCTTTAGCTCGCCAGAAACTGATCAATGCTGATGGAATCATCGAGTCTAGTTTTACACCTGGGCGCTACTGCACGGAGATCAGTTCTGCTGCATACAAACACTTGTGGCGCTTTGACATGGAAGGCCTCCCGGCAGATCTCATACGCAGGTTAGTTGAAAACGAAAAGAGACCCATTTCTGAGTTGAACGAATCTTAATAAATGAGAGTTTCATTGCATGATCCATCGCTGCAGGGGAATGGCGGTACCTGACGCAACACAGCCAAATGGTGTAAAACTGGTAATAGAAGACTACCCTTACGCTGCAGATGGGCTTATGGTTTGGTCTGCAATCGAGAACTGGGTCCGCGCCTACGTGAAGCACTACTACGACCATCCAAGCCAGGTTTGCAATGACAGGGAGCTACAAGCATGGTACTCTGAATCAATCAATGTGGGACATGCAGATCTTAGGCATGAAAGGTGGTGGCCGAGGTTGAATGATAGTGAGGATCTTGTGTCTATACTAACCACATTGATTTGGACGGTATCCGCACAGCATGCAGCTATTAATTTTGGACAGTACCCTTACGGAGGTTATGTGCCGAATCGTCCTCCGCTAATGAGAAGATTAATCCCAGAAGACGAAGAGGAAAAAAAGAGTGAAAAAGAAGCGAATTTCATGGCAGATCCCGAAAAGTATTTCCTAAATGCGCTGCCAAGCTTGTTACAAGCTACAAAATATATGGCAATAGTTGACACACTCTCTACCCACTCACCGGACGAGGAGTATTTGGGGGAGCGCCAACAGTCATCCATTTGGTCAGGCGAAGCAGAGATCATCGAGGCATTCTACAACTTCTCCGCAGAAATGAGAGGGATAGAGAAGGAGATTGAGAGAAGGAACTGTGACCCAACACTCAGAAACCGATGTGGCCCAGGGGTTTTACCTTACGAGTTACTTGCACCTACCTCTCAACCCGGCGTTACATGCAGAGGGATTCCTAACAGTGTCTCCACGTAAAATCTCACCTTCACCCACCCATTACCAAGTTTTGTCACATATATTCATTCTTATTTGCAAATATGTCTATGACCAAAATGTGCGTGAGTTCACTAATTCACGGAAACAACTCTACTGTGAATGTGATTGTAATTTCCAACTTGTACGCACACACACGACACGATACTAATTTTAATTTTTTTATTAAATTTAATTATTCGTTTTTTATTTTTCTGTTATTCCTTCTTCTCCTAGCTCTCCTCTCATTCTGCTTTCTCCATTGTCTGTCCCCAATTGATGTCGTTAGTTCCTGACTGACATTGTAATATAAAAAACACATCGGCATTTGTCACTTTTCTCTTCAATACCAATTTTGCAAAAAGTATGTCTTCACATGGTTTTTGGTATTTATGTTTATGGGATGGAGAAAAAACGAATTATGTGGAACAACTTTCAAGCATATTTGTCATCGCTTTCGTTCAACAAAACCTTGCTTCATTCTTATAGTATATATATTTTTCTTAAACTTTTTTAAGATGGTTTATTACAACTTAATTTTAACTTAGACATCAGGATTGAACGTCAGAGTATCAACTTATATTGAATTCAAATTTGTATGATTGAGAAATACTAAAGATTTCATATTAAATTTGATAACATCGTTAATGAAACAGATTGACATAAATATTAAAAAATGTCATAAATAAACTATATATATATATATATATATATAGAATTGTGATGGTAATTATGGAGTAAACAGAAAGGGCATTAACAAATCTTAAAGGAAACGGAAAAGATACGGCACGGAGAAAGAAAGGGTTGAGAAATCAAAAACCAAAATCTTGACCTCATATTGACAAGCTTGGAACCGATGGATGGAAGTCCAGTGTCAAGAGAATAACAAAAATTTACAAGTGTGGGACAAAAAGAATAACGAAAGACCTGAGACAATTAGCTGATTGGTGAGGTTGCATGAGGAAGTCGTCAAAATTAGGGCCAGTAGAATATCCATCGCTCGTCCGCAAAATCTATATACACAACCCTGCAGTGTTCCCCACCGTTTCATTACCGCACTATTGAGGGACAAAATTTACTGGTGATTGAAAAACCAATCAAAAAGAGCTCAAACTTGATTTCATCAAAAACAAATCGTAACTACCTTCTGTAGAAAGAAATCAAACCCCAAACTAGGAGACGGCCAAAAAACAAAGCCTTATATATTATATAAGAAGAGGACTCGCTAATTTTTCCAATACAAGTATGCTATCTGAATACAAGGCTTCCATTCTGCTGCAGTCTCAAGTTTTCCACTACTGACTGATAGAAAGATTTTAGTGCCTTTAAATCTCCACCCTGCACCAAAATATCGTACTATTTTAGCCCACCACAACAGATATTCATCCGGTGATTCACCTATTAAACAACAAGCACTACAATTCACACTTTACTTAGTAAGACATTACAGAGCATAAATAATCTATCTTTTCATCAAATTACTCTCAACATAAGCATGGCAGAGAAGAAGTTCCAGGATGTTATATGGGGGAAAAAAGAACTTCGATTATTTCAGTACGACTATATTCTAAACATTTCACCGCTATAAACTTTTATTACCTGCAACTTTTGACGATATTGCTCTGCCAGATCTTGTGGGCTATGTGCAGAAGATAATCCTTTTGATACAAAATGAACCAGAAAATCATCCCCAAATTTTTCATACATTACCTTCTGTGCCAGAACGATTTCTCCAAACAAAATAAACTGTACAGGAAATCGAAAATAGAAGGAAGAAGAACATGAGCACTAAAAATTGGCATAAACCATCAAAACACTTAAATAAATATACAATATCCATCTTCCAAAGTAACAAACACCGAAAAACCATATACTAGTATGCTCCGATTACACCGTTATAGTTAGTTGACCATACTCTCATACAAATATTCCCTCTTTTTTCTTTTTCAGCTAAACAAATTTCCTTCAAACAAACCAAACGCAGGGGAGCCCATTAGACAAGCCAAACAATCTGTTTGGTTCAACTTATTTTGAAAACATATTAGCTTATTTTTTTCATACTATCTAATCAGAGATTTTGAAAAATATGCATTTTCTTTAGAACAAGAGTTTCAAACATGCACTTATTTCATACCAAATCTAAGATCAAGGAGACACCCCTGAATATACAAACACTTTTAAACAAATAACTGTAAGACTGAGAATGAAATACTGGACGGATTTGATCAATTTTATTTCAAATTACAATGGATACGATAAAAACAATCATTAATCCATTATGATCCACTAAAAATTTAATTAAAAAATCTTAATTCATCCTGATCTAATTGATAAAAAATCCAATTCAATCTATCCATTAACAACTTTTTCATGAATACAATTCATCCATAAAAATAATATATTTTAAGAAAATTAGAAATCTTTTTTTAAAATTATATTTTCAGAAATAAAATCTGTGAAAAAAAATTTAAAATATATTTTTAAAAAAAATTGTTAGAAAAGTAAGCTTAAGAAATAATTAATTTTGAAAAAAAAAATGGTTGGATTAATTTTCATCCATTAAGTAGTGTTGGAACACAATCGAGTCTTGTCAAGTTTTCCATAGAAGAAACTTCTTGACAGGTTAAAATTTGATCACTAATATGATAAAAATCTAGATTCACTGCATAGAGGATCATAACCATATAAACTTATCCAACATTTTTTTGTATCTCAACTAATGAGTGAACTACCAAGAACATTTTCAATTCCTCAACTATTGATTGAGATTTAGCAATGAAAGATGTCATGTCATTATCAGATTACTTGAGGGACAAACGATTAGCAGATAATGTATGAGAGGGAAGAGAATAAGAAAAGAATTATCTAGGAACTAGATCGAGCACAAAGCTATGAACAACTTTTCAATAAACTTTATTTAAGATAACTTATTCTAACCACTATCATAAAATCCTATGAAGATTAACTACATTATATGGAACCAAATACTCAACCTAGCTGGAATCCCCATATGACTTTGATTACGTTCAATTATTTTCCATAAAGAGCAAGATAACTCTGGACATAATAAACTCCAATTACTATCCAGGCAAAGCAAAGAGTTCTCAAAAAGAATTCTTTAGATGATCACATTTAGACAATTTCAAATTCTAAAATCAAGAGGCATATTTATGTTATAATCTATTGTTGAAAGTATTTCAATTCTATAATTATGTAATCTGAGCCCTTTATATTCACGATCCTCCTATTATTACTTCAAACAAAGCATACTTATGAGTGGTCTTTATTGCAGAGTGCTTCAATTGTCCCATGGCATAGGTCAGGTAAGACTAGGTCACAATCCAGACATGGCACTTACATTGTTATGCTCTTAAGATGAAAGAGTTGCAGCTTAACTATCAACTATAACTTTTGGTCTAGTAATAAGTGTTCAATCCTACAATTGGCCTCACAGCTAAGGTTACGAATTTGATTCCTAATGGGACAGTTGTTGAGGGAAATATTGTTGTAAGTAGCATCAATTATCTCGTGGCATGTAGGCCAAGTGGGCCAAGTCACAGTCAAAGAGATTGTTTCCTAGTGAGGCAATTGTTGAGGGGAAAATTACTGCAGGATGCATAAATTGTCCCATGACATAAGTCAAGTGGACCAAGTCACAACAGTACCCCTTATGTAGAAAGAGTTATACCTTGGCTATCAGTTCTAGCTTTTGGCCAAGTGTTAAGAGCTTGATAGAATATTCCCTCATCCACATCATTGTTTTTGTTGTACATGTAAATTAAATTTTTAAATTCTGCTTGGGAGCTTCTTCTTTTTTATTTCTTGAACTTCCTCAAATGACATCCATTTTATTAAAAACAAATAAGCAAATAGTTTTCTTCAAGGGACAAAGAATGAGACCCCGAGCTCTTCTTTATATTATGCAATATAAACAATCTTATATAACAAGCAGCCAAGTGAGGACTAATAATATACGCAAAGGTTTTGAACAGTAGTATCATACCACTTGAAAGAAACAAAGTGACAAAAAGAATGTATAAAACAATAATTCATGTATCTTACAGTGTTTGCATCATGGAAATCAAAAGATCTGTCCAGCACACTGTACAAACAACAGTTTATAGCAAATGCTTCAATCACAAAACTTCGAAAACCAGGAACCTGAAAACCATTAGACATTTAGGAAAAAATTATAAAAAATTGGGATTGAGTAGAAGTAACTAGAATATACCTTTTCTTCGTAAGGCTGGGCACACCAATCTTTAATTAATCTAATAAAAATCTGTACACATGCCTAAATTGTGAAAATAAGTATGATTTAGAATGTATGTTTTGTCAAAAAAAAAAAAAAACCTGGTCCAGGAAAAATAATGACTCAGTTGAATAAATAGAAAACACTATACATACCTTTCTTACAAGGATATCCTTATGATTACAAGAAGAGAACAAAAGCAACTGCATCACTGGATCCAGGTATGCTTTACATTTTGGGAAAAGAAATACAGGAGACAGGTCATGTGTAGTAATCACATGAAGAAAAGTATACAATGTTCGCTGAAGTTCTTGCAATTCACGAACTTCCTGAAGAAGGAACATAATAATGATAATCGTATAATCATGCACATATAATTGAGACAGTTTATAAGCAAAGAATAAGATAGATGATAACGCAAAAGATGTTTTTCTACAATGGATTTCACATTTGAAACAATTAAGTAATGAACTAAGAACAAAACTCACTTTATACCACACAGCATAGCGACTAAGTAACAGAATAGATAAGCAGTGTCATTGTTTATATCGGAAAGTTCCTCTAATTGCGGACGCTTAGCCCACCTTAGTTGTGATCTCTATAGGAGCTGCCTTAATTGAAGCCTCAAGGGTGGTGTTTAGTTCCAAAGCAAGAGATATGACTTACATAGTGTTAAAGTATAGGAAAGAGAAAGACATTGAGTTGAAACCGTACGTTTCAAAGATAACAATATGATAAATAAAGGAGAATTTATATCCTCTAATAATAAAGATACAATGCAGGAATAATAAAATTGTTCCTGATAATACATACATGGTCTACATATCCTTGATCATATAAGATCTGCTCCTTATTATAAATCATGGAACTCCTAGAATTCGGGCAAATCTTACCTTAAGTCAAGTTTGAGGGATTGTTGGACACTAAGTCCAAGTTCTAAGAAATTCCTCAACCTAAGTTCGTCAGATAGTCATATTGTAGCTCCAAAACATGTAGAAAGTAAAGAAAAAAAACAAACATAGAGAAGTGAACATTTGACAATAGAACAAACAACAAGCACAATTACTATAGCACAAGCACAAACTTCTTAAAATTTGAAGAAAAGAAATAATCAAATCATAAAGACCAATCATATAACAAAGCTAACTTAAAGCAAGTATTAGAAGAGAAGGAAAAATGTATGGAGTTATTTATTAGAAAATTGCAACAACATTTTCATACCTCAGTGATTGCATCAGGACCAGGAGAAGGTAACCCATTTCTAGGAATAACACTGAATATCCGCTCAACAACAGCTGGAAATATTTCCTCCAAAATGTCACGCACCAAAGTATTGAACTTACAGATAAGTTGATTGAGTAACAAAAGAAAACCAACCATTTGCTTTGGCTGCAATAGAATGTAAACAGGACATTACACAGCTTTATCTTCACCCAAAGCCAAAATAAACAACCTCATTCAGGTGCAAAACATGTATTATATTTTGGGGTTTTTATATAGGGGGAGGAAGATGGAACTTACAATACTCATACATTCATAATTTCGCATGAAAAGATATTTTAGATATTTCCATATATAACAGCCAACCTTAAGATTGGTATAAATAAACCCTTCAAGAAAATAAACTAAATCATATAATGATACTATAGAATGGTAGTACTAAGATGGTTCTTAGGCACTTCCCCAGGACCAGCCAAAACTTCAAGTTAATCTGCATGGGCCAGGATTCTTTTTTTTTAAGAGGTTGTTTCATCAGAATTCCCTGGGAAGACTACGAAGATGTATTTAAACATATCAGTAAATCTGTATGGCAGAGATCAAAACTTGAAGAGAAACTCCGCCAGAATATATTTAGACAATCCAGTAAATGCATGTTGAAGATATCACAGCAGTGGACAAAACCAGTTAAGAAAATGGTTGGAATGAAGAACAAAGGTCACGGACAGCTTGATGGAGGACATTACAGTGGTGATTATGAAAATGGTTGCAGCAACAAAGACAACTAATTTGAAGGAACAACCATGAAAACAGTAGAATTCTAGCGTTGAAAGATTTCAAAAGCAGACTGATAATGGCACAGGTCTGGAGGAAGGTACTGTAACGTTCTAATACTATATTGAAATAAAAGGTTTCACATATAGAAGGAAGAGGAAATAAGGGAGTGAAAAATTGAATTTGATATTGATTTGATGATATGTTCATAAAACCTAAAGGCACAAGTCATTGATTAAAGTTATAATCCTAACTAAACAAAAGGAAAAAAAAAATCAAGAGATGAGGAAATAAAGTAGAATGGCATAAAGGGAATCTAATCTAAAGGACAATCTAAGATAATCTAGATAATACAAGATATTTTGGACATTTTCATATATTCTACCATTTCAAATTAGGATCAAAGTCAACGAATGATGCACAAATAAGTTACTATCCCTATGAAGTTTTGATTATTGTAAAAATATATGGGATATGATACGTATAAAATACATACCTAGATAACTATAGAAGTTCCTAAAACATAAAAATAAATAATTGCAAATCCTCAAACCCAAATAAAGAGCATACTTCCTGGACATTACCAAATAAAAGTTATAAATCATTGCAACCTTAAATCACTTCCTATTATTGTCTACAAATAGAAATAGAATCAAACTCATACCTTCGTTGAAATCATCCATAAATAGGACATTTTCCATTTTTGTCTCATTAAGGGACAATTCTACTATGTTTCTATATCATACATGCTTCCATGTCTCATAATTGAATTGGATTTTCACTAACTTTTTAAGAGGATTGGAAACCTCATGGATACATATCAGTGAAGTATATAATTAAGTAAATGAAAGTAGATGTTTCATAGTCGTCAACCAACCACTCCAAGAGTGTTACCACCGATACTACAATATTACACATTCTCCAAAAACACATTCATATGATACAGAAAAGCGTCAAAAAATCATAAACAGACAATCTTTTTCCCATCCTTTAAAAAGCCCATACCCTTGTAGTCCCCATTACCATTTTGAATTCATCTTGGAACTAAAAGGGATTAAAAGGTATTTAAAATAAAATCCCCAGGGACTAAGGGTCTTTTATAGGAACTAAAAGGGGAAAATCTTGCAACTATAGGGACCAAATGAATAACTAATCTACCAAAGATGACAAGATACAACAGACAGTCAGACACCCTGCAGTTAGAGGAAAGGAATATTCTAAAATGCCAGAAAGAATTGAAGAAGGAATAAATTATCGGCAGGGTTACAGCAACATCTGTGCAACATACTAAAATCTCAGGCTTAATTATCATATAAGCAAATGCATATCGTTCCTAATGGGATCATATATTCAAATGGTCCGACCATGGGAAGATAAGATGTGAGAGGAATATTATTCTCAATGTCATCATATTCCAATGAGAGGAAATTTTCAACACGCCATTAGCAAAATGCAAGGAAATGTATTTATATAAAGATTAAAAAAGATTTAAGTTAAAGAAATTAGAGGTAGTGTGTACTTCAATTTCTTCAAGTAACTGCTTCAATGCCTTTGGAAGGTAAGGAAATACAGACGCTCCAAGTGTATCCACCATGCGATGTATAAAAGATGTGACCTACATACCATGTATGGATATTACATAAAATTTACAGATCTACTTTACGCAAACCATTTTTGAATCACTAAATTTAATTCATACCTTGTTTCGCAGAGGTTCTACTTTTGGAAATATAACAAGAACTTGAAGAAGTACATCCAGTGTCTACATAGAAGACAGCACGACAAGATTTAGCAAAACAAAATATTAAGAAACCAAACACAGGTTCAGTAGAAACAGACACAGGCTTACTACGAAAAATTATCAATCACACAAAGCATTATGCAAAGATGGGTTCTATACATTATATGGCAAAACTCCATTTTCATCTATAAGATTGTAGCAAGATTACTTTCTAAGGCTTTAAACAAAAAAGACAGAAACTATACATCTGATAAACCATATACAACTCCAGGGAATATGAACCAAATAATTTTGAAAATACTAACCTGCTTAAACATGAGACCAATTGCAGGGCGACTAGCAGTTACAAGTCGCTCGCTAAAGCCCTATATCATGTAAAAAATAGTAAGAATGGACGGAAAACGAAAGTATTGATGTATTTTACCACAATACTACCCTTTAAACTTCAAATTAAGACAAACAAACAAAATGTAAATCTTTTTATCACTATTTGTTGAATTTTGAGGCTTTTATAAGAATAAATAAAAGTTGGGAAAAGTAGAAGTCTAAATTAGAAAAAACACCTTACTGAGAGAATTAATTGCCATGATAATTTGCTGGATTACAGCAATTTTTGCATTAGCCTCCTCAGCATTCAATAACTTGGCATTTATAAGCAATGCCTCAACCTGTATTAACCGACGATAGGAAATTATATGCACCAAAACCAAACACAATAATCTCAAAAGAAGAAATGCTTCTGGAAACATGGGTACACATAACTTTTATGAAGTATCTTGCAATCTTTTTTTATTATTTTATTGATTAGAAAGTCTCTTGCATTTTTAAGTAAAAAACAACCTGCTGACAAAGAGGACTGAGCAAAGAAGATAGATAATCAGATTGCTTTTCAGGCTGGATATCTTCTGTTCCAATCAATAAACCAATTGCCTGTCAAAGTGCCTCAATGAATATAAGAGAAGAAAAAGAACAAAAATAATCATAGAAATGTCCATAATCCTGAAACATTGGGAGAATACCTCAAAAATGTGGCTACCATCTTCTGACCCTGATAGCTCTTCTGCTGTATAATTCATAATAGTGAATTGGGCAACAGTGTCTTGCAGGCTCTGAATTTAACAGAACATTTCAAAAAACCGAGAAGACAGATGGTGGAAGTGACCAATCACACAATCCATCCATGCACATCAAGGACAACCAAAGAGTGCAAGTCAGGAATAATTTATATATAATTTTGTTTATTTAATGTAATGTTGAGTACATTTTGAAAACAGAAACACGAAATAGGGAAGGATTATATAATTACTACCTGCAAAATAGTCTCTATAAAAGGCACCAACTTCATCTTCAGCAATTTAACAACCCTCATAAACAAATAACTGGCTCTACGACTAACATTGATGTTTGAATGATGTATGCCTCTTTCATCAAGAAAGGCAGCTAGAACCATTGGAATATATTGAGTATTATCCTGAATAAACTTAATATATCTTGTCACTGTCTCCAAGTAAACAAGGGCAACAAGCCTATTAGAGTGACAAGGAAACCTTGTCGATAGAAGCATAATCACAAGCTCACTCAACAATCCACTCCCAGTTTTCATGGCTTCCTCACTTATGGATTCTCCAAGTGCATATAAAAGAGAAAGTGCACCTTCCACCTCCTCCACATTGCTATTCGAAGATCTAGAAACAGCACTTGCCAACGAATTTCTAATAAACATCTGAGTTACATCAGGTGCTACACGACCCACAGTGCGAAGAAGAACAAACAAATCCTTTCTGAACTCTACCATCCTATCCTCCTCCTCTTTACCAACTTTGTCCATCACATCAAGATTAGTGCGGTATGCGGGGTCGTAACGGATTAGCACTAGGATAACTTCCAATATCTGCCCCAAGTGAAGTAGCTGTTTCTCCCGCAAAGGAGTAAAACTCTTTAAAATGGCAACATAACCTGAAAGAAATTGAATGATGTTGAATGTAGCATCTACCTCAAAATTCTTCATTACATAGAAAATGGAGGGTAAAACTTCACTCAAAAGCTCCATAGAGATTCCTTTAGCATCCTCAGAATTTATGCGTTTGAAGCAATCCAAGGCCTCTACAGCATACCCAGTAAGCAATGCAGCTATATCAGAGACCATTTCAGCATCGCCGTTCTCAGTCACTAACCTGAGTACACGACTAATACGAAGGCTTTGCAACAACGACAGTTTGGATTGGGGATCCATTCGCTTAGAAACAACTGCCAACAAGCATCTGACTGCAGCACCACGAAGCTGATCAGACAGATGACCAACCAAAATCAAATCAAACAACAAAGGGATAAAAGCATCATTAACTATCAACCCGATGTCTATCCAAGAAATATATCTCCTCATGGAATCTAACACACTAGTGCATAGCTCTTGATCAGAATTCCGATACATAGAAACAATGTCATACCAGGCCCTGACAATCTGAGAGACACACTGCTGTCTCATTGCATCTTTAACCCGGCTCGCAACAGTCAATTCCTCAGGGGTTCTAGGGTAGTCCAAACTAATTAATTCATCATCCAGGGCATTCAAAACTCGACAGAACATGTCTATGACCACGTTTCCTTTGCTCAAGTGTGGAAAAAAATCAACAAAGACGGAGGACCAGACCAAAGGGTAATCGAAGTAAATCAAAGTTATCAAAACCTGTGCAAGCTTGTTCTTTATGAAGGCAGGGCCTTCCAAAATCCTTGTGAGGTTCTTGTCTTCGAGGCACACTATTGAAAAGACGGAGCCCCTGATCATGTGCCTCTCATCTAGGGTCATTGTCAAGTACCGTGTTCGAATGACTTCATGTAAGGTCTGTAGGCACCAAAACTGGACTTGAACAAGATTTGAAAAGCATAATTTTTCAATGCAAAGTCTACAAATTGATGGCTTCTCCTTAGTAGCGTTACAGTAAAGTTTGGCATGTTTCTTCAAATCATCGTCAAGGGCTCCCGATTCATCAAACATAATAAGAATCGCTTTATCCAGATCATCCATAGTGTTGTTCAAAAGAGTGGAGTTGCGGCGTGGGGTAGGGGTGTGGGAGTTTCGATGGATGGGTCTCGCAAGGGCAGGTTTTGAGTTGCCTTCTCGGACTTGCCTTCTCGGACGGATCAATGGAGGAAGAACCCAATAACATAAATACGGGTTAGGGTAGGGTTTTTGTTCGCTTCTATCACTTTCTCTCTGTATCTGCTGTCTGCCTCCCTGTTCAAGGTTTTTCTTAATAGTAATGGGAGGGATTTGGATTGCCGTTTAACTTTTGATTTTATTTTATTTTTTTTATTTCCTAAGCACAATCTAATAGGTTTTCTTATGAGAGGGGATTCTAATTATCTTTTATATTAAACATTTTTAACTTCAGCTGTGTTTTTTAACAAATCACTAAAATAATTATTTAATATTTTTTCTTGATCTGTTATAATAGAGTGAAAATATACATAAATACATTATATAAGATTATTATTTATACCCATGTTTGAAAGATCAGTTTGATTGAAACATAATAATTCAATCAAGCAATTGGTTCAAATAAACCACAAAATCAATTTAAAGAATAATAATTGATAAAGGAACTTAAACATTGGTCAAAGGTAAAATAAACCATCAAAAAATGATACAAATTTGATTCAACCAGACAAATAAAGAAAAATAGTTAATAATGTATCATTTTTTTAACTTTAATTTCATTAGCAGAAGATTTTTTCTTAAAAACTTAACATAAAATATTTGTTTATATAATATATATATATATATATATATATATATATATATACACACTTTAAATTTCTAAACTATACAATTTTACATAATTTAAAATATATTTTTAAAATAAATTTTCAATTGTACAGTAAAAAAAGTAAAAATACTATAAAAATGCTAACAAAATTCTTTTTAATCCATAATGCTTGTATAATTATTATTCATAAAAATTAAGTTTAAATTTATGTTGTGCTCACTTATTCTGATTTACTGTTTAAAAAGATTAGAAAAAGTAGATTTACATTGACGATCTAATGATATGCAAGAGACGAAGAGCATAAATTTATGAGATTATTCCCTTTTCCCATCTTTTTTTATGTGATATAAACAACATTTTTTACAATAATGTCCTTATTTTATTATTATTGTTATTATTTTGACATGCATGTAGAAAAAATTATTTAAAATAACCATTAATAATCAAATACATAGTTTTTCAATTATTGTTTAAATGAAAAATTAATATAATGTGTCAATTAAATAATAACTATAATAATATTTAATATCTAAATATTTAGTATTTATTTTTATACCAATTGCCCAATTGCATTTTATTCTTTATTTGTTATAATAATTTTTATTACAAATAACTTATTTATAATATTTTATAAACAAACAAAAAATAATTTTCCTAAAACAGTATAGTTAATTATTTATTAGTTTTTTCTAATTCTAATATTTCAAAATAATTTTTATCATAAAATATCTTAACCATAAATAATATTTTATATTACTATAATCATTAAAGGTCATTTACTAATCTACATTTTTTATTTATTAAAATATATTTTTTAAATTATCAGTCAAATCTTATAAAAAAATTTATAAATTTTATTTTTAAATTCATTCTCATTCATCTCTAAATTCTTTAAAAAAAATCATGAACATACTCTTAAATTTATTCACTACCTCTCCTGCAAATTCGTGAACACAACCTTAGTAAAAAAATTAGAATAACATGTTTATTCAATTAGCATTGCAAATCAAAACATTCTTATTTCAAACCCAATTTTTCATTTAATAAATTGTCAAATTTTCAATTATTTTATATTATTTTTAAAAATTAAACATACTTTTAATCTCTAAATTTATATATATAATTAAAAATTGCTTATGTTTCAAATTTTAATACAATAGATTTCAAAATTTTAAAAATAATTAATATAATTCTTTTAACTCAATTTAATACATTTTCTTTTTCCAATCAAACATGTTTTAGAATGAAATTCCTTTACCCTATGTTAACACATTTCAGTTCAAAAGTCAATTTGAAATACACTTTAACAAATTCAACAAAACTAAAATTATTAAGTTAAAAAGATTATATTCATTTTTTTATAAAATTTTGAAAAAAAATATTCAAAGTTTAAGATAAAAATAAATTTCACTATTACATCCAAGTCCAAGTTTAAAGAGTAAAAAAATATTTAATATTTTAATAAATATGAAACAAGCCCAGATTATTATGTAATAAAACCGAAAGAACGGAAAATTGGAACGTGGTGGTGAAGGAATAAAAACCTCCATCCATTCATTTTTAAAAAGAGATGAAAGGCACTTGAATCCTTACATTTCAAAATCCCAATTATAGTCTATAATTTTCCAATAAGTGATTAATTTTTAATTTTCTTAACTTCTTTGACTCTAGTTTTCAACGGGAAGGACCAAGTGAACTTACAAAGTAAGAAATTAAAGAGGTGATTTTTCTAAGTCCTGACTAGATTAACCAATGCCTCATTCCTTTTCTGTAATCACCACAAAAACATCCTTCAATGACCACTTCCGTCTGTCAGTTTTTGCTGGGGGATTAATGACTGCCCTCTCTGCATTTGCTATACGGTAGCCAATCACAATCTCTCTTCTCTGTCGAGCCCGTAACATTATCTCATAGAAACTCAATTCTTCACCTTCAAAAAGGTATAGATCTGCTGGCCTTATATGCATCTCATTTCCCTAATAGAATTCCAGAAAAGAAAACTCATTAAATTATGAAGCATGAAATGAAATTAAATGTTTTAATTCAGGTTAGCTGCCAGGGATGTGAATTTATCAATTTGCTATAACATAGGAACTACATAAGGTAACCCAAAACCAAACATGGCAGACCTTTCAGTACTTTTGTATTAATGTACGCAAAACATGTAATATAATCTGTCCCTTAACTCATTAAATTATGAAGCATGAAATGAAATTAAATGTTTTAATTCAGGTTAACTGCCAGGGATGTGAATTTATCAATTTGCTATAACATAGGAACTACATAACGTAACCCAAAACCAAACATGGCAGACCTTTCAGTACTTTTGTAATAATGTATGCAAAACATGTAATATAATCTGTCCCTTAACTTTATCAAAAGTGTGTACCTCCTCCGCAAAGAGCTCCTCCAGTACATCATTTATCTGCCGATCTTCTGCAACCATGGCCAAAGCCATGCTGACAAGTTCATTTGATAAAACATAATCACTAATCCTTGACATAGATAGAAGATTTTTTGTCCTAGGATCCAAAATTTCACTAATTATAACACTTTTATCAGAAGCCTGCTTCATTTCCCCAATCCATGAGCCTTTAGAGAAGCTTCCTCCACGGACTTGACTGGCCATTGCTACATAAGGAAGACGCCTAGCCTGAAATAGAACATCAAAAGCTTCAGAAATAATATAACAAGAAAAGACAAGATTATTGAAACTCCCAAAAAACAAGTCAAATATGTAAGCTTCAAGGGAAACTAGGATCAGTTAATAAGGCTTACAAGGATGAAAAAAAATAATTTAAAGTTCATCCAGTAATTGATCCTTAATATTCATGAGTAGAAATCATGAAGATCATTCAATCGTGTTTACAAACAACACCGCATAGACTATGTAATTGGTGTTGTATCACCCTCACAAAAATTACCGTACCCACACATAACATTTTGCAGCGTTAAAAGTGATACCTGAATATAAATATAATTTTAGAGAAAAAGTTCAACACCATGCAATTTTAATTAAGTGTTAAAATAGTTAAGTATAAAAACATGATTATGCTTCATCTAAAAGATGATAGTTTTACTCAATAACAGAGCATGTAAAACACAAATATTTCGTCAAACAGACAATACAACACAATACAGTCTTGTTTTACGTCTATCATGACACAAATGTGCTCATACGATAAGGACATAGATCTAAACTAACTTCGTACTAAATGTAAACACATACATGCGTATTTTATGTTCCAGGGTATGTTTACTACCCTCTGCCAAAGAGATCTATTAGCTAAGAGTTAAGAGCTGCATTTCAACGACAAATCCCTTAACTAGGCATTGTCAACTCGACAGAGGAAATACTTTGTACAACTCTGCAATTTAGACAAACCAAGGAAATGCATGTTGTCCAAGAACAAGAAAAGAGCATCCATTGTTGCATGGAGTGCATTAAATGCATTCATCAATATCAAACTCTCCAGACAAGAGGAAGACATACAAAAAGAGCAAAAGCTACTCAATGCCCCAAAAAGGTTTCACAATGGTTACTTTCTGCAAAGCCTATATAAAGCAACTCAAGAACAAGAAAAAAGTGAGAGACTACATTGTGTAGTAAAAAAAACACTACTAAAATTTTCTGAACCAACAAAAAGCTTTAAAAACATTGTTCATGTTCAATTTAGCAAGCTAGAAGAGAGAGAGAGAATCAAACTTATATACCTCAACATACGATCAACCTCTCTAGTCTAGGGATTGGTGAGAGGCTTGAGTTCAAGTAGTTTAGTTCCTTTCCTACTTTTCTTAGTCTTGATTTTGTTCAGAATAGGTACCAACTCCCTATGTTTCGGGTTGTATGGTTTTATGGTGGGTGGTTTGCTTTGCTTCTTTTGAGCGTGGGTTTGGTTTGGTCTCCCCATGTCTTTGTACTTTTTCTTTTCTTTTTTAATATGTTTTATGTGATGGCAACTGAAAAATAAACTTTGGAGTTACAACTTACCTAAGATGTCAACATTCATAGGAATGCTTAACGTAAGTTTTATATAAAAAAAATATTCATATCATATTTTCTTATTTAACGTAATCAAATCATATCTTTAACAGTTGTGGTGTAAGCCTAGTTGAGATTTTAATCAACATAGTGATGTTTTTGCATGCCTATTTTCATCAAAGAAAAAAGGTGTCACAAGCTATAGCCTTGATTTGTAATTTCTATCCAGACTCATCTATATATATATATACACACACACACACACACACACACACATACATGTATGTACACAGATCAGTAAAGGAATGCACTCGTTGATTTTTCCCTAAATAATAAAAATATGCAATTTTCTATCAACATCAAATGCTTGCACGTTATTTTTTAATGACAATAGTTGTGCTTGACATGATATTCAGGTAGGGGATGATAGTGTATGTTTAGTAGCAGAACAAATCGGCTAGTATATACAAAGACTATTATCAAAATATATCATATCAAAGTTTAAATTCCGTTGCGATAGAAACTCACTTGTATGTCACGAATTAAAAGTAGAGTGGCAAGAGATCTAGAGTCAGCTTGAATAGCTGAATCCTCTACTGATTCATCAGCCAAAATCAATATCTGCAAAGGTCAGAATTTCACCACAATCAATTGAATAAATTCTAAGTGTTGTAGGCAAATTTTAAATTATTCCCTGTAGTGAAAAATTGTATATGCAATAAGCAGTAATTATGGAATTACTTTTCTTGATATTAAAAAAAAAACAATATACGAGTATTTAAAGGAAAACGAAATCCTAATAAAAGGAAAGTAATCTCCTGAACTAAAGGAAATAAATCTCCAAAAGTAAAGGTTATAAATCAGGAGCATATGTAGCAAATAAACTCCTAATCCCAATCCCTTAATTTTAGGGATTTCTTACAAACAAATCTATACTTATTATTCAATTCAATCAATCTATATTTATTATTGTACAGTAAATGTTTAATGTTGGCACCAATATTTCAACACCCATATTATACAGTTTAACTTTAACCTAACCCCCAACTTGCTTCCATATAGAAAGAAAAATCCACCAAGGTCCTGACCAGCATCAAAAGTGTCATGCATCAAGAATGGAGATAATGTAGCAAAGACACTTGTAAAAGACAAACTAATAAATATCACTTACTGAATCAAACGATTCCAAAGGAAGGCTTTCCAAGTGGCGACGTATAACAGCATTCCCATCCCGATTAACCAGAGATATATTTTCTAGTCGATTTATGTCAAGGCCACCATCAGTTAGCTTCTTTTCTCTTTCTTTTTCTGGAACATCATTGAACATCCAGAGTTCTGATCCATGCGCTAAAGATGCATCCAAAACCTAAACAAATAGAGAGAACTTGAACAGGCCCAAAAAAGTATTGACACCCACCACAAATAAACAGTTGCAGGGGCAGAGGAATTCCGTCACTCCCCCAAAACATTGCTTAATATATCATATCAAGCGTAACTTTTTATCTGGCTCTTAAAATTAAAGGTTTTATATATTGCCTTAGAATACGTTAATCAAAATTGAATAGGTCGTATTTATGGTTTATAGGTGTTAGATATTGTTAAAATATCATTAGATAATGTTAGTTACAATATTACTACGTGTATTTGAGCTTAGTACATATTTTCCTGGATGATTTTTTATTACAAATACATTACCCTATGTGTGTGTTATGTTTTACACAAGGGAACTAATCTTATACCTAGTTTTTCACTATTTTCACAATAGGCAAAGTGTACCGAGTTTAGAGGAAACAAAATTTCCTCTAATTATGTGTATTTATCATAATAAACTATTATTGCCTTGTTTCGTGGTGTCATTCAAACACATGGGTTGAACATGTTATGCCTCCATTTCTCTATTTCATACACTATGGTAACTGAAGTAAAGAAAAAACGGGACCATAGTAACAAATTTCTTATACAATTACCATTATCATATCCTCCATATCACGCCTCCAACCACAGAAAAGAATCCTCTCCGGAGATTTTGGATAAACAAAGTCTTTGGGCAAGCTTCCCCTCCAAACCTGAAATCAAAGGGGGCAAGAAACCATATCAGCAATCTCTCTTAAAAAAATGGTCTTGACTTCCTTGGCTTTACTATTCTCAATGTGTAACAAAGATCACTGTTAGCCCTTGATAAATAAGTTTAAAGCCCAAAACAGAATGTTATCCGTTGAACAAAATTTAGTAGAATTTTTTTGAGCTGTAAATGTAGATTGTAAATTAAATGTAAACTATTTTAGTGTATCAAGTTTGAAATCCTTGGAACTTACGGATTCTATTTAGGAGACTGTCTAGGAAGTTATTTCTAACTATTATGAGTAACAAAACGCAATATATCTAACATCTATGTTTCCCTAAGTAACAAAACGCAATATATCTAACACCCCCCTTAAGTTGGTGCATATAACTCTAAGTACCAAACTTGTTACAAATATAATCAATTCTCGGTCCCCTTAAATACTTATTGAAAATATTTACTAACTGATCGTTTAAGTTAACGAACTCAGTCTTGATGTCTCCAGATATAATTTTTTCTCGAATGAAATAACAGTCAACATCAATGTGTTTAGTCCTTTCATGAAAGATAGGATTAAAACTGATGTCAAGAGTCTCTTGATGGTCACGTATAAGTGTCATTTGAGTTCCAAATTGTAATTCTCTAAGCAATTGCTTAAGCCAAACAAATTTACAAGTGGCTGAGGCCATAGCTCTATATTTTACTTTTGCACTAGGTCTTGCCACAACACTTTATTTTTGCTCTTCCAAGAAATTAAGTTACCACCAATGGAGACACAATACCCGAAGGTAGATCTATCAGAAGGAGATGTTGTCGAATCAGCATCTGAATAGCAAACAACTTTTGTATATTTATTAGAACTATATAACAAGCCTTCTTTTTAAGATCCTTTAATGTACTTTAATATAGGGATGACTTCATTCCAATGATCTTCAAATTGGGAATTGAAAAATTGGCTCACCACACTGACGGCAAAGGAAATGTCAAGACAAGTAACAATAAGGTAATTTAATTTCCCAACCAATCTTCTATATTGCTCAGGATCTTAAATAGGCTCCTTTTGGTAGGAGTTTGGTGACTGATGATGAGTGTTTAAGATCACGCAGGAATGAAGGTTGTAATGAAACTCTAGGGTTGGGCAACAATGGAGGTAGCAATGGAACTCTAGGGTTGGGTAGCAATGAAGGCTGTAATCAAATCACACAGTCCGAGGCTCCCAAGGATCAGGAGCTCTAATAACATAGTAAATTTAGGAGAGAGAATATATTTCTTATTATTTGTCTCCTTACATGCATTGGATATATATACAAGAGCTTATTGAATGAACAACCTATTCTACA
Source organism: Vigna mungo (assembly GCA_036885675.1). Taxonomy (NCBI): domain Eukaryota; kingdom Viridiplantae; phylum Streptophyta; class Magnoliopsida; order Fabales; family Fabaceae; genus Vigna; species Vigna mungo. Next base: position 107,022 of record CP144699.1, on the reverse strand, counting down.
GAACAAATCCCTAGAATTGTGGGATTGTTATTCTAGTAATAATAGCAAGATATAGAGAATATAACAAATTAAATACATGGGAATAATATCTAAAATTTCCTAAAATATATTTTGACATTATGCTTGGCTATACTTTAGTCAGAAACATCTTCAATGTTAAGAATGCACATCTCCATGGTAGCCTACATGAAAAAAATCCAAGTTTTCCACAAGGTTTTTGAAGAGACAAATAAATAACAAAACTTTGCAGGCTTTGGAAAGCTCTTCATGGTAGGCTTGAAAAGTCAAGGAGTTTAGGAACAAAAAAAGCAGGCTAACAAAAGGTTACACCCAAGGTTATGGGATTGATTGTTATGAAACATTCTCCTCCACTAGCAAAATGAACACTGCAAGAACTTTGTAATATTTGGCTACATTTTAGTTGAAAACCTGTTAGGTTCCTGGGTTTGGAACCTAACTAAGAACACTCACAAATAACAGAAAATAGAATTGAAAGAAAGAATTCTATTATTTCATAATCGTATAAGCACTGTACAATGAATGGGGTTGGGAGCATAACCTTCCTTGAGAGCATAACCTCTCTACACAAGCCAAAGCCTGACTTTACAAAATATATTTGTAATATCCCCTTGACACAAATTGGGTCTTATTTATAGACTTCCTCCCCTTCTAGTCTAACCCATTAAGTCCTTTCCCATGTATCCTATCATTACCCACCGCTGCAAAACAACCTTGTCCTCAAGGTTGGAAAAAAAAACTGGGTCACTTGGCTCCTCTTCATCACTTTGTTTTCATCTAAAGAGAATCCATTAGTTAACAATTTTTTTCTCTTCTTCCAACTCCAAAACTTTTTTTTTGTAATGATGCTTTGTGGCAAATTTTCTTTCTCCCGGAACCCAAGGCAGTGGGTCTGCAACACTGACCATAATTCCACTTTCTCACAAAGTGGAAGCAAACTTTCTCTCTCCCGGAACCCAAGGTAGTGGGTCTGCAACACAGACCATAATTCCACTTTCTGTTCCGCTATCAAATCTCCCCTCCACTCACCGCCTTCTTCCTGCTCCACTTTGCCCCAATCCCAAACAAGTACCCATGACCCAGCACTTGCCATTTTCAACAATGCCTTTGGTTTCCCCAACTGTCTAGATGAAGCTGTGTCTCCCCTTATATTGACCTTCTCGCCCTCCACGACATACTTCATAGATCTCCCCTTCCAATTGATCACCCTTTCTCCTAACCTTGCCAACCATGCAATACCCAGGACGACATCTCCTCCTCCTAGCTCAAACACATAAAATTCCTCCTCGACAGTGGTATTCCCCAAACATATCCTCACTCTCTCGCAACGTCCGCTCGTCGTTCTTCTGTGTCCATCACCGAGGCTCACGGTGTATTGGGACGTCTCGGTCACCGACAGCTTCAATTCTTCCATCACTCTTTGGCTGATGACATTGTGGCTGGCCCCACTATCAAGGAGGACCACCACCTTTCGTTCTCTGATTACTCCTGTCAGCTTCATGGTTTTTGGAGTTGTCAGCACCTCCACCAAACACGCCGACAGCTCCATGGGTTTCGCTTCCTCAACTGGGTATTCGGTCGACTCTTCCTCCTCATCCTCCGCCAGAAGCAGAACGCGCGTAAGCTCTTCTCCGAACACCAATGGCCTGGTGCAAACGGACCCCCGCACCGAAAACAACGGCCTTCTTCCCGTCTTTTCAGCAATTCTGGGTAAGGTAAATTCCTTACCGTTCGGTTTCCGTTGTCCTGACCGTTTGGTTTGCGATTGGCCTCTGACCCATTCATACCGTTCGGTCCTGCTCCACTCTCTACCAACAACTGCTCATTCGCCATTTTCTTCGTTCGGTCGTCCAAAATCTTGGGGTCTTGTACAAACTCGTCCACCGCCCCCTGCCATTTGAATGTCGCCGATCGCCCCTGCCATTTGAATGTCGCCGACCGCTCATCGACTGTTCCGAACCTTATTACCATGGCGTCCTCCAAACCATCCCAAGAACGATTCTTGGCTTTCTCCTTCCAAGCTCTAACCCAGAAACCCGCACTGCCCTCCATGCTCATGCACGCGAGTCGCACTTTCTCCTCTTCCGCTGCTCCTCGAAATTTGAAAAATATCTCTGCATGATGAATCCAGTTTAGGGGATCGATCCCCTCAAAGATGGGTAGCGTCACCTGTTTCTGCCACTGTTTCTACCCCTCTGGTTGATTTCCGACCCCTCTTCCTCCGTCTTCCTCCTCTCCCCGCCGCTGATTCTCATTAACGGAGTTGTCGTCGGATTGCCCGTCGTGGAGGTTCGTCTGCGTCCCGAGTACCCTCATTATCTGTTGTACGTCCTGTCGTATCGCAACGGTTTCCGCCTTAATCCCTTCTACCGTAATTTCAAGATTCTCCAACTTTCCCTCGGTGTTGCTCGCCATTTCCGTCAACCCCTCTTTCGATCCGGCAGGTCGGACCAAATTGTTAGGTTCCTGGGTTTGGAACCTAACTAAGAACACTCACAGATAACAGAAAATAGAATTGAAAGAAAGAATTCTATTATTTCATAATCGTATAAGCACTGTACAATGAATGGGGTTGGGAGCATAACCTCCCTTGAGAGCATAACCTCTCTACACAAGCCAAAGCCTGACTTTACAAAATATATTTGTGATATCCCCTTGACACAAACTGGGTCTTATTTATAGACTTCCTCCCCTTCTAGTCTAACCCATTAAGTCCTTTCCCATGTATCCTATCAAAACCTCTTCAATGTTAAGAATGCATATTTCCATGGCAGCTTAGATGAAAAAATCTGAGTATTCCACAAGGTTCTGAATAGACAAACAAATAACAAAGTGTGCAGGCCATGGAAAGCTATCTATCTGAGGTTTGTGAAGGTCATAGTGGAGTTTAGGACCAAACAAAGCCATGGAGACCACACTCTCTTTATCAATCATAGAGTGATTTCCATGATCTAATCATCATCCGGGGAATGAAAGGTGTGTATTCTTTAGCTCAATGGGGGTGTTGAGCTGTAAATGTAGATATTGTAAATTAATTGAAAATATCATAGTGTACCATGTGGTTAGAATCAAAGGAGATTATCATCAGGAAAACTATTTTTAATTATTAGAATATATTTCTATTATTACAGGTGATTTATTTTCCTTCTATGTAGCTTGTACCATGCTATAAATACCGGTGTAATATCATTTTGAAATTATCAATGAAAATCATTCTATTCTCTCTTCAGATTCTGTGATTTTTCACAAGATTCATTACAGCCTCTAACATGCCAAATTAGCTCAAATAAACTTCACTTTTTATCATTTTGACCATGTATTAGGCATGACCAAACCATGGAAAAAAAATCAATAGAGAAAAAGAGAACTGAGAAATAACAAATTATGTGAGACAAAGCACCGTAGGCAAAGATGCCGGGGCATAGGTATCATCATCCTCTGCAATAACCAGAATCTCATCACCTTCTTGTAGAACGTAGGAGTCATCTGGATTCAAAATAATTTTACCACCGTATGTTGCAACTTTGATTCCACAAGGAATTGCAGCAGGAAAGCTGATTAATACATCCTCGAATTGCATGCCTTCCAACTGCGGCCATCTTTTGATGTAGAATTCACAATTTTCAAATCCTAGTATGTCTTCCCAAATCTGCCAAAGATAACTCATCATTTTTTGTAAGAAAAATCTTAACAAAAGGATAAGTTTTATTAGAGAAAAGATGCGGGGATCAATATCTCATCTTCAACTGCATTGCAATTGCAAAAAGAAAATAAAGCAGAACAAGGCCAACACAATAAAACTCCCCAGTCACTCTACAAATCTGAAAGAAGAAAAAAAGGTAGCACAGACAAAACACCAAATGGAGGCAATAAGGCAAATCCTATCTTACAAAAATGGAAAGATGGGAAGGAAGAACAGCCAAAAAATACAAGTAATACACCATACAAACAAACAAACAAACAATCATGTAGTTATGCTTGTTAAGAATTAACTAACTCGAAACCAATAATTGAGGTTTGTTTTGCACTGGATTAAGATTATGAATTATGCAACTTGAGAACACCATGAAATGGTAGTAGATGATGACCTGTGCAAGTCCAGGCTGCCGTGCACATTGAATCATCAAGCGACCAATGACATCATGAGCTACAACAGTTTCAACAAGATCACCACCCACAAGTTTAACAAGGACCTCATTGTCTAGATCACTCAATTCAACCACTATGTGCCCTCGTAATCCTTCTTTCACTCCAGTTAGACTTAAGACCGTTCTCAATGCACGGGCATCACTCTGTACCAAGAAAATGTATGTAAATGGTCACCCACCCTTATCAAACTTGGAGCAGATCATTACTCAATCAAACCTGATCAGCATTCCCATCTTCAGCGAGGACTATGATAGCACGTGCTTTTGAAACAGAAACCTGCATATGACATGGTTTTAGCAAGCAAATACACAAATTAAAACGGGGCAACATCTTCCACCAGAAACGAACTTTTGAAGAAAAATACCACAAGACTAAAACAGAAAGGCTAGTGGCAGTAAGTGGCATTTTGCATAAGTTATCAACAGGTTGTACAGCATAATAATTAAACCCTCACTCAGTATGCTTCTCATAGATAATGGTAAAAGTGTAGAAATTAATGGAAAGAAAAGGAGGAATTTTATTTAATTTGCTCCTCCTACTCCTGTCTCTCCCACCCAGAACTAATTGACAAACTTAGAATTTACTCATATTTGCTTCCTCTCTCTACGTCCTACCTCTGCTATTGTAGTTGAAAAGCTAATAACTAACAACTTCTCTAAAAATTTTACTAACAAGGCCAAACAGAGGGCGACCCATTTGGCCCTTTTGATTATTCTTGTTTCTTCTGATCTGACATATAGTTTCCTAATAAGGGAACACTAAGAACTGGCATCTTCCAAATTGCAACCTGCATGAGTTCTTACAGCAGCAGAAACAGATTTCGCTAAACACTGATAGCAAGTTTCGTCAACTACTATTGAACCAATTAAATGGACCAACTTAATCAGTTCAGCCCATCTGATCCCTAAAAGCAAACTAACCAAACTGATAAACACATCAATCATGTTACAATTTTCATTCTCCTCTGTTTTCTATTCATCATGGCTCAGGGCTATATTGAAATTTTACGAAAACAAATAAAACGTTAGAAAGACGAACATTCCTTGAAGACTGCCTCTCTTAAACAAAGACAAGCATTCCTAGTCCTGGTAATTAATGGAAGAACAGAACAGGAATGAATGAAACACAGAATATGCCCCCGATAGTGCTCTTGAAAATCCTTTAAAATATATGTTAACATTAGAATTCATTATTATACCAGACATAAAATAAAATCACAATTCCAAAAGGTTAAAGTAGATCCTACACCTTTTTCAGATCAGCCAGAATCAGAGGGCTGCCACTTCTGCATATGACAGATGTTCCTTTGAAACCAAACTCCATTTTTGCAATGTCAAGCTCCATTTCTTCCTTGTCTCGCTCAGCCATCACTACAACAGTTCCTCCACCCAGGCTCTCATTGGCTATGGCGAGCTGATTTAGTAATGAACCCTACACATCCAATCACATTATTTGGGGTCAAGACACGTGAGTATTTCAAAACAAGTCAACCAAACAGGTAAATCACATGGCCAAACAACAATAAATTGATACATTTTTGAATTGTTTATAATGAATTATTCATTTGTTCGCTGAGAATTTTATAAGGATGGTTACAATACAAGACAAACCAATAACAGATGGTAACACCAGAATCATACCAGTTTATCACTCCAACCAAGAATTAAAGTATGATTTTGCTCAACCACCTCGCTTTTTCCTTTCCTCAGCGAGTCAAATTTCTCAGATATTGCGTCGGACACAAGTCCAAGCATCATTGCAAATATAAGCATCCCTCCAAAGCTAATGGAAATCGCAACTAACCTTGGACCAATACCTTGGGAGCTGGCATGATTGCCAGAATCAGCAACGTAGGTCCAAGATAACCAGAGGCAATGTGCTAAATCCTCGGTAGTTACCCCAAAAAGGGCCAACCCTCCAAGTAAAATTAGCAACAGCGTTGCCACCAACAACACGAGGGGTTTGGCATACGGGTAAACCGATAAAAAGACATCAACCCGATATGCTATTTGCTTGTTTAGAGAAACTCTTTCGGATATATTATCAGAAAATATTGATTTCGACACATAGTCTATGTACTTGAAAATGATGAGAGGGATAAAAAGAAGTGTGAAGGAGAAAAAGAGAGCTAGATTTCTTTTGAAATTTTCGCGTAACCCAGGATTCGCGTCTTGAGATGTGGAACTTGTCACGTTCAAGGAGTCCAATCGGTGGCACGCGTGTAATCTGAGATTAAGGCCGAGAATATCACCCTACAAAGAAATGTTTAGTTTGGTTCAGCTGTTAGGGATGAAGGTTGCATTAGAGGTGGTGTGGAGATATTGAAGAGCAGAATAGAACTAATATGCTTTGAGATGAAAGAGAGAGCGTATATATAGAAGTTGCCTTGCCTGCAACTTAGTGAGTTGACTTTCTAGATGCGCATTACGGAGCAGCAACAGCAGCAAGAAGAAAATAATAGTCAACGTCTGCACCCCAACGGACATAAAACAAGAAACGGTGAGAGGAGAGATACAGATAGACAGAGAGACAGCGACAAGAGCAATCTAGTACCTACCACAATAGCAAACTGGAAGCGAGATTGCGAAAGGAATATAAGGTTATTCTTGGCAGATGACTTAGCATTTTCAGTGTTGGGAACTTGAGGTTTGTCGTTCGTGAGAGTGGGAGTCCGGGGGAATTTAACTCTACGGCGATGACGGATGCCAGTGAGGGTAGGAGGGGTGTCAGGCTTTGAGTGTGAATAGAATCGATGCCCGTACTGCGTAGAAGAGGAGCGCAAGAACGATGGCGACGGGAAGAACCAATCTCTGCCTGAGCCAGATGTCTCCGAGTCCAGGGACATATTCAGAAGCATAGACTTTTCAATAAGTTAAGAGAAACTTAATCCTCTAATAGTGGTAACAGGATTTTCTTTTCGGTAAATGGTAGATGTACACCACAACTCCAACGTGGCACACCGCTGTCCTACGTCTTAATATGTCAACTCATTAAATTTTAATTTTTAATTTTTTTTTAATTTTATGTTGTGTTGAAAATTTTATTTATTTTTTAATATGTATGTACTATTTAAATTTAGACGTGAATGAAATTTATTTACATTTAAAATTTTAATAAACTTTGTTTTAAAACTTTAAAAATGAATAATTTAATAAAATTTGATCAATTTTGTTCTCAAACTTAAACGAGTAATCTTCTAAATATATTTATTAAGTGAGTAATTATTCTAATTGTTAAGCATGTGAATTTTTAATGTTAAATTGAGACTTGATATGTAAAGAGTTTGATTGAAAAATTGTATTATATGGAGGAGTGATGCTTGGAATAGTATGAAAGTGAATTAATAATATGGAAAGATAGAATTATGGAATTGTTTTGTGTGAGGTTTTCCCTTCTAACTTATTGTCACAGTGTTATGTATTGGCTTCGGGTATGTTGGTGAGAACTCTTCCAAAACTCAAATAACCTTACAAAATGATGTAAAGTAATATAGTTTAAGTGATGAGAAGTGAATGAGCTTCTTATAACAAGATATGGTGAGACTTCTTTTCTGATGAAGTCATAAGTTGAATGTACTATGTTATGTGGGGTTTGAGACTAGTCAATTTTGGTACTTTGTTTCACTATTTAATGAGAGATGCATCAATTATAGTGTTTAAGTTAATGCATAAATTGAGTCTAAAATTTTTTTATCATGAATATTACTTGAATTGTTTATAGAAAGGAATGTTTGTGTTGGTCGTAAGTCAATGTGAATTTTATTATCGTTATATAATTTTGTACAAACATACTCTTAGTATATCTCGATCCCTAGAAGGTTGAGGATATTTTGGCCTACACACAAAAAAAAAAAACAAACTAATAGAAAGATTAAAGATGAGTAAACACATTAGGAAATCCTAAAGTAATCTTAAGAACCCTGAGCCCAATAAGTAGCACCCATCCAGGTAGTATAAATAGTCATTGTTCACGAGGTATGTCAATGATATCATTTATTGTAATTTCATTATTTTGCCATTAGTAGATAACTTGAGCGTCGAAGTGTCTTTGCAAGATCCCCTATCGAGGTCACACCACACTTGTCAGAAGAGAACATATCGACATATATAGTGAATAAAACTTGTTATTTGAAGATTATAGAGAAGACTATACACTAAAACCACTTGATACGTCTCAGCCTAAACAAAATACTAGTGCACCTTTGGATATATCTTGGTCTGACAGGAACATTTGGCGCCTACCATGGGACCGAGTTGAATCTGCAAGCATGGTGTCCCCTAGGAACATGGAAAACAATGGACACAATAGAGCGAATGAAGGACCATACCCTATGGTGATTATTGCCAAACTGCAAAAAAAATTAGTTGAAATGCGATAACCCAATGTTGTTGACACTAAGGCGATAAGAGCATTTAGGAGAAGATAGGGGGATTTGGAAAATGAGGGAGGAGGCTAGCCTCAAACTCACTCTGAAATAGTAGAGCAAAGTACAAAGCAACACATAGTTAACACATCAACAATGCTTCTTGGCACGAGGAGGCATCCTTTCATATATGGTATTGTGGATACACATATTTCCCCAAGATGTGCTCCACATGAAGAAATATAATGGCACTACTAACCTTGACGATCACATACATGTTTACCTTACCCAGGTTAGCTTGTATTCCATTAAGGATGCAATTCTTGCTAGGGATTTAAGCGCTAAAAAGGTGAAGCGTCAAACGGATTCACAATTGGTGGTCGAGAAAATGAATCAAGAATTTTAGGTAAAAGATGATCAACTTCTTTAGTACTTCCACAAGGTTGCAGAATTGATTGACAACTTTGAGAAGGTGGATATCCGGCACATGTCGGGCGAGGATAAAGCTCGGGAGAATATGTTGTCCAAATTGACAAGCGAAAAAGAAAAAAGGCCAATTGTCTACTATAATTAGACAAGTCTTGACCAAACCTAACGTGTTGTGCTTCTCCACCTCAACGTTCAGGAATGCAGATTGGAGAAAGGAGATCAAGCAACTTACGAAGAAGCAGGACAACAAAGAGGCTATCACTTAGGCTGAAAGCAAAAAGATTGCTCAGTACGTTTTCATGGGGGACGAAATCTACAAGAGGGGTTTTTCTACTCCTCTTTTGAAGTGTGTTTAACTTGAAGAGGCAAATTATGTGCTGAACGAACTCCATGACGAAGTATGCGGCTTGCATATTGGGCGGAGAAAGTTGAAGGCCTACGCCCTTTGAGTAGGGTATTATTGGCCAAAAATGGATGAAGATTGCAAAACCTTCGTTTGGAGATGCAAGAGCTGCCAAGAGCATCGAAATAACTTCAAGGTACCACTGACCAAGTTGCATAATATTGTAAGCCCCTGGTCGTTCGCTCATTAAGGAATGGATATAGTGAGTCCTTTCTTGATCAGTTGGGCCCATAAAAAATTCCTCCTTGGACAATAGATTATTTAACCAAGTGGGTGGAGGCAAAATCTCTAACAATAATAATAGTGTAGCAGGTACAAAAGTTTTTATAGAAGCTCATATATCGTTTTGGTTTTCCCCACACAATCATTACTGATAATGGCTAATAATTCATTGACAATAAATTAGTTGAGTTTTACAAAAACTTAAGCTTTAACATGTGACTAGCTCAATGGAACAACCCAAACGAACGATCAAGTAAAAACTGTCAACAAGACCATCATAACTGAGCTTAAGCGATGATTGGGGGACGCCAAATGAGGTTAGATGGATGAACTTCCAAAATTCCTTTAGGGATATTATTGCTCTCCGTACGATTCAATTGGTGAAACACCTTTCAATCTCATGTATGGTACTTATGTCATGCTTCCGGTAGAAGTGGGTGAACCCTCTCTTAGAAGGCGCATAAAAAACATGAAGGTCAGTGAAGCTGCATTGAGGGCTAAGTTGGACACCCTACACGAGAAAAGAGAAGCGACAATCATATGGGCAAAGGCATACAAATGGGTGATTGAAAGAAGATATAACATGAAGGTGTGGCCAAGGAACTTTCAAGAATGGGACTTGGTATAGAGAAAGACTTGTAAAGCTTTGAAAAAAACCCGCCCACGGGAAGTTAGTAATGAATTGCGAATGACCATTGAGTTATCAAAGACCTAAGGAATGAGGCTTACCAACTGACACACCTAGACGACACTCTTATTCCCAATATGTGGAATGCCTCCCACCTTAAATTTTATTTTAGTTGAAATCCTATGTAAATTCTTTGTGTGAAAATTAATAAAAGCAGGATTTTCAGCTACTCCTTTGTGTACAAGTCATTGAATACAGTGGTTAAATTATATCCATCAGATATAGATTGCTTGGGGAACACTCTCAACGACCTCTAAAATGATCAACGAGGAATCACCTCTGTCAACTCTCGTTGTATTGTCAAGTACGAGTCTTAAGAACGTTTTCGGTGAACTTCCAACACTTACTGATCAGCGAGAAACATTATTCATGGACTCTCGTCACATCGTTTAGTAAGAGTTTGGGGAACGTTCTTAGTGAACTACCAGCACTCACCGATCAATGAGGAATGTTCTCTGTGAACTCTCGTCGCATCGTCAAGTAAAAGTATAAGGAACGTTCTCAATGAACTCCCAGTACTTACAGATCAGCAAGGAACATTCTCCACGAACTCTTGTCACATCGTTAAGTAAGAGTCTCAGGAACGTTATTAGTGAACTCCCAACACTCACCGATCGACGAGGAACATTTTTCATGAACTCTCATCCCATCATCAAGCAAGAGTATGGAGAATGTTCTTAGCGAATTCCTTACACTCACCGATCGATGATGAAATTCTCAGTGACTTCTTGTCAGATCATTAAGTAAGAGTCCGAAGAACGTACTTAGTGAACTCCCAACACTTATCGATCGTCGATGAATGTTCTCATTGAACTCTCGTCGCATCATTAAGCACGAGTTTGATAGGATGTTCTTAGTGAATTTCCCCCACCCAAACAACCGATCAATGAAAACTAGCTTAAGAGCCATTAACCATAACTGATCGACAACACATAATACCACAACATCACTTAAGTGTAATCGACAGGATATAAAGGAACTTCACAATAAAATTAATCGATTGACTCATTTTTTATTAATTTAAATAAATTTACACTAAGTTACTAGTGAATGTTCTCGTAAGCAAAGCAAGAAACAGCGGTAGGGTAAAACAAATAACAAAAACAAACAAGTAAACTTTAAATTTCATTAATCTTTAAAAGGGTATACAAAATAAGGCCAAACCCCAAAAAAGGTGGTCTAATCCAAAAACCTTTTTTTGGAAAACAACCATCATCAATACATATATGAAGAAACAAAAAGTATGCCTTAACCCCTACACCCCAAGAGCCCGCTCATTCATTATCCCCGCACGGTCCTTATCCTCCTCTTTGACAACCTCGACCTCCTCATTGACCTTGATGCATTGGGGTTCACCTTGATTGGCAATTGCTTCACCCATGTTGTCACGGATGACAACATTATTCATATTTACGCCTGTTGCCTCATCATTTGATGTCGCTTAGTTGATCCGAGGATGGAAGACCTGATTGATGACACCAACGACGCCGAGTCACTATCAGCATAGCCCTGACCTCCTCTCCCCTCAGATTCCTCAGACGAAGAAAGGAGAACGATCAACATTATTACCTTTGAGAGAAGAAAAATGAGAATGCTTGGTTCTTGAGAATATATATATATATATATATATATATATATATATATATATATATATATATATATATATATATATATATATATATAGCAATGGAGAAAATGATGTCAAGCCCAAGGGCCTGTTATAGTCAAAATGGATGCTTAGACGGACGAATCCTCACCGTTGAAATAAGTAAGATTTGACGACTCGCGTTTCACAATCTTTCATGTCAACGGGCGCACAAAACCCAATAAACCACGTGTCTCACTACTATCAATTACAACTTCATTCAACTAACACGTCCCTGGGATAATTGTCTAGGCAATTAACCGCTTACGATCGATCGATTGAGTAATAACTCCATTATCCCAACAATGCACAACACCTTTCCAACTACAAATCTCTTCACACGTCAAGATATGCTCCGACTTGGGGGCATGTGTACCATATGACTTTCCGGTCAGCTAGAACCGAATGTTCCCATTTGTCAGAAACCCGATTGTTTGGAAACGTGAACAGAGTGATTCCACATGTATGACCTTAAACATGGTTTACGACTAAGAATGATTATATTAAACCAAAACATGAACATTACAAGTTGGGTCCCAATTAGGCCGACAGTAATTTGAAGTCCACTCCGAAATCTATAAATACATGTTTAAGGTATTAGAGTAGGTTGGTGACATTTAATACGTATTTATTACTAGATTGCCGAATTTATACTAACTTTGACATCAGACTACCTTTTACAAATAACCTTTAAATATAATTGAACAACAATAAGAGTGAAGTGACCATGCCTTGTAACAAAGTTAGAAAAATTGTTAACCCAACCTCACAAACCAAAACACATTAAGGCAAATACAAAAAATTAAGTAAATATTTAAAATAAATGGAAGAGTTTAAAGGAGGTTATAACAAATAAACATTTCAAAATCTCGCATAAATTGAAAAAAAGTCACCTTGTTACTTCAATTCCATCATGCTCGGTCGCAACCACTTATCATTCACTTAGCTTCAATCATGTATCACCACCAATTTAGCAATCCTCATTTACCTCTTGCTTGGACAAACATGCACCATGAACCAGCATTCTTGGAATTGTGTCAATATTATAAGGCTTATGTAACACCTTGCTTCACCATCAATCCACAATTTCAGTAATTGCCCCCCACAGCTTATTGCAACAATTCTTCGAACACAGTGATCGGAATATGTCAAAGAAATGCACCACTCCAACCTGATGCACAGCATAACGATAGTCAACTATACTTCAAAGCATTAAAGGAAAGTATATTATAGATCACTGAAACAGTCTTATAGATTATGTAATTTAAAATTATATAGTTTTAAATTACCTAATTTAAAACCATTCGGTTTCAGATTATATATTATGAATAATTGTACCTTAATAGGAAAATATTTTAAAATATAACTTAAAATATTATTATACGTTAATTAAGAAATATTATAAAATAAAGTTATTTTTTGATATTATGGATCTGATAGAAATAAAACACGATACCCTATAATTGGTGGTCGTCTGTATGGGCCGGAGTGCTTTTGGGGCCGGTCCGCCTTTGTCAATCAAAAGTCATCATCTATCAGGACTATAAATGATTCACTGTTAGGAAAGCCGTAAAATTTGAGAATTGTTCTCCAAGGACACCGATTTTGGGATTGAACAAACATATGGATTAACCTCTGATATTCTTCTTAGCTGCAAGCTCCAGTGAGATTCAGAAAATCATCTCCAAACACAAGAAACTGGCAAAGTGATTTGAACAGCATAGGCTGCTAGATCGTCCAACAAAAAAACCAACCAAAAAAAGAGAGGAAAGACAAGGTTTGAAAATGGCTCATGAGTCACTCTCAGAAACTCCAGATATCTCGCCGCCCTCATCTACATCACAGTTGCAGTCAGATCCATCTCTTTCAAGAAACGGATCTTTTAGCCGGCTTAACGCTCAGGCACCAGAATTTGTGCCAACTCGAGCCCCCCCACGGACCGATTTGCAGCAACCCAGGCTTGTTGTACCACCTCCTCCTCCAGCTTCTAGTATGGTACACGTTTATTCACCGCCCCATTTACCGATTCAAGGTCATGTCGTCCCGGTACAGAATCACCATCATAATCTTGGCCATCAGCATCACGTTCCAGTTCACTACCGGCCTCATCATCACCCACATCAGTATTATGTTAGTTCTGATTCTACCGTGCAGCAGTCTCAAGTTGACCAGGATCGTCTTCCTTCTTCCAAAAGCAAGCTGTCTGATGAAGCCAGTCAGAAAATTTTGAATCAGGTAAACTCTAGTTACCTTTTGGATATGCCAATTAGTGAATGGATGGTTCACTGTTTCAGTTTTTCCTTTGTTAACTCTCACGGATTGTTACATGGAAGTGTCTTGCTTCTTTTTGACCATTTTTAATCCTTGTGTATATCAATATCAGTCAAATATTTTAGTTAGCCAATCATGTATGCTTATTTGTTCTGTATTTTGTACTGTGTTCTATTTCTGTCCACAGATCAAGTTACTTGATGCTTGGATAGAGCTGTTTCCAGGAAATGGATATGGTTTTTAATTCCTAAATTGGGAGAACTATACAATTTTCACAACAATAATGAGGATTTTAGATGGAAGGGGAAATAGATTCAGGTTTTTATTTTTGAACTAAGATAAAATAATCAAGAGTGGAAGGTTTCACACTTTGAGCATAAATTTCCTCCCTTCCCTTTCCATCCACAACCTTCTGTCCCAAACTTACCCTCAGTGATCCAACTAAAAGACGACGAACTCAGAATGAATTAAATTGATCCTCAGTGCACTAGTCCCCATATTTATTTTGTCCCAGTTATCCTTGTAGTCATGGTTATCAAAATCGGGATTCAACTTGTTTATATGTTTCCACATCCTAGGACCGAGTTAACTTGCACTAGAATTTTATTTTAGTAGGGTCTTATAAACTCGAGCAAACTCATGTAAAATCACAAGTTTAGAAAAAGGCCTAATACAACAAAGGATTTATTTGTTTTCTGGTAACGATTTTTGCAAAATGCACTAGAGAACAAATTCATGGTTCCCTAGTACAGTAAAAAAAATATAAAAAGTTTTTTATAACATCATATAATATTAAATTAATATTTTATTTATAGATATTTTCATATATTTTTATCCAAAGTAAACTCTTATGAGTTCACGATCCAAGTTTACAAAAACCTACTTGGCCAATCAAATTGTCGTGCTTTGGCTGTTAAGCTTTAATTAAAAAGAGTTGCACCTTGACTATCATTTATAGTTTTTAGCTTAGTTGTAAGTACTCAATCAAGCAATTAGGATCAGAGTTAAGGTTACGAGTTAGATTCCTATTAAGACAATTGCTAAGGAGGAGATTGTTGCACATAACATCAATTGTCCTGTGGTGAAGGCTAAGTATGCAAAGTCATAATCAAATATTGGCATTTGGTCTACTACACTCTTAAGTAGAAAAAGTTGTATCATCACTGGTAGTCATAGCTTTTGATCAATGGTTAGAATCGAGATCTTACTACAAAAGTATGAATTGTGAATTAGGAGACACAAATCCTAACAAAATTTATGAACTTCAAATATGTGCGCACCAAATCATTATATCTCTCTCAACACTCGTAATGAACTTCAATTCAATATGACAAACATAAAACAATATAATAAACATATGAAACAGTAAATCATTAGAAGTGTAAACCGTGCATCCCAGTTACGTAGGAGAGTAACTCCTTCCTAGTTACAAAATAGTAAACCATTAGCTCCGTCCCATTTCCAAATAAGAATTCTGTCCTAGTTACAAGATAATAATTCATCTAAAGCAAACAATCTTGTAAGATAAAATCATAATCTACACATACACCTTCAACTCCATCATTTCCAATTCCATCTCCTTTACCTTATCAATAATGTCTTAATGCTGATGTAGAGTATCGTCCTTTTCAACTTGGATTGTAACCAAGCTTTCATCCAAATCCAAGTTGTCTACATCCAAACCTAATGCTCCATTCTTCTCATACTCATATCATCAAATGAACTCAATGTCATAGTAAGCAGCAAGATCATTTTTTAAAGAAAAAGTACTCTGTAAATCATCCTATATTTCTTTTGCAGAAGAATGAAACATATAATTTCTACTTATCTCAGGAATCATGGATTGCCACATCCAAGTCATAATTAATGAATCTTTATTGTCCCAAATTGAAAAATGAGTGTTGTCTGGTCCTCCACCTATGTGATCAAGTTTTGAACGACCCTTGAGAACCCTTCAAATAAATTGGCTCCATTGTAAGTAATTATTACTATCCAACCGACAGGTACCTCCTATATTTGGTAGGTCATTAGGTACCCTCAAAGGAATATTTTTTACTTCAGACATCCAGTAGAACACAACTAGGAGTCTCCGATGACCTTTTCCGAGACGACGATGGCGTGTGGGTCACATCGAGAAAAGGAACAAAACTTCAAACTTAGATCTACTCAAATACAGGCCAAACGGGTCGTCACCGACCCAAGGAACAGACTCAGGAGGCTCCGGTGACCCTGCCTGTGGCGGTGGCGGCGAGTGGGTCTCGCCGGAGGGGGACGCTTGGGCTACATGGTCCGGCAACGGAGGAGGCACGTGGCGGCATGTGACGACTCCTCTCACGGAGTGACTTTCGGCGTTGTGGTCGCCGGTTTCACAATCGATTCTATCGAGTTTACGCAGAAAACGAGTTTATTTTCGAGTTAACTCAGAAGCCATTCGAGAGTTTGATAACCATGCTTCCAACATGAACAATCATCAATATTAATTTGAACTGGTTTTCTTGTTTGCTTCTTCTTCGTTAATTTTGAGTTAGCCCTAACAAAAACAACATCGTTCATTGTGATTTGCTTTAGCCTATTTTTTATCTTTGTGTAGACCTAAACAAATGCAAAGACAAATATGATAAGCAAGTAATAGACTAGTAATTGTATTCTAAATATATTTTCTCATTAATATTAACTTAGTATATCAAAGGAACTCCAATTATCCTTACGTTCAGAGGAGCTACATGTCAAGCTCAATACATGAATGACAAATTTTTTGAAATATGGGTGCTCTTTCTTTTGTGAAACGTTATAATAGAGAAATTAAAGAAGTTCTTGAATAGATAAATGTTGTAATTTTCTTTCCTTTTGGAATTGTCTCATGAATTGGTATCTTCTTCTCATAATCTTCCAACATTAGATCAATACCGTGTGCAATACAAGGTCTCTAAAATAGCTTTTTCCTCTTTGCCATCAATATTTGACCAACAATTTTGTAGTTTGCTTTATTATGTCACAACTTCAATAATATTGTCTTTCAACATGACATGCATCATCTAAAACTTTTTAACAAGTTTTGGACATAGTGGATGCATATATGGACTTCAAAAACAATTCCCTTCGGATTGTTCACCAAGAAGTTTATTGTCAGACTTATTTTCTTATCTGTCCAACTCAAGCAATGACAACCTCGGGGTACCGACAAAATCAAAGTTACCATACCATTTTTTATCAATTTTTCCTTAGATGGAAAAGTTACTCTTCTTTTGTCTATGTAGATGACATGATTGTTGCAGGGGATGATGAACATGAGAAATTAGTTTTGAAAGAACATTTTGTTACTTAGGTTGAGATAAAGGATTTAGGAAAATTGAAATACTTATTAAGGATAGAAGTTACCGACTCAAAAGGGCATCTTTATCTTCCAAAGGGAATATGTTCTAGACCTTTTCGAAGAAAAAGGTAATATTGATTGCAAGGGGACGAGTTCCAATAGAACAAAAGCATAGAATTAGAGATGATGAATATGTTTCATAGTAAATAAGGGCCAACATTAGGGATTTGCAAGGGAACTCATTTGCTTAGACCACACTAGACTAGAGGTATCATATGATACGAATGTGGTCAATCAATTCATGCATGATCCAAGATAACAACATTTATAGGTTGTGGATATAATCCTTCAATATTTAAAAACAAGTTCAGGAAGGGGATTGTTGTTCAAGAAGGATGGAAATAAATATGGAGATGTATACTAATGCAGACTATGTTGGGTTTGTTACTAATATAGGAGGTTCACCTTTGAATATTGCATGTTATTGGGCCGAAACTTGGTGACTTGGAAAAGTAAGAAACATAATGTAGTTCAAGATCCAATGCAGAGGCTGAATTTCAAGCTACAATGCATGAGGTGTGAAGAACCTATGACATTTTTGTCTGATAATAGATCAGTTATTAGTTTTGATCCTAACCCAGTTCAACATGATGAGACTAAGCACTTAAAATAGACTGACACTTCATCTAAGAAAAAAATTGGTTATTGACCTTATAACTGTGTCTTACATCCCACTAGGAATTCAGCTAGCAGATTTGTTTACAAACGATTTTCGTACAGAATGGTTTCACTTGAGGGGGAGGGTTGAGTTTTGAGAAGATATTATCTATTTATAGTGTTATGAGGAAATATTGTCAATTATTGTAATTATTACAATCAGTATACTGTTCCGATATGAAGAGTCATTGTTGACTGTTGTAATTATTTCCAGAGTGGTAGAATTCCTATAATACCCTCTTGTACTGGTTTGCTATTGAGAATTTGAATCAGATTTTCTCCTCAACTTTTTGACGTTAATATATTTCTCTATATTGTGTTTTTCCTTTTTCTTTTGTTATAACAACTTGACTAGGGTTTTGGTTGAGATTTTTATATAATAATTTGTAGGTGGAGTATTATTTCAGTGATTTAAACTTAGCTACTACCGATCATTTGATGAGGTTCATCAACAAAGATCCAGAAGGTTTTGGTAAGAAAATATTTTCAGTTTCCTTATTTTATTGCTGCATAATTGAATTGCTATGTAGTCAAACAATTAATTATACTTCCTGCTTGATGTCACTACTTTCATCCTCCTTAAGGAACACCGTAATGGTAGTTCAAAGAATATCATATAGAATAATGTAATTGATATATTGATTCTTGTTCCTGTAAGATAGTAGAAGGTTTTAGATCTGTTATGATCTGAGTTTTGTATTATTTCTAATTCCTTTTCTGTATAATTTCTAATGCTTTTCTAAAAATATTCAGTGCCTATATCTGTTGTCGCATCTTTCAAAAAGATTAAGGCCCTCATAACCAGTCACTCCCTACTTGCCACTGTTTTGAGGAACTCATCAAAGCTCGTAAGTTTGTTGACTTTCTTGCTTCATGAGCTAATGTTACTCTCAACTTATACATTCTCTACATTTGGATATTTATTCGTAATTTTATTCTTGATGTTTTCACATATACGTCAATGCTTAATCCTCCAGGTGGTTAGTGAAGATGGAAAGAAAATCAGACGCCAGTATCCCCTGACCGAGTCTGATATAGAAGAGCTACAAGTAATTCTTCCTACAATCTTGTGACTAAATTTTTAAGTTGTCAGGACAGTTTATTAATGCTGCATTTGGTTTTCTTTAAACAATCAATATCATTTGATGGGTTCTATCTCGATCCATGCATGTCATATATTCTTTTCGAAATATTTTATTTTATCTCTTACTATAGCAATTTTATTTTCTGGTAGTCTCGCATTGTTGTAGCTGAAAACCTACCTGAGGATCATTGTCATCAGAATCTTATGAAGGTTTTCTCAGTAGTTGGGAGGTACTATTTTGGCTTCCATTGAATGAGGCTTGTTGTGGATTTTTTAAGGCTTACGCGTGTTGAAACTCTGAATTCTAGTTATCATAAATTTTTATGTGGGCATGTGGCAGTGTGAAGACTATCCGTACCTGTCCACCCCAAACCTCCAATAGTGGGGCTTCTTCTGCTTTGAGATTGGGAAAAGTTGATGGTTTGCCCTTATCTAACAAGGTATACTTTCATACATTCATGAATTCATGTACTATAGGTTCCATCGAGGTCATTATCCCCTGTTTTTGTTTTACATCAAATTTTTAACCTGTTGATTACACTTTATCCAACCTACACATGAATTTTAGTTCCAGTGATGAAATTGACATTTCAATATTGTTATGATGTTTTCCAAGTTTTTATAAAATTGTTGGAGGCCCTCCACAGACCAACGCTTTCTAAAAATGCCTATTAGTTTTTGTTTCAGTCACTTAGAGGAAATTTAACTGCTCCTTATATAGGGTAGGTAGTTATATACCATGACTTGCTATTCATCCGGGGCATGTTACTTGTGTTCAGTTTGGTCATGTGAGGTTGGCTGCACATCAATAAGTAGATTTCAGCCTGTTTTCTATTTTGACCTTGCAACGTACATATTTGTTTTTGTTCTTGTATGTATTTCAAGTTTTCAATGTTTTATAACTTATGTCAAATGCTAATCTTATGATGAGTTATAGACACGCTCACCAACATTTGGGTTGTTCGTTACTTTAATTTTGGGCATGAACTTATGCTGGTAAAACATCCTATTATAGGATTCTCTCTCTTCTCCTTTAGAGTATTAATGAAAGGAATGTATTTTAATGAATCTAATACAACTTTTTGTGCCAGTTGCATGCATTTGTTGAATATGAATCTATTGAGCTGGCTGAGAGAGCAGTAAGTACCAGTACTTTTCTGAGTTGGCAGGGTATTATTTCAGGTTACTTTTTAACCACCTCCATTTAGTGATCAGATTGTAAACCATTCACAGGTTGCTGAGCTGAATGATGAGGGAAACTGGAGGAGTGGCCTTCGGGTTCGCCTAATGCTTAGACGCATGGTATGCACTAAATTATTCCTTTCCTCCATTACGTGTATCCAAGTATCCCTCAATTATGGTTTGCATATACAATCAAGAGGATTGTTGGGAACACTCTTAACACACTATCCCGTTGGATAGAATTTATTGAAAACTACAATTCAAGGGAAAGATTATTAAATAAGATGTGCGACCCGCAAAATTTTACTATTTTCAATAAATTTCAACCAATGATATATGTTCAAAATAGTGTGTTAAATAATGTGTTCAAAATTGTTAACATCTACATCTTTAATTTTTGGATTAGTATTGAATAATTAGAATCAAGATTGGATTATTATGATTTGGTCCGAGTTTGCTATTACTTTGGATCAAAATCATTTGTCTTATTTGACCTATATAATGTTATTGAAGGAAAAAAGTCCCATTTCATATAATGTTATCCGAGACAACTATATCTATCTGGTTTGATTTTTCCCCTTTTTTTATTTACTCTCCATTTTGTATATATTATGTAATGATATAATTTGGCAACCCTATCTATGTATGTATCTCTGTTATTTTTTTAATGAGTAATGGGAATCTCCCTATAGTTTTTTTCCCTAGCTAGCCATGAAATCACATGGTATTAGAGCTTCAGCTCTGGTTATGACATGAGGAAATTCCTCCACATCTTCCACTAATTCTGCTAACCACTTCTTCCCTTATCGTATCTAATCTCTGGCCATGGGTACCAATTCAAACTTTCAATCCAAGAGCTTAATGACAAAAATCTGTGTTGAATGGTCTCAGTCTATGAAATTAGTCCTCAATGGCACAGAAAAACTAGGCTATCTTATAAGGGACACCCCGTTAACCAGAAAATACAAGCCTGTCTCACCCAAGATGGAAGTTAGAAAATTCAGTAATCTTCTCATGGTTAATGAAAATGATGGACCCTTCCATTGCAAAGTCACACTTATTCCTCCAGCTGGGAAAGATTCGTGAGAGGTAGTAAAAACCTTCTACTCTAAACTTGAAAGCTCTTCTCTGATTTATGAACTGATGTTTTTGCTATGAAAGTCCAAACAAGGATGTCATAACCTTTTATAATGTCATGGTTACTTTTCTTTTGAAACCAAATTCAAGAAGTGAAAAGAGAATGGTGGAGTTTATGTGTTTCAAATGAGTCTTTGGATGAAGTTCATGGTAGGTTTCTGGGTAGAAAACCTCTACCTTCATTGTGAAAAGTGTTCTTTGAAGTTAGGAAGGAAGAATTACGAAACTTTGAAGGTGCAAAGATGCAAGAGGTTTGAAAGTTCAGCCTTGATCCTAAGCAGACGGGAAGCAAGAGGTTGGTTGGTTCGAAGGAAGAATACTAGTGACATTTGTGTCAATTTAGTTCTTAGTCTAATGCCATTGCATTACAAGCTAGATCACCCAAATCTTTTTTATTTGAAGCATTTACTTTTTTTAAGAACAAAAAGATTAGGTAGGTAGGTGGCGAATTTTGTGAATTAAATGTATTATGTTATTGATATTTTTTTTTTTCAGTCTAAACCATCCCAAGGACGAGGAAAGAAGGGACTTGATGTTGAAGTTGGCTGTGATGAGGATTATACTTCTGTGCCTGAGCCACATGCAAGTGAGAAACAATTAGAAGATGCTTCCTTCCCCGAAACTCAGTTGCATGAACATGCTGTAAGTGTTTCTGCATATTTTTATTGACAGATTGTTGATGGTAGATAAAAGTTTTGTTGCATAAGAGCAATTAATTACCAGAATCGTGTTTCCGTCAAGTTAATTGGAATGTTTGAATTCCAAGAATGTCAAGCTTACCAAAACGATTATACTTCTATAAATATGACACAACTTGGGTGCTGTACCAGAGATCATTTTTGGTGCTACCCTTCAATTGAAATCGAAATCTAACTTGTGTTGTACGCAATAAAGGTTGCCATCAAAGGTCAGCTTTTGTTATCACGATGAAAGTCCAATTTCATCACGAAATATCTTGAATGTTTGTGGTGTTGTACCTGACTTTTGTCTGAAAGTGTGAGAAAGTTATGGCATCTTATGCACTTTGTTATCCCTTCTTAACTATATAAGAAAATTATACCGGTTTTAAAATGCCTCGTGAGTGTTTTCATGCTTGGAAACCATTCCCCCCAAGTTTTAGAACCCTTCCAACGTGTTTGAGCCCTTGAAAAGAAAATTATGCTTTTTTGTGGTAACACGCCTTTGTTGAATTACATATATGCTGAGAATAATGGTTTTTTCATTGCATTTCACAGCATATGTCCGTGCCCTGTTCAGTTGTCATACGAAAAATTCTAACTGGTAGATTGAGGGTAAAGTAGCAACTGTTATTTAACTTTTCTATGTTTAGGCCATAATTCCTTTAAATTAAACAGGGAGAAGAGCATGGTTATGAAAAAGAGACTGGGCAAAGGAAAGGTCGAAGCCGGGGCCGGGGTAAGGGACGAGGCCGAGTGCATTGTCATCAGAATAATCGTGTGGGAACACCCCCTTCAAATAATACAATTTTCACGGATCAAGTAATTGCCAAGCAACCACCAGGGCCCCGAATGCCGGATGGTACAAGAGGATTTTCAATGGGTAGGGGGAAGGCGGTAGCTGTCAATATAGCCTAATTTGTTCGATCAATGCTGATGCAAGTTTGTCGTTGTACTTGTAGCAAGTATATGTTGATGCTGTAACAGTGTGATTGTGACAGTACTAGTTTGGCTGGGGCAATCTGAAACAATCTTCTTAACGTGTTGTTTGTCTGTTAGAGACGATGTGAACCGCCTAGAAAGTACAAAAGAAATTTAAGGATAGACTAAGGAGGGAGTCAGCTGTTAGGTGAAAAAATGTGTGAAAATGCAAACATGCAATATAAAGCTCGTTTGATTGTGTGGAAATAAAATATCTTTTAAGGCATATGATAATGATGACAGTTTTGTAAAAGATGAAATTGTACCTTTTTTTTCTCTCACTTGGACATAGTAATCTTGCAAACATAATGATTTTTTCTTTCAAAAGCATATTCAGTTGGGATTATAATACTTTTCTTTTTAATTCCTTAACGTATTTGACAACTTTATTCTTCAAAGAGTATGTTAAGTCATTTGAATGTGATGTATGTCAATTTACAAAACATGTCACATATCCTCTTAGTAAGTTGGATCTTCATCAAACATTAGTGAGAGTTTCATCCTGCATTTCTAAGTGTTTCAATCTGGACCTTCAATTTTTCTGAAAATGGCAATTATGCCTTGCGGTAAAAGCTTTTAACTTGGGTAAAAAAACTTGAAAAATTCAAAGAGAATTTTTTACCCAGATTCTCTTTTCTCTAAACCTAAAAATTCTTCTCTCTTCACTCTTACTTCACTTTTTCGCTGCACACAACACTTTCTTCTCTCCTCTCAACCCCACCTTCTTCTCCTCTCCTATTTCTTTCTTCCACTTCCTTTCCCTTCCATCTGTTCCAGCTTTGTCGATGTTCTTCGTTGGTGCATTGGTGCGTAAAAAGTTGGTGCTCATTTTCCTTCAAACTTCATTCAATGTGTCTTTTGATAAATAATTGTATGTTTGTATGTGTAGAATTAGATTTTGTATGGTTAGAAATTGAGTTTGAACTAAATGAGTGAGTGAATAAGTTAGAATCAAGTTTGGCACGAGAGAAAAGCTTGATTAGGATCTTTTCAACGGATTTTAAAATCTATTTTTTTTTTGTTAAACCTATTTGGAGGTTCTTATTTTGGAGTTTTTTTCCCATTTACATCCCCGTCTTATTTTTTTTGCCAATTGAGTCCCTAAAAATGTAAAATGGAAAGAAATTGACCCATGCCGTTAAATCAAGCTAACGGAGTTAACTTTCAGCTGACGTGTCGGAATGAAAATCCGAACGGTTTTGGGAAAATACCGAACGGTTTTGTCCCAAGTCTGAACGATTTTGGGGAAATACCGAATGGTTTTGTCCCAAGACCGAACGGTTTTGGTGACAACTTTGCCCAAAACTGTTCAAACTTTGACCAAAACTGTTCGGTCTTTGACCAAAACCGTTCGGTCATTTCGACACGTCAGCTGAAAGTTAACTCCGTTAGCTTGACTTAACGGCAGGAGTTAATTTCTTTCCATTTTACATTTTTAGAGACTCAATTGGCAAAAAAAAAAAAGACGGGGATGTAATTGGGAAAAAAACTCCAAAATAAAACCTCCGAATGGGTTTAACCTTTTTGTAATTAATGTTTCAGTTATGTTTTATAATTGTGGAAGTTTTTTCAATCTAAAGTTATTATGATATTTTAATAATATATTTGGATTTTATAATTATATAATTATTTTAATCAAATATTTTTTTTTCATTTAAATTTTTTTGTTTTGAATAATTTAATATTTTTGTAATTAATATTTTGTAATTATTTAATAATTTTAAATTGTTTTAGTTGTCTTTTATATTTGTGTAATGTTTTATGATTTGAAGTTTTTTTTAAATAAAATTTTAGCATTTCATATTTATGTAGTTATTTTAATTGAATATTTTTTTTTGTAATGTTAATAAAAAAAATTAGAAAGATATAACTTTTATTCGAAGTAATCTTATTACGAGGACAAACCTATTGCTTCGCGTGGAAAATGTCAGGATATATTCAGTTTGAGGAGCATGAACATGTTCAGTTTAAGGAGAATACAGTTGAGAAATACGATGTTAAGAAGAGGAACATTTCTCAAAATACATTTGCAGGAGGTCCAATAAACCCTTCATTACTCAGATATTATATGGATCATGGTGGTGCTTGTTGACATATATTTCTCCTTTCCAGAACTTCTCGCAAAGAGAAAAAGATTCCTACCTTCTTTGCCCACATTTTCGCCATTGGTACACCACTGGAAATGGACGTTGCCGGTTGGGAATGAAAAGAGGCTCTCACATCGCTGGTGGAGGTGAACAACGTGAATCACATAGATCCAAAAAAAAAAAATGCAACATTGGTACGTTGTTTCATCAACACGTCGTCGTTGGTACACTGCTTGAGGTGACAGGATTATCAAAACATGAATCCTCCGAAGACACATGAGAGGATCTATCACCATGTTTTGTTACCCTGTTCCAATATTTAGCCAAATAACCAGTTTCAACAGTAGCTGCAACAACCTATTAATCCATTCTATCCTCCCTGCCGCAACCACCACCCAAACTCCACAATGCAAGTCACCCATTTTCTTTCAACAATTAGCACTAAACAACATGTGGAAGAACCGTCTATGAATTAGAGATATAACCTTCAACTCTTCTACTAATAACAAACATAAAGAACCTAAAAAACCACTTTTTTCTAAAACTTAACTCCCCACACAAATATTCCTCCTCTTAAACCAAGCACAACCCATAATATTAATTCACTACTCTAAAGGCAAAACCGTAAGAGACAACTCCTCAGTCCTCAACAATACGTGACCGCACAAAATTAATAAAAAAATAAGAACGAAACGGGTTAAAAAAATGTTTAAACATTTTATGACCAAGGAAACGAGGTTATGTATCTTACTTCTATATGTCTTCTTCGATTCATTGAACAACACCAAAGAATGAAACAAAATACCAACTCTTTCAAAATGCGCAAAGCATTTACAAAACAGAAAATAAACTCGAAAATACGCGAAACAGAGCAGCAACGGAAGGAATAGTGGTGGCTTAGGTCGCAAACCAATCATCAGCGAAAGGTTGGGTTGCAAGCGAAAAATAGTGGGTAAAAGGAACAATTACCGGAAGCAGGTTTTAAGAAAGATTGAAAGTAGAAAGTGACCTAGGTTACGAATGACTGAAATCAAAACTCTGAAAACGAAATGGTTCACACGCTAATGAAAAAGCTGAAGTTCCTATTTTCTACATTAGCAATGAAAAAAATTGAAAAAAAAAAAATACCAATGACAGAATCAAAAAGTGTGTCCAAATTGGTGTCATTATTCATTCCAATACGGAGGTTTCTAAACTTCTTTCTGGGATTGTTCCTACTCTATAAAATCAATACTAACATCAATGTGATATTTACAAGTCACAATTTCTAATAGAAAGAAGGACAACGATAATAAAAACTTAAGCATTGCATTCACCTTCTTTACAAAATTAGAAATTAGAGCTTAACATTGTAGATACCAGACCACAATAATTCCAACCCCTTCTTTCAAGTCATGATTTGTGTCCTCACTTTGAAGTTTTTTCATGATTTTCTCCCTAATGAATAAAACACAACAAACATAAAATATTTCAAAAATTACGTTATTAATTTTTTTAATATATATAAATGGTGACGTGATGAATATGTGATACTGCTCACCTGGTGGTTCGTTTACTAGGTCATGACTTAGCTAATCACACTAACAAAAAACAATTAAGACAAAGAATAAAATATAAGAAGTGGCTATTTTTTTTTTAAATGCGAAAAAGCACCATTTATATAATTAAACCTTACAATAATAAGTAAATTACGCAAAAATCCTTTTACAATTTAGTGCGTGTTGGCTGGTGATAAGATTGATGATTATTCGTTCCTTGTTTAGCATAGGATTAAAAAAGTTACCCTGCGCTTGTTGTTGGCGGTATTAGTGTCACTTCAGCTGTGATTTTGTTCCCATAATTTTAATTTTTTCTTATTCTGAAAAAATTTTAGACGCATGAATCTTAAGTGATCCTTTTCCTTTAGCTTCGGAACAGTTTTAAGTCTTGAGTTTTTGAGAATCGGTCTTCGGGCCTCCAGATTTTGTGTTTCGATCTATTTATCTGTCCAACTTCACCGAGTTTAGCATCTAGGTATTATGAATTAATTTCTAATATTCGTGCTATTTTATGATTGTATTCGCCCTTCCAGTCTACGGGCATCTCTGACTTCCAAGTTAAAGATGGAAAATAGATAAAATAGTTTTTGCCTTTTGGTTTGCTTCGTGGTATCTTTGTATTCTTGATGAGTTAATTTACTCAAATAAGCGTGTTTGATGTATACGAAACCCAATTATCCGTCTGTATAAGTTTGATTATTGGTGAATATTAATGGTCTTCTAAATTTTTCTTCTGTTGCCTCGTAGAGAGATAGAAATTTTCATTGTTATCACGGAGTGGGATTTCAAGTGATAATGGAGAAACAAAGCAGTTTTCGGGCATCTACTATGGAAAAACAGAAGAGTTTTCGCGGATTTATGGAAAAACAGAAGAGTTTTCGCATAGTGATGGAGAAGCAGCTCAGCTTTATGGGAAGCGAAAGGAAGAAGAGCAAGGAGTCACCTGGGAAACGTGGTGACTTACCAGTTCATTTAGCAGCTCGGGCAGGGAACCTGAGCAGAGTGAAGGAGATAATACTAAACTATTCTAATTGTGAGACGAAAGATTTGTTGGCAAAGCAGAACCTAGAGGGGGAGACCCCTCTTTATGTTGCTTCAGAGAATGGGCATGCTTTGGTTGTTAGTGAGATACTGAAGTACTTGGACCTGCAAACCGCTTCTATTGCGGCCAGAAATGGCTATGATCCATTCCATATTGCTGCAAAGCAAGGTCATCTCGGTAAGACACTTGCAATTATGTTTGGGCCTAAGCTCCCCATAATTTTCTTTTTTTGGTTTTGGATTTGTAACAGTTTTACAATGTAAATGAATGGAGTATAATTACCCTGAAAAGGTTGTGCGTTGGTGTGATATCTTACCTATTGATTTTTAGTTAATTAAGATCTAAACCAAAACCAAAATCCATCCTGTCCTTTCAGTCTTTTTCCATAATTTTTTCAAATAAGCCGCTCCTTGGATGTGTTACTGTTGGAAATTTGTGTTTCCTAGTTGAAGAAACATTGTCCAGGAATGATTGTATTATTCCATCCTTCCCTTATCCCTGTCTGTGCAACTGTCTCTCTTTATGCATATTGAAAATGAAGTTAGAGAAGACATGAGTTGTATTATTGTGGCTTCTCAGTAAACTGACATGCACATCTGGTGTTAAAGTTATAGTTTGTTCTTTTACGATTATATATTAGGCTTCAATGGTTTTACTACTTTGCCTTTCAGATAGTGTTGTTTAAGTTTCTGATATACTACTATGGGTGAGAATCCTAGGCAAGCAGAACCAAAGATATTTTTCACAAATACCATACCTGTTATTTCATTCTCTCTCGATATATCTCTGACTGAAAAAGAATTTTGCAGAGGTTTTGAGAGAACTACTGCAGTCCTTTCCCAACTTGGCCATGACCACTGATTTGTCCAACTCAACTGCTTTACATACAGCTGCAAGTCAAGGTCATATTGATGTGGTTAATCTCCTTCTGGAATCAGATTCTAACCTTGCTAAAATAGCCAGGAATAATGGTAAAACCGTCCTTCACTCTGCGGCTAGGATGGGGCACTTGGAAGTTGTGAAAGCTTTATTAAACAAGGATCCAAGCACTGGATTTAGAACTGATAAGAAAGGCCAAACTGCACTACACATGGCTGTGAAAGGGCAAAATGAAGAAATTTTGCAGGAATTGATAAAACCTGATCCAGCAGTTTTACTCTTGGAAGATAATAAAGGAAATACAGCGTTGCATATTGCCACAAAGAAGGGCCGTACTCAGGTGATTATTTATTCTGTATAACCATATTAGCCATGATAAATTGATCACGTAGACATTCTTTACTTCTGCTCAATGATGAATGTTGATCCTTGCTGATACTTCTTTTATGGATTAGAAATTAACAGAAAATAGACAAGTAAGCCACAATTCGCTACTGCACAGATGTTAATGGTCATATTGTCCATTAAACAAAACGTAGCAGATGTGAGCACAATGTGCCTGTTGAGACTCGGAAAACCTTGACATTGCAATTGAAGTTGTGGTTGCGGATTGCATTTTAAAGCCTCAAAGCAAAAGTCCCTGGTTATTTGTTAGTTATATTCTTCTCTTGGTTGCACATTGATGTACTAGGATCCATTAGGGGAACTCAATTTCAAGGTCAGGGCTATGCGTTCCAGCTTGTGGGTTCCATAGACTAATTTTACCTTTTGAGGGACCATACATTAAATTAATGGAAAGCTTTCAAAGATCAAAAACATAAAATACTCTAAGGGATGGTGTTAGGGCTTTGGTGTTAAGGAATTTATTTTTCTAAAGAGATACAAGAAGCCAATTGGATTGTAGTTTCTTTACCTGATTAGCCTGATGTTTCCCTTTGGTAAGAGTTTTGTTTCCTGCCATATGTTGTTAGCTATGATGCATTGTATTTCTGTGTCTCCTTCATTACATGGGGTTGCTTATATAGCAAAATGAAAACAACATCTCACAGTACTAAGGATGTGAGGCTAAATAAAGTTTTACAATACTAACATCAAGGACACATCAAGGACTTTCTGTTACGAAAAGGTTCACCATTTCATACAAGGATCCAAAATTCCCTTCTATAATACACATTCCTCTCTCTCAATATTTCCCTTACTAACAATACCCATTACTGCAACAACAATCTTGTCCCCAAGGTTGAATTTTGAAAATTGAACTTTAATGGCAGAAGTGTTTCCCACATGACTGTTTTAGATCTGCCCTCTTGCTATTACACCAACACTTGTTGAGACTCTTGTGCTTGCACTTCAACACTTGTCTCCTCCAGTACACATCTAATAATGATTTTTGAGCAAGTTGAATCTCATTTGGTAAAACCAAATAACCTTCCTTCAAAGGCACTTTGAACAAGGAGAATAAGGAGGGGGTGGAGAGTGTATTGTCGGAGAAAAAAAAGAAATTAATGTAGCTTTGAGTTAGTGGGACTACTGTTATAGTTAGTGGGACAAATGTTGCATTAGTGGGACAGCTGTTGCACTTAATGGGACAGTTGTTGCAATTAGCGGGACAGATGTTGCTTATTATTGGTGTGTGGTTCATCCATATTGGAACCAAATTCAGCCCACTGAAGTTTCCCATACTTGAATACTTTGAATCTAATAAATTACTTTCATCATGCCTTAGCTTCTGTAGAAGAAAGGATCTCTCCCTTTGCTTCGCGGCATCCCTTTTGGAAAGTCCTTCTCTATTTATAGACTCAACACCTTTCTTCAGCAACTTAAGCTTAATATCTTGTCGGGTCTGCATCTCCCATATAATAGAAACCTTTTTCGGATTCTTTTCTCAAAACTTTTGGGGTCACCAAAGTTTTTGTCAAAGTGGGGTCTCCTTTAATTTTGACTGGTTGGCCTTGAGTGCATAAATTCATGAATAAAGTCTTCAAATTCACCTTAACATCTTCTAATGTTGCCAACCAAGTTACACCCAAAATTACATCTACTCCAAACAAGAAAAACGTCTCATTGACCTTGTATTCTTCAAACTGTATTTCTACATCCTTACAACATCCTTATGTTTGCTTTTTGTATTCGTCTTCCAATCTAAAACCATAAGGTGGAGTAGATTCCACTGGTAGATCAAGTAACTGCACCAACCCTGAAGAAATAAAGTTGTGACTCGCCTCAGTATCAATGAACACCAACACGGATCTTCCTCTTTCTTTGCCCTGCATCTTCATGGTGTGAGATTAGGTGACGCCTCTTGCACAGAAAACAAATAAGTCCAAATATTGACCATCTTGGTCAATATTTTCCTCCAAATTCCTCTCCAAAAACTTCCCTACTTCACTCAACCTACTATCCATCATTTCCCCCGTTTCTTCATCTTTGACTAATATGACCGCTCTTAAAGTTTTTTCTACACATTTGTGGCCAGGAGTGTAAGCCCCTCCGCAATGAAAACACCTCCCTCTTCCCTTCTCCTAAAATATTCAAGATATGTCATATTTTGAATTCCTCTGTTTCTAAAACCCGTATTACATTACTTCGCATTCTTGATTCTTGGATTCTTGATCATTGGGTGTTGTTTGGTGCCCTCATCCTTGCAATGCTTTCCATGCCATTAGAAACTTGCGTACTCCTGCTGTTCTCGACTGTTTCAGTTTGTGATACCACCCCACTTCCTCTTTGGTACCAAAAATTAGATGCATTATTTCTGAAAGAAGGTCCTCCAATATGGCGTGACTCTTTCATAGCTTCTTCTATATCACGAGTAATCTCCATAACTCTTATTAGATACTATAGGATCGTGTGGATGAATCTGATTCCAAACATTTAGTTGCAGCCCCACAACATCTGATCTTTTGAAGTTTTAGGAACTTGCGACACTAATAATTTAAATTCTTGTATGTAGTTTTCAACCATTTCATGTTGCCTTATAGCTGCTAATTTTTCATGGACAGTGCTTGTTCTTTGCCTCCAAATCTTCTCCTCAATGCTGTTGTAAATTCCTCCCATGATGGGTTCTTGTTCTTTTGATGCCAAAACTTAAACCAATGGTGAGTGTTCCCTTCCATACTGATAAGAGCCAATTGTACCTTTTCCTCTTGATTGACATTCTGCACTTCAAAAAACTTATCCATTGGATCTATCCATCCCAGAGGATCATTTCTCTTCGAAAGTGTTTGTTTTGTCAGGAAAGTCGTGTATTAAAGGCATCCATTACCACCACGTCCTTCTCTTCCACATGTAGAAACCATGACAGAAGATTCTACAGGTTCTTCTCTTATTAGTTTGGGTTTCACAATTGTCATTGTAATGCACAAAGTTGCAAATAAGTTTTCTTCCATTGTTCAACTTGATTGGATGACACATTACTCCAGTCTTGTTCAAATTAATTGAGGTAACCTTGGCCAAGGAACTAAAGTTCAATTAAGGTGGACCAAGAGAGATAAGTTTTCTCATTCAATTTTTCAAAAGTAATGGTAAGAGCAATAGAGAAAGAGGTATCAGGCCTACAAGACAATTTCATTGGAGGAGACCAACATAAAAGAAACAACCAGCAAGGAACAAATAGAGAATCCCAAATTTCATCTTCAATCACATTGGAAATAAAGAACCAATGGTCAAAATGAAGACAAGGAGGTTCAACAAGTGTTATGGTGGAGGTGCGGCGTGCTTCGATGAGAGGAAAGCAGCATACGGATGTCACGTGCAATGACAAACAAAGAGTGTTCACATGGCAACATATGGACCTAATTCAGCCTCTAGGACCGGCGAGGTTGCTCGTCGCTTGGAGAGAAGCCTTGATCCGGTTGTTATAGAAGAAAATGGTGACAGAGATAATGGGGAGACTTTGCCAGACAAGACTGAGACCAGCAAAGCGGGATCAAACCTCACTTATACCAAAATGTTATTGAAAGGTCTAGTGGAGAGGCTGAATTCCGAGCTATGGCACATGGGATGTGTGAATTGTTATGGTTGAGAATTATCTAAATGATCTTATAGTGGCATGTGAAGGGTCTATGATTCTTTATTGTGATAATGAATTAGCTATTAGTATTGTTCACTATTAAATTGACACTAATAATGGCCTTGTCACTATTGTGATAATAAATTGACACTATTAAAACTGGCCTTGCCACTATTTCTTATGTTCCATTTGTACTTCAATTAGCAGATTTGTGTACAAAAAGTCTTTCTGAACAATTTCATGATCTCACATGCAAGTTTTGGATGATAGATACATTCACAAGCTTAAAGGAGGAGTGTTGCTAATAGAATATTAAGTGTACTATTAGAATTTCTTCAAAAATTCTAGAGATCTCTTTGTAACCAATACTTTAGGATTAAAATTCTCTATTTATAAAGGGTGATGTTTCAAATAAATCAATTGAATAAAATCTTCTCTCATTCAAATTAGTCCTTTTCAACTAGCAGTTTAGGGAACTTTGGCTGTAAGTTGGTAATGCATCGTATTTTTCAGCTTAACATCAATTTTAGTGCATTTAATTCTTTTTATCTCCTTTGGCCTCCCGCTATGCCTAAAATCCTAACCCTAATCTTTGTTAGTCATATAGTTTTCTGCATTGTATGTACTTAAACATGTAATTTTTCTTGGTCTATTTCTTGTGAATGCTCAACAAGGCCTTAATTAAAGCTTTTTTTTGACTATCCTACCAGGCTATCACCCTATTATCCAACTTGTAGAACTCCTTTTGGTATCCAATAACCATGCAGTTTCCCCCTTTTATAACATTTGTATATGCCTCCCTTCCATGTGAAAGAATGTTAGAGGTCTTCTTGATATACTGGTGTTCCCTACCTTGAAAGGATTGCTTCATGAGTGGAGCCAGCCATTCCGTGGGATTGTTCCCCTTCGGAAGCTCTTTCATGTATAAGTATGAATGCCACCAGGATTAGTCCAATTCTGAAGATGTCCCATCATCTCATTTTTATTGGAGGTTACTGGATTCTGGCCTTCAGCCATGGAAGGTTTTATTTGCCTTTTGTTGTTTTCTACTTCTGACAGTTCGCTTAATTTCTCTAGATATTAGGATAGTTTCCCCCAATACTTTTTCACTTACTTTGAGCTGATCTTATTGAGATAATTTCTCATGAAGCCTCTGAACATGTCTCCAATATCTTCAATTTCCAAGTGGCCATTTGAAACTGGTATTAGATGATACAGCTTGTGAACTGTATAAAAAGCGAGAACTCAAGTTTGAGTATTTTTCTGAATAACAATCATTTGCTTTTGGTTTGAAGGTTGGATTTACATATTTTGCACTCAAGCAGTTCAGTCAAAAGTTTTTTCCTAAGCATTTTAATTATAAGCTATTCTGAAAGCAGACTAATATTACCCAAAAGCACCATATTTACACATGTAGAATAGAACATTAGTTTGTTTCCCAATTCACCAACTGTCATACAAACGAGTGAAACTTTCGACACCACTGCTGTGAAAGTTGCAACTTAATTGGTTTTTGACAATCATTACTAAATTTCATTCATACCTTGAAGGGAAAGCTTGCTCCAGGATCATTAACTAAGTTACACACTAGCTCAGCTAACAACCTAACGAGCCATCAAATTAAGAAAAGAAAAATAACACCGACTAGAAGTTATTCTAACTAATGTACTGGTTAACATCTGTATATCAAGTACCAGTCTGGCTTCCTATTCCAAGTGATGCTGATTAGTTCCTTCAACTCGTAGTCTTTGTTTTCAGCTATTGGACAAATTACTTCCAGTTTGGTTATCCAAACTCAAATAAATAACCCCCCTTTGCACGACTAATACAAATTTCAACTTACAAATGTTATGCCTTGATTTCTTCTTCCTATTCTTATGTATGATAGACAGTAGAATTACTATAATTTTTCTCGTTTTATTTATTTATTCATGATTTGTTATTAGCCACATTCTTATTCTGCTTGTTTGGATGGTAGACATATATTAACACGTCTGTTCACTGTTACTTAAACATTGAAGTACCTTTGCTACAGTATCGTGAAGTATCTCCATTTTTAGTAGTCTGGCCAACAACCCTGTGAATAATTGACCACCTTTGTCTTGTATCACCCAGGCCAAAAGACAGCCATATAATTTTGTTAAGATTATTGGTTTTCTTGTTTTGCCTTCCTGATCTAGGATCATTGAATTTAACTGAGGCAGTTTTGCATTGCGTGCGTGCATACATGCAACTGAAGCTTAAGGAATGAATATAAACTCAAAGGAAAAATATGTAGGATAAATTTATACTTATGCATAGGCAGCATGATTCCATGCTAAATTTTCAATCCTACCTCTGTTTTATCATTGGAAAGACAAAGCGTATTCCTAGAAATGAAGAGAAGTTGGCTTTCAATGTCTATTCTAAACTAGTCATTATTTATTGTAGAATGTTCGCTGCTTGTTATCAATGGAGGGTATCAACATCAATTCAACAAATAAGGCTGGAGAAACTCCTCTTGATGTTGCAGAAAAATTTGGAAGTCCTGAACTTGTCTCCATATTGAGGGATGCTGGGGCTGCTAATTCCACTAACCAAGGGAAACCTCCAAATGCTTCAAAACAACTCAAGCAGACTGTCAGTGACATAAAGCACGATGTACAATCCCAACTCCAACAGACACGTCAGACTGGCATGAGGGTTCAAAAAATTGCAAAGAAGCTGAAAAAGCTACACATCAGTGGCCTGAACAATGCAATAAACTCTGCAACTGTTGTTGCCGTTCTTATTGCTACAGTTGCTTTTGCAGCCATCTTCACAGTCCCGGGTCAATATGTTGAAAATAAAACAGATGGATTTTCTCTTGGACAAGCAAATATAGCAAACAATGCAGCTTTCCTAATATTTTTTGTGTTTGACAGCCTGGCATTGTTCATCTCTCTGGCAGTTGTAGTGGTTCAAACTTCCGTAGTTGTTATTGAGCAAAAGGCAAAAAAGCAGCTTGTTTTTGTCATTAACAAGCTCATGTGGATGGCTTGCCTTTTCATTTCCATTGCCTTCATTTCTCTTACATACGTGGTGGTGGGATCACACTCCAGATGGCTTGCAATATATGCTACAGTGATCGGAAGCTTGATAATGCTCTCTACAATTGGCTCCATGTGCTATTGTGTAATTTTGCATAGGATGGAGGAGACAAAATTGAGGGCCGAGAGTCGATCATTCTCCATGTCTCATGCATCAGACCAAGAGATTTTAAACAGTGAATACAAGAGGATGTACGCACTGTAATTGATATATCCCAATGAAATGGCTTGTATTATCCAGCATATTCTTGAAGTGGTGATAGGTAGTTTCTACTGTCAGTGTCAGATTGTATGAAGATAACCTACGGTCTTTGTTAGACTACAGATACCGTGAGAACCGGAGGAAATGAAGAAAAATGGGTGGGGAATTCTCGGCACGTCCACTAGTAAGTAGAAAGGATTTTATCAAATTTAGTATGATCTTGGTGAAATAATTGTGGTGGTGAAGACTTCTTTTAATGGAAGATAGGCATGCAAATAATCACTATATTGGCATCATAAGTTATCAATCATTTCTAGATTGGCATCCTAAGTTATATCAATCATTTCTAGCATACCAAAATGACAAAAGAAATAGAGAAAAGAAATGTAAGATGGTGAGGGACTAAGACCAAAACCTACTCAGTTAGTAAACCTATAAAATGATGGATGAAACTTATTCCTATAAAATTCATAGCTAATGAAATCTGGAATAAAGTTCCCCGCCCATTATTTTTAATTTTATATTTTTAATTCACTTTTAATATATGTTAAAACGATTTAGTAGAAAGCAAGTTCCGCATTTTGAAGGGAGCTCCTAGAAAGCCTTTGCACACGTTGTAGTTTAGGGTTCCAAACCTGCGCACCCCTAAACTACAAGCTAGCTTTGAAGCCAAGATTGCAGGGATGCGCGACCTTCCTTCAGTCGGCTCTGTCCTGTCTATTCATCTCTTTCTTTCCTCAAATGGATCTTTAGGGATCTCTCTTGTTCATAAATTTGGAATAAAGTTTCCCGCTCATTATTTTTAATTTTATATTTTAATTCACTTTTAATATAAGTTAAAACGATTTAACTGGATATTTTTTAGGTTAAACCACTCCAGAGGTTCTTATTTTCGCGTTTTTTTTTCAATTTAGTTCCCGTCTTTAACTTTTTATCAATTTAGTCCCAAAGATTGCAAAATTGAGAGAAATTAACCATTGCCGTTAAATCAAGCTAACGGGTTAACTTTTAACATATCTGTGAGACTGAGGTGGGTATTATATATGACGTGGCGTGCACAGAAGATTGGCTATAATGATTCACTTGCCTTTTATTACTTAAGTTAATCACAAAATTAAAGAATTGGGGTTTTTTTTACTGAAGTTAATCACCGACGACCAGCTCTTGCACCGTTAATGGCTTTCCCTACCTCAACCTTAAACCCTCAAAACCCAACCTACTTCCTTAAGCTTCTCCTCCATCACCGTTGCAGTGGCATAGGAAGCATGAGCAACCACAGTCTCAAGACAAGTGAGGAGAAAAAAGATTCTAAGAAAAGAAAAAGAACAATTTCTGAAGAAAATGGTCAAGAGGTTGCAGATGTAAAGGCAGATGAAGAAAACAAACGCAGAAAAAGAGAAAATATAAATGCATCTAAGGAGTCAACCAAGGAAACACTGGAGAGAAATCTTCTGTACAGAGGTCTCAGAAGAAATAGCAAAAGGAATCAGTTGAGAAACCAGTCAAGACAGCATTTCAACGAGTACAAGTTGACAAAATACAGTTTACGGATGAAAGGCTCCAGGATAACTCTTACTGGGCAAAGGATGGTGCCGAGAATGGTTATGGTGCTAAAGCAGCAGAAATTCTTGACCAAGTTTTTTTTTGGGACATGGAATATCTGGGAATTACATTTATTGATGTTGCAGGGCTAAAATCAACAACTAAAAGCTTTCTTGCTGTGTTTTTTCTCCCTTTTGTAACAATGGTGATTACATTTATGTTGCTGAGACAGAAAAATCCAAGCTTTTTCAAGGAATCAAAGCGAGAAGACACCAAAACCGTTGCGGTGGCAGAACCGGAGTGCGGAGACCAGCTGCTGGAAGTATCGGCGCGCTGTGGACTCCGACAAACGTCCGCGACGGGAGATTCTCGGGAAGAGCTCGCCTTCGGCGCGCTTTCTCTTATATTTTCTTCTAGGGAAAAGGCAAAAAGAGGGGCGTGGAATATGATTTTGGGCTTTTGCATTCATCCATTCCTCAAAAATCAATTCAGATTGAAAAAGGGGAGGAAGAAAATGGAATTCGAAAAAATGAAAATGAAATTAAAGATGAACAAAACATAATAGAAAAGAAAGAAAGCCCTAAAAGACTTGTTCATGAAATCCAGAATCCATGGCAAACAATGTTCAAGAAAATCTCCCATTACAGTATATGGGTTGAGATCACCTTCTATTGCAAAAAGAGAAAAGAGAAGATAGAAAGAGATAAACAGTGTGCGAGGTTGCATTGCAAAGAGAGTGGTTGAGGTGTAAAGAAGAGACTACTGGACACCAGAACAAAAGCAGAAAGCAGCGTTGTCTTCACCGACGAAGAGACAACCGTTCGTTCATCGGAGGCCAAATTCCCAATTCAATTATAAATTAACCCTAATTTTAAAACCTTTAACAAAACCTCCAATTTTTAAGTTAAGGGGCACGTGAACAATATATCTACCACGTCACATGGTCATCTGCATGCCATGTCAGGGTCTGTGGCCAGCTCACCAGCACAGATAACTTAAAATTTAACTCCGTTAACTGCATTTAACGGCAATGGTTAATTTTTATCAGTTTTGAACAATTAAGGATTTAATTGGTATAAAAAATAAACCGAGGACTAATGTGGGAAAAAAATGCAAAAATAAGGAGTGACGAATGAATTTAACCTATTTTTTATTAAATTTGTATAAATAAAGTTAACATTATCATTGTAATATTTTTATTTTACATTTTGTTTTTTTTTTAAGTTTTTTTTCACATGTTTAGTTCATGTCGTGTTATGTGTTAGTGTTGGCGTATCAGTGTTAGTCAGTATAACATGTTAGTCACAGTCTCTTTATACAATGCATTCGCCAAAATATCAAGATTGACACATGAAGGGATAATTTACATAAAAAAATCTGTGTATTCCAAACTTAATCCTATGCTGATGTATTGCATTCCATGATCGCTATGGATTAGTACAAACCAATTACAGGAGGGCAAATAAAAAAGAATATGGGGAAAAATCAGTTAAGGTCTAACATAGTAAATAACGGAAATGGTTAGGAAAGAATTTGCCAAAATCATCTCAGAGGAATATAGACTCAAGCTGACCAGTTCGCTTCTAACCCAGAGTGAATTTGCTATACTAATTAATTATTATAAAAGACAACTAATTATCGACAAATTACTTTACAAAATATACAAACATGCTTAAATAAGGAAATACAGTACAAAATTACAGATCATTGCTCGTTCTTAACTCTTGCCTTCAATATTCTAGGGAATGGTTGAGATGAAGGAGGTCCAATGGTCATGGCAGATTGGGGAAGTGTTAAACAAACCCTTGATTCGAGTGTTTGTTTGGTGAAGGTTAAAGATCCAGTAGTGTAGGGTGGTTTAATAGGTGAAATAGTCTGAATAATCAGTGGAATGAGTGGTTGATCGGTGGAAAGGGTTTCAAATCTGTGTAGAGGAAGTTCTAATAGGTGAGAATAGAAGATATGGTTCGGTGACGATGCGAGAGGAACACTCTCGAAGACGTAGATGAAATTGTGGTGCTGTGAGAAAGGTTGGAGTGATGAGACGAGGTTTGTTGAGTGAACCTCGAGGCTGAAGGAATGCAAATGTGGAGTGAAAGATCTGATGACACAGACGACTAGGAAGACACTGGAAGTCGTGGCTGAAGAAAGCAACGAGGCCAAATCAGATTGGACGAAAATGCTTTTATGGAGGTGAGAGAAATTGATGGGAGAATTGATAGAAAATTAGAGAATGGTAACGTGAATGGAAGGTGGTCGGGGATTCTCCGACCATGACTCTCAAGGTTGAATTAGTTCTGGAGTCATCTCTACAGAAATGCAATTCAATTAATTTCAAAAGTGACTTACACAATGTGCTTATCATGCTTTTATGTGCCACATGCTTATCACATTTTACACATGTTTAATAAGAATAAAAGAAATGATAAACTAAGATAATTGGACTTGGGCCCAAATCATCATTTCCTCTCCGGTTTAATACCTATTTTGATCTCTCTTTTGGGAGGTTTTGTTCAAAGTGGTCTCTTCTTTCTCAAAAAGTTCACTAAAGTCCTAAATTTTGTAAAAACTATTCAATGTGGTCCTTTTTTGTTACGGCGTTAAGTTTTTTAACGGCACATGTGCCACGTCATCACCGTCTTCTTCAACAGAAACCCCAATTCCCACCAAACCCTAGCCGCCACACCAGATCCGCCGGTGGCCACCAAAACCCAAAGTCGTCGTCGCTGCCAAATCCAGAACCAGATCGCGATGCACACTCATCTCCACGCATCAATCTTTCCGTCAACCGCCACCTTGTACCTGGACGCTAGCCACCACGCGTAAATCGGCGCCCTACCATGCCGCCGACCACCATTGCGCAACAAGCGCTCAATCTCGCAACACCTCCATGGTCGGAAGTTGAGCGTCTTTCAGAATCACGACGCACTTCCAGGGATTTTGAAACCTGCACACAGAAACCAAGGAACAAAGCACAAGGGCGACTCATCTGCAACCTTGACCCGCGAAGCAAAAATGCGAGTTCGTCCAGTTTCAAACCTCCGTTCACCTTCGTCCTCCTCGCGCACAACGCTCATCACCATCCTCGCGCGACCTTCTCATGGCTGCCAACCAGAGAACACATTCACAATCTGCAAATGAGAAAGCACAGATCCAGAAAATCACCATGTGCAACGCCATCGAAGAATCAAACCAAATTCGTCTTCCACCACCGCGCAGATCTGGTGTGGCGGCTAGGGTTTGGTGGGAATTAGGGTTTCTGCTAGAGAAGATGGTGATGACGTGGCAGAGGGGACTGAGGTGGCAGCACCAGATTGGCAGAGGGGACTGACGTAGTCACTTAATAGCCACCTGGCACATGTGCTGTTAAGAAACTTAACGCCGTAACAAAAAAGGACCACATTGAACAGTTTTTACGAAATTTAGGACTTTAGTGAACTTTTTGGGAAAGGAGGGACCACTTTGAACAAAACCTCCCAAAAGAGGGACCAAAATAGATATTAAACCTTTCCTCTCCCTTGGAAATAATTTGTCCTCAAATCTGATGGTTCACTTGAGGATTTATTTTTGTTAGTTTCACAAAAGTTCCTCCAGGATCAAATATCAATCTGCAATAAGCATCAAACATATCTCTAATTAGTTTTTTTTACCAATAAGATATATAGAAAAATATGTTTAGAAGAAGGTTTTCCTATTTTGAAATTTTTAATTTTAATACAGCAAATAAACCTTTCTTCACTAGAAATTTTATTTTTGTCTTGAGTTAGTAATAACCATAACTCAAGTTGTGAATTGCCATGTGTTGAAAATTACAATATTTTAAAAGGTGAAATGGAAAATTCTTTGAAAGAAAAGTTAAATTTAGAATGATAAATGGAGAAAAGTGAGAGGATAGAAAACCTTCCCTTAAGAGTCTAGGTTCTAGTTAAGCTGAAGATGTTGCCCTTAGTTGCTCCTTTTCTCTCATTTCTTTTCTTTCAATTTCTTCCTTTTCTCTCTTTTCTTTTTTTTTTTCCATCTTAAACGTTAATGTTTTCCTCTTCTTTCTTCCTCTTCTCTTCTCTCTTACTCTCTTCTTTCTTCTTCTTCTCCTTCTCTTCTCTTTTGCTCTCTTCTTTCTTCCTCTTCTCTTTTCTCTTTTCTCTTGTTCTCTTTTTTCTTCTTCTCTTCTCTCAAGCTTTTATCTTCCTCTCTTCTCTCTTTTTCTCTTCTTCTCTCTTCTTATTTTCTCTCTTGCCTTTCTATTTTTTCTAGTAATTGCCTATGTTCTTTCTCAATTCTTCTTTTACTTCCTTCATCTAAGAACATCTTAAGTTTTTCTCCAAACTCATTTTTCCTACGAGAGAACTCAATTAAATTTTGAATAAATGACTTACATTCTCTAATAAGCACTCATTTTTCCTACGAGAGAACCCAATTAAATTTTGAATAAATGACTTACATTCTCTGATAAGCTCTCTCATAAGTTCTAAATTTCTTTTTCTAGAGGTACAAAATTTCTTTGCATACAAGCTCTTAATTCATACCAATCACAAATGGAAGATTTTTTACCTTTTCTAACACTAATTTGTCTTTGATCCCAACACTCTCTTGCATGCCCTTCAAATTTAGAAATATATAACCTAGGGACACAATTTTCATCTGTTGTAGAAAAGGCATAAGATTTATAAGGGTAACTAATTTTAGCCATAAGTGGATGTATTTAATCAAATTTCTTTTTCCAAGCAAAGTATGTTAATGCACTTATATCTCTAGCAAAGAATGAAAATTCCCTATTAGCATGATCATATATATCATACTCAATCCTAAAAGGTACAATATTTCATGGTCTTTTCAAGTGTTTCAATCATATCTTTGAAAGTATGTGGTTGGTCAAAACTAAAATTACTACTCCTACAAGACCTATAACTTGACATCCTTTGTTCTTAAAAGTTTTTCTACTCTAAAGGGTTTATAGGTTTCACACTTTAGACAAATCCCAAGTAAGGGAAGTGAGCCAAAAAGGCTACTTAAGTAAGTCTTGCCTTACCAAAATTGTCTTATGCTACTGACTAAGTACCCCTTAAAGTAAAATTATATTTAAAAACAAAGTACATGCCTCACCAACAAAGAGAAACAATAAAAAACTTTCGGACTCTAATGACCCTTAATCGTGACACAAAAATCAAACAATCGGTATAAAATTCTACTCCTGTGGTGAGGCTTGTAGCTTTGGCTAACAAGACACACTCACCTGTCTAGCTATGTCAAATTTAAAGAAAACAATAAAAGTTGCCAAGAGTTTGAAAGAGCACCAAGGACTCTTCCAAAGAACTTGAACTTTTCAAAAGGCCTTTTACAAAACAAAGCTAAGCTACATGAGGGTAACACAAGCCTGTTGCAAATCAATTACACAAAACAAAACAAAACAATCACAAAAATAAACAATCCTATGCTAAGGTCTTGGTCCACTTTTGTATGAAGAATCACGTGCTCTCACTATTGCCTCTTGAAAACTTCAAGCTTCTATCTGTTGTCCACTCTTACAACACATATGAGCAAAGTTTCAATCAATGTTCCCTTAGCTAAACCAGATTGCTCAGAAGAAGATATAGGGCGGTAAGAACTTCCCTTTCTCTCGGCTTGTTGTGCAATTGGTGCCTAGTTGCTCTCAATTGTATTCTGCTGCACAAGTTTTCCAATTCTCACCAATCCCAAATCTGCACAGATATTCCCTCCAATTCAATAGACAACCAACAATGCTTTCACTACAAAAACAACTAATGAACACAAAGGAAAGTAACAACAACACAATTTAAACACTCCCTTCAACTGTTGTTTCTATTTGTGGGTTCTTGAACTAGGACAATTGTTCCAAACTTTTGCCAAAGTAATGCTGCTGATGTTTAATGATTCAACACAAGTCAGTTATGGACACAGAGTCACACCAAAATCCAACAAATACAAATGTTCATGGAAAGTGAACCTAATTAAGATTATATATGATTCAAAACAAGAACTGAACTAGTTAAGCAACAATCTAAGCTAGTCAAAGTTGATGGACTAAACTGGTCTATCCAAAGAACAAGAATGATATGATGCAACGCAAACCCTAGTCATCTAATTCCTTCAATCATGCAATCAAAATTGGAAATGAAATGCTTGAGTCACTTTGTAAAACTGAATGATGTATGGCAGTTAAAACAACAAATTGATGCACAATCCTATTTGCTCCAAACAGATAAGCTCTTTCACAGCGGTACCACACATAGTAGATATGTCGATCTGATTTGGATGAAACTAAATGGCAACCAAGAATATACAACTAAATGGCCCCAAAATTAGGTACCCTAAAACTAGATTACTGTTCATATGAACAGTAATCTCTAACAAAACCTAATAAAAGCATAACTGAATCATTTAATAGAACCTATAGTAAGCATTCATTTTATGTTCATATGGCGTACAAAACTGAATCCAAAATTTAATTCCATTTTATCACAAACTGACTTAGAGTAATTAGCTGACCTCATTGTAAGTTGTTCTCCCCTAGCTTTCTACCTTCTCACAGACTGAACAACCAATAAATGAGAAACAAACTCAGTAAGGAAATATATAATCACCCTGTCCTAAAAAATATGACAACCTAAGGAACATAATGAACTAAAATACCACAGATGCAGATCGAATTAGTGCATACACTTTCGGCTTCATGTTTTCTTACGAAAAATAAATAAATTTTTCTAAAATAGTACATTTTAAAAATTTAACTATCGACTTAGTAATTAAAATTACCAATATAATAACAAAAAAATTCACAATATATCTCTTTATTTACTAATTATTACTATATTTTTAATTTTTAATACTATATTTACAAAGACAATTAAATCATTTTTATAAAAAGTATAATTTTAAATAACTTTTCATTGAATAAGATAGTGCTTTAGAAGAATTGGGCCTTTAGAAGGGTCTCTACTGTCTGGCCCCAT
The DNA here is from genome assembly GCA_036885675.1 of Vigna mungo. NCBI lineage: Eukaryota > Viridiplantae > Streptophyta > Magnoliopsida > Fabales > Fabaceae > Vigna > Vigna mungo. The sequence goes on along the minus strand of CP144699.1, from coordinate 62,402 downwards.
TTGCTACCATTATCCCATGCATGGGTGATGTTCCCTCCACCTTCCCCTTTGCTCCCTCCACCTCCCCTCTTCCTTTTTTATCCTTCGTTTGATTTTTGTATTCCTATTTTATTATTTCAGTAAAAGTTTATTTTATACTCTAACACCACACCCTGTTTCTTGTATCTCTCCATTCTTTTTTTAACTCTCAGTAAAATTTAATTTTTCTTTTTATTTTTTTATCCAATAACCAGTACTTTTATTAGTGGTCCTATCACTGTCAATGCACTTCTCCAAAGCTCCACTACTTCCGCTTCAATCATGGAAGAAGTTGCAAAGAGTGCCACTGTAGCACCCATGTGAATCGAAAGTGTAACAGTCCACCTATGCGAAACGAAGGAGTAACAATGGTGCACATATGAAACCATCAAGTAGCATTAGTGAGAAGAAGACTCTGGTCTGTGTGATCCAACCCGAGAGAGAGTGAAACCTTGATCTTCTGTCTTTTCTTATTTTCCCAGTGGTACTCAACCCAAGTGTTTTTTCTTTTAAAAGAGTGAGCTGGGATTCAAACAAAACATCACAACAAAATATTGACCCAAACCACCCTACCCATATTGAACCAACAGTCTCCGCTCAATCTTATTCTCCCTTTAATTTTTGTTTGCTGAGAAAGCTTCGTCTGGTGGTGGTGGTGGTTGAAAGTAATGGATGTGAGTATGCCACGAAATATTAAATGGATGTCAACATCCGTTTACGGATATCGACATCCGTTGAAGGAGAAACGGATCTGTCATATCCGTTGAGTCTGGAAGAAAACTGCACAATAGACGCACCAAAGCACCGCCAAAACACCACTAACGAACCAACATTGCACCACCATAACACCACCGGACTAACACCACACCACCACCGCACAAGTAACACACAACCAAAGCACAAAATGAAAAAAATTGAAAACAAATGTGAAGAAAGGATTGGGAAAACACAGATCTTGAGAGGAAGAGAGAGAAAAAGAATGAGGGTGTGCGGCTGTTATTTGGAAAGTAAAGATTATGGTTTTATAAATTAAGGTTTTCATAAATTAAAAGGGTAGAATGGTAAAAAGTTAAAGGATAATTTTGTAATTAAAAATTATTTGGAGAGGTGGAGGGAGGATTTGGGGGAGGTGAAGGGAGCAACTTCCCCATGCATTATCTGAAAAGTTGAAAATGATTTTTTAATTTAACCCAAATTTTCTTCTGTGGTTGTTATGCCCAACTTGTTTCGTTTCTCCTCCACCTTCTCTTTTCCTGACATCACTCGGGGTCGATGCTGTGGTAGTCGAACTCCTCGCTGCCAGATTTTGCGTAAGTGAACACCTACTATTTTCAACCTCTTAACTTTTAATTTAATAAAAGTAATCTTAATTTTCTAGATTGCTTTTTGTTTTTTTATACATAATTGATTGTTATTAAAAGTTAGACAAATGTAAAGGGTAATTTTATGAGATGATATTACAATTTAAACTGTTTTATGTATCAGATCCTTCTTCACAGTCACCACATAATGGGCAGGGATATAGAAGCATAGATAATAAGAGAAGTTGCAATTCACTGACGAACGCTATGAATCCCTGCACTAATATTGTGAACTCCGTTCAAGTTCCTTTTCCTTTGTTCATCAAGTCTTTTAGATCAGTTCCATCGTTCAAATGCTTCTGCCGGAGCTCAGATGAAAAGGGAAGTGACGATGTGAAGGACCCACTGTATGGGTTGGTTGACAAGCAAGTTCAAGAACTATTGAGCAGAGAAGAGAACAAGATTTTGCTAGATGGTTTAGAGAAGGCGTCGCAGCGGGTTGAGATGGCTAAGAGAGAACTTGAATTGATCCAAAAACAAGAATTAGCTGTCAAGCAGTTGAAGGATTACGTCAACCAGCTGGAAGGCGAAGTTCTCGAGGTAATGGTTGAGCTTTTCTTCCTTAGATATCAAAACCTCAGACTACAAGATAAGATTAATCTCTGGATTTTACTGATATCTGTAGACTCATGACCAATTTAATATTAAAAATATGTCTTAATTCTTGTGGTTGAAACCAGGATTGCGTTTATCTACATCTCCTCTCTGTAGATATTTCATCTCTTTCAGCTTAGAACAAATGTTACTATCTCTACTGGAACTAATTATAATAAAAATTAATTACTTTTACCAATGAACATAGTACTTTAAAGTTCATTTAGTGTAGTTATAAAATGATCAATAGATGTTTTTCTAAAAAAGGAACCAACATAAATGAATTTTCTCAAGAATGACTACAAAAATAATTTACAGTGCATTGGAAGGTGTGGAAGTATTGATTAAATTGAAAGGCGTAGCTAGGAGCTCATAATGTTCATGATGAGTGAGAAATGACTCCTGTAAAAAGTCATTTTCATACATTTTTATCTTATTTTAGCCAGCCTATGTATACTTTACAGAAATATTTTGCCTCACAATTTATTTAATAATTCTTCGATAACTGATATTGGTACTTATCAATGAGTTATTTTATAGCAAAAGTACTATTTACTTGTGATTAAAAAGTATTAGTATTACGTAGTTTATGAGATGTTTTTGACTTGATTTCTTTAATTACTTGATTCTTACTTGAGTCGTTACTCACAAAAATTGAGTGAGTTTAAGATTGAAGAATGTCAAAGAGACATATCAGAGGCAAAAGCCATGGTGGAGAAAGCGGAGCAGTCTCTGTTGGTAAATATGGGAGGCCCTGAAGGTGGCGGTACATCCATGGGGATGAAAAGTGAAGAAACTGATCGAGATGAAGAGAGATGGGAGTCAATAAAAGCAGCATCAATTTCTGCCCTTGTTGGTACCGTTTCAGGTCTCCCCATATGTTTCACTCAAGTCACCGACACAACTCAGCTGCTTCTTCCTTTGACAATCAACTTCATTAGTTGTGCATTGTTTGGAGTGACTTTTCGTTACACTATAAGGAGAAACTTGGATGATGTTCAACTTAAAACAGGGGTTGCAGCAGCTTTTGGTGTTGTTAAAGGTTTACCATGCTTACATTTTAAATGTATTCAAATTTTGTCACTGCATCATTTTAGATAAAATATTATCTTGTCCTATTTTTTCTTTTGAGGTCTTGAGTTGAATGCTTTGAGTCTAAATAAACCTAATATTGGCATTTACTGAAACAAACTCATGATGCAGGTCTCGGAACCCTAAGTGGTGGATCACTCCTTGAGCCAAACTTTCAAAGCTTCTTATCACATGCCCAAGACGGAACAATTTATGTGAGTGAGAATCTCTTAATTTTTGTTTCTGTTGCTGTTGCTTTAGATTACTGTCTCAAGACAGGGCTTTTGAACGCTTTTCCAATTGATTGATCATAGCTTAAATACAAATTATTTGTTCAATTATCATAGCTTAGATGGACATTGATCAAGTGTCGGTATAGTTTCATAGTTCAGCCATCCTATTAATAAACTCACTGATAATCTACTAAGAAGTCTTTTATTTGCATTCGAATATTTAATCGCTTGCATTGTTAAGCTGCGACGCTTGACCTTTCTGAATCAATTTGCATTGACTGATTTTAAATTCTTCTTGTAATTAACTTGTTAAGTTATTTCTTTTGGCTTTTACATTCAGTGCAGTAGATAAATGACTTGACACCACTTGTCTACGTACACGAATTCATCTCAAATGTATTCCATCGTATCACAATATACTACAAGTTTTCTTAACAAACTTGGGAAAACCCTGCCTTCAAATGAATTAAGACCTATCAGCAATTATAAAAGGGTATTTCAGTAATAAAAAAAATTAAAAGCCTATTTAAACCAAAAAAATCTTTTTAAAATTGATTTTTCTCTTTTAAAAGAAGGACATTTTATTAATTCTAAAAGTACATTTAAAAACACCTTTTTAACTACATTTTTATAAAACTCAAGAATTAAAGCAAAAACTCAAAACTATCCTAATTTTACATAATTAAAAATTAAAATACACTAACAAGGACTTCTAAACACAGAAAAATATGCAAAATTAGAAAGTTATAATCCATCCTGTTTACAATTTATACCGTACACTTTTCATACATCATTTCAACACCTTTCCTACACCCTTTCAATATTAATACAACGTACACACTACACCCTTTATACATTATTCCTACACCCTTTTTATATTCTACACCATTTCTACATTCATCTCACACCCTTCTTACACCATTCTTAAAACTTTTTTACACCCTTTCTATATTATTCTACACATTTCCTATTCTCTTTCTACACTTTGCTACATCATTTCTGCACTCTTTCTACACCTTTTTTTTTCTTTTCATTCTTACACTCGTACTACACTTATTCTACACTTTTCTCACACTTGTCCTTCAATCTTCTTACACCCTATGTCCTTCATACATCTTTCTTATACTCTTCTTACACCCTTATTACACCGAAAATGATATGTTAACACCCTTATTTAACACTATTTTAACAACGCCCACATGGCGTGTGTCTATTGGCCACTTTTTTTAAAATAGAAATTGGATATCTGAAGTAGATTTAGGGGCATTATTGGAAAAGAAGAAAATGAATTTTCACAATTTGGCGCCCTCGTTCCTCATTTCATTTTCAGTCTTTCGTATTTTCATTTTCACAATGACCTCCTTCCTCTTTCTCCGTCGTGCACTCTCCTCATCACTGTCGTTCTCTCTTTATCTCATCATCACTCTTGTGTTGTGGTTCTGTCATCATTCTCAGTTCTGACGCGTTTCTTGGTGGCTTGGGTGTTGTCGGTGTCTTGGGCATCTTGGTCGGCATCTTGGTGTTCTCACGCGTTTCTCGTTCTCTCATCCTGTATGTGTACCGTCGTTTGTGTGTTGTTATTTGTGGGGTAAGTTGAACTGCAAACTTAGTCTAACCTAATCCCCAATAGAGAGGTTATAACCTATTCCCCAATAATCTAACTATTTATATGGGAATTGTTATGATTGCAGGTTCAATGGCATCAAGAAAAACAAGTGTAAGATAAAGTTAAATTTTTTATTGGTATGGATGAACCAATTTCTGGAATGAACGCAGTTTTGGCAAAAAACTTGATTTCTAGTGTATGGTCCCCTATGTTATCATAAGTGTGTACTCCAGAAGGACTTTGTTCAAAAATGAAATTTGTCTCCTGTAATCGTTTACAATGAAACTGTAAACGATTACACTGATGGTTTTCCACCACTGGTTGCATGTTTGATTTCGAATTAAAATGTTATTGTAATAAATGATATTTATGAGAATTTTATGGTCTCCAAGAAGTGGCTGGTACAATGTTTTAAGTACCAATACATTTATATTCCTTTCTTGGTAAACAGAATTGACTGCATTAATGGTACATTAAAGGAAATTGAAAGGCAATTGAAAGGTCCATCATTTTTCCAATGGCATTCAAAAAGACTCAAATATGACTGTTTTGACAACATTTAATGGACTGTTTTGACAACATTTAATGCTTTAACATTATGTCAAAGCCATTCAAAAAGACACAAGAACATCACAATTTATAAATTTGTTAGAGGTTTGTGGGAAATTAACAAACACAAACACATCACCACGTTTCTTTTCTTCTTTTGGAATTCATCGTTGCATCATCTACTGCACCAACCTCAACAATCTTGTGGGAATTTTTCACCATCCACCTCACCCATTTGGTAAACATCTTATTTTGCTTATACATCTTAATATATTAGTCTTACTGTCACACGTATCTTTGCAGGATTTATGCTATGTGGATAGGCATTTTGCTACGGCTTTTGAAAACGAATTAGCGAGTATGTAGTCGTTGCAGGACAATCATGGTCACACACATTTGGTAACCTGTAATATTAACGTAATGCAGCCTAGAATTACGACTGGATGGTCTTCACTGAAAAACGTTTATCATGAAAGGGTTAACGATGCCCACATAACCTTCCAGTATCTCGGTAACAACAACTTCAAAATTATAATATACTTTGGTCCTTGCACCGAGAAGAGTAAGCAATATTTCATTGATCTCTGTACTTATGATCCTGATTCTTCATTGTTCGCTGTCAAATTGACTAAATAACAATGTGAAGGAAGTCATTTGGTACGTATGAAATACTTCAAATTTTCCAACTTAATTTTCATGACTGATAATAGTTCTCAATGTCATTCACTTCATCTTCATGATTCTACAGGACTTACGAACAACATTTGGGAATGAAATTAGGAACAAAGGGTTCACAGAGGTTCTGCTTCTTGGTCATATGGATGGCATCAAGTGCAAGGTTTTGGTTTCACATACTAGGAATTCAACAAAGTTTGGAAGAGGTTGGAAAGATTTTTGCGCCTAATATGGTTTGAAGGAAGGAGAAGTTGTTGTATTTGAGGTTGACAAACATTGTCATGATATCATAGTAGAAGTTCACATTAATGGATGTAACTGTAATATTAACCACCCAATATCCCTCTGAACCAGACTACACAAGCACAAATTATGTTGAAGTTCTGTTATTTGTTTTCTTATATGTAAATTTCATTGAAACTTTGTTTAAGGTTTATTTGAATGAACGAAGTAGGGTGAAGTCTTCTAAATTGTCTCTTATCTCCTAGATCATGTAAAGGAACATTATTATCCACTGTAAAATCAGATTAACATAACATAACAATAAGGAATGCATACAGTGGTCCTCTGTGAAGAAAAAAAGGCCTCCCTCAGTTCAACTTTGTGTCCAAAAACCAAAACCACGACCTGTAATCGATTACACATCTGTGGTAAACGATTACCACAACTTTTTCTGCATAAGTTCCTTCAAAACATGAATTAATGTCTTCTAATGAACATCATACTTTCTTTCCATACCCAAAAATGAACTACCACACTTAAAACACCTCCAAACCTCTGAATGAACAAGCACACTTAGAACAACTCCAAAGCACTAAATGACACCAATACAACTCCATCTGTGGTATACATTGAAAAATTAATACCATGGTCCGCTGTGAACAAAATAAGGGCTCTCTCTGTTGAGCTTTGTGTCCAAAACAGAAAACCAGCTCGCGTAATCGTTTACAACTCTGTGGTAAACGATTACAATAGCTTTTTCTGCATAACTTCTTCCTGGACGTGATTTGGGGGCTTGCACTCAACATCATACCTTCCTTGCCTACCCAAACATGAACAAGCACACTTAGAACACCTCCAAAGCACTAAATGACACCAAAACAACTCCACCTATGGTCTACATTGAAAAATTAATATCATGGTCCGTTGTGAACAAAATAAGGGCTCCCTGTGTTGAACTTTATGTCCAAATCACTAAACCAGCTCGCGTAATCGTTTACCAGTCTGTGGTAAACGATTACAACAGCTTTTTCTGCATAACTTCTTCCTGGACATGATTTGGGGGCTTGCACTCAACATCATACCTTCCTTCCCTACCCAAACATGAACAAGCACACTTAGAACACCTCCAAAGCACTAAATGACACCAATACAAATCCATTTGTGGTATACATTGAAAAATTAATACCATGGTCCACTATGAACAAAATAAGGGCTCCCTCTGTTGAGCTTTGTATCCAAAACAGAAAAGCAGCTCGCGTAATCGTTTACAACTCTGTGGTAAACAATTACAATAGTTTTTTCTTCATAACTTCTTCCTGGACATGATTTGGGAGCTTGCACTCAACATCATACCTTCCTTGCCTACCCAAACATGAACAAGCACACTTAGAACACCTCCAAAGCACTAAATGACACCAAAACAACTCCACCTGTGGTCTACATTGAAAAATTAATACCATGGTCCGTTGTGAACAAAATAAGGGCTCCTTGTGTTGAACTTTGTGTCCAAATCACTAAACCAGCTGGCGTAATCGTTTACCAGTTTGTGGTAAACGATTACAACAACTTTTTCTGCATAACTTCTTTCTGGACATGATTTGGGGGCTTGCACTCAACATCATACCTTCCTTACCTACCCAAACATGAACAAGAACACTTAGAACACCTCCAAAGCACTAAATGACACCAATACAACTCCATCTGTGGTATACATTGAAAAATTAATACCATGGTCCGCTGTGAACAAAATAAGGGCTCCCTCTGTTGAGCTTTGTGTCCAAAACAGAAAATCAGCTCGCGTAATCGTTTACAACTCTGTGGTAAACGATTACAATAGCTTTTTCTGCATAACTTCTTCCTGGACATGATTTGGGGGCTTGCACTCAACATCATACCTTCCTTCCCTACCCAAACATGAACAAGCACACTTAGAACACCTCCAAAGCACTAAATGACACCAATACAAATCCATTTGTGGTATACATTGAAAAATTAATACCATGGTCCACTATGAACAAAATAAGGGCTCCCTCTGTTGAGCTTTGTATCCAAAACAGAAAAGCAGCTCGCGTAATCGTTTACCAGTTTGTGGTAAACGATTACAACAGCTTTTTCTGCATAACTTCTTCCTGGACATGATTTGGGGGCTTGCACTCAACATCATACCTTCCTTACCTACTCAAACATGAACAAGCACACTTAGAACACCTCCAAAGCACTAAATGACACCAAAACAACTCCACCTGTGGTCTACATTGAAAAATTAATCTCACGGTCCGCTATGAACAAAATAAAGGCTCCCTTTGTTGAACTTTGTGTTCAAATCACTAAACCAGCTCGCGTAATCGTTTACCAGTCTGTGGTAAACGATTATAACAGCTTTTTCTGCTGCATAACTTTTTTCCAGGTCCTGGACTAAGTTTTTTTGTTCAAAATACACAATCTTTTGTATGTAAAACAATCCTTGTTTCCTTCATCCTTCAATACAAAATTTCAATGCAAACTTTATTCATTAACAATTCAAACAAAACCAGATTTCCCATTTACAATATCAAATGTAATTCACTTAGTAAGTAATAATATCATAATGAAGCCAAATTGCATTTTTATCACATTGAACATAATAAAAACCAAGTCACAAAACATATGTTCATGTTACAATATCTCCATATTGCAACCTCTTAAGAAAGATATACAAAGTTCACTCATTTTTTATTCTAAGCAATCCTATGTAAGGAGTCATAAACGCTCTACTCTTGTAACGCTTCGTGACCCCATCCTCACATATGTCTTCATTGGAGGAGGATCGGTGGACATGCCTCCCTGGGAGATGCCTCTAGGGGAGATCGACGGTTCTTCATGTGGCACATTGTGTCCACCATCCTGTGGTCTTCTTCGTCTAGCTTTCTCAAATGCCACCTCTTCCTCCAACATATGAACCCTCATTTTAAGTTCTGCAACAAGACTTTTTTGCTGGTGTAAACTTTGCATAAAACGCTCTCTGCGTTTTTTCTTAAGTAGCTTCTTTGTTGATGCCTTTTCATCTTTCGTTTTTTTGTCTTGGTTCATCCTTCAAATGATTTTTATCCTTCATTGGACCAAGATCAACATCACCATCATCATTAACTTGAAATTCAACAATTCAAATCATACTAGGAACACATATATAATAACATAAATTACTCTAACAATAAACCACATACCACACCAGTTTCCAAAGCTCCTTTCACGAGGTTGTTTTCCAAATTTACATTCATCCAATGCAATATTCTTGAGTTTTTTTCTATTACACTAAATTACCCCAACTATATTTACCCAAATCATTTAAATTATCAACAATTTCAAATAATATGGGAAACACTCTCCCATTACGTTTTGGAAGTAATATCTCACAAATTCCAACCAATATGTACAAGCTACAAAAAGGAGAACAAGGAATGGTTTTTACTTTCTTCATCAAACATTTGTAAACCAAATTTAAATCTCTTATTTTATTGGCAATGTATTTCACACAAGCACTTGTTCCCATTTCTCCCTTTAAGTCAATATCTTTCCCATCTAAACTCAACCCCAAACCTAAACAAAATTCTTTTTCAGTCATAGTCACAAGTTTCTCTGCAATTATAAAACCACTACTTGAATCCACCCATTTAAGCACTAACTCACTCAAGATTTTCCTACAGTTTAATATTATCAGTCAAATCTAAAAACTACCGAAAAGGAGTGCCTACAATAACTGAGCGGTGCTCCTTTCTCAAACGTTTGTTCAAACTACAAATTCCAAAAATCCAAACTTCAAAACCTTAGATTAAAAAAACACACAACACTCAAACTCCAAATACCAAACGCTAAACACCAAAACGAACCAAAGATTAACACGCTTACCCTGCTCGAAGAACTCTCCATTTCGCAACACTGACACACCAACAACCAAAAGATTCATTTACCGCCACACCCACAAGATAAGGAAGGCCAACCGCGCAACCAAAAGATTCATTCACCGCCAGACCGATTTCAAAAGACCATAAGCGAAGAGAATGAACCTATCAGAGAAACTGCAAATCTGGTGACAGAGGGAAGAAAAAGAAATTTTCTATATATCGAAGAAATTTTTAATTCACTTGAATCTGGCCAAGGGCAAACTTGGAAGCAAAAGTTTCAAATCTTTCCTCCTAAATGATGTCAGATTTTTTGTTTTTTTTTTTAAAAATATGCCCAATCAAAACCCAAAACGTGACGTTGTTAAATGAGTATCAAAATAAGAGTGTCAAAATATCAGGATCCCACTCTTCTTACAATCTTTCTACACCCTACCAAAATCTTTCTTACAACAAGTTTTCTGACAAACTTGATAAATCTTCCCATAACAAAATTATCCGTTATCTCTTAAGATTGTGAACTCCTATCTTTAGATTTGGTATTAACTTTAAAAACTCTACCTTCGATCTCTATTTAAGGTGGTGAACCCGTATATCTTTATGTTGATTATCTTTTCACATAATCTTTTTATATATGTTCCAAAAATCTTACCACATTACATTTCGAAAATCTCGATCTAAACATTTTATTTTTGGATTTTTGTTTTGAAAATTTTATTCAGAAAATTATATTATGGAAAAATTGTTCTAGAAAAATTCCGAAAATGGTAATTTGGAAGTTATTTTTACAGAGTAAAATGGTTACGTTGAAAATTTGGAGATGAGCCAAGAAATTGTGAGAGTGCAAGAAGAAAAAGAAAAACACACATTAAATGTCATGTTAAAACAGAATATTTAATTATTCGCTTTTTGAAACAATAGGACTTTCAATTCCTTGTCTGCTATCGTTGCCAATAATTTTTATTTAAATATTTAAATATCGAATGATAAAGTAAAATCATTAACACAATTTAATTTTATATATTTATATTTTTTAATTGAATGATCACAAAAGTACTTTCGAATTAAAAAATAATATATATATATATATATATATATATATATATATATATATATATATATTGAATTAGAGGTTCAGTAAAATGTTTTTATTTAATCTAAAAATATTTTACTTATTTATTTTGAAATCTTTTTTAATATTTCAAAATAACTATTTTAAAAAGTATTTTTGAATAAAAAATACTTTTTAAAATCCTCAATCAGAATGTAATTTTTTTATACTTTTTCAGTGTTTTGGAATACATTTTCAAATTTTAAAATATCTTATGAAATGATTAAACAATTATTTTTTATTGATGAATCCAGAAGCAGGATACCCGTGTTGCTCCCTGTGCCTCTTCGTTTGCTCCTTCACCTTTCCAACTTTCTGAATTTTATTAATATTACAAAAATAACCTTATTTTATTACTTTTTTAACTTTTTTACTTTTTTTAGTTTTAATGTTAACACTCAACCCTACTTCTTCATTTTTCCTCTGCTGAAAGCCCCATCCCAAGACAAGCTTTTGAGATCGCTCTCCAAACTTTTGAGATCCGTCTTTTATATCTCTCACCTCCGTCGGATGTCGCAGAATCCGTTTCAAGCCAAACGGATATGGACATCCGTTTTGGCCAAACCATTTGTTATCCTCATCAACCTCTTCTATCAAAACCATAGTTTATCCTCATTAATAAAGTGATCAGGATAGGTACTGTGGAAAAGAAAGATGTCAGTGTCTGTAGCAGAATCTTAGGTTATGTTAGGTTAAGAGATGTGTGGTTTATTTGTTTATAAAAACCAAAAAGAGTTGAGAGAAAACCACGGGACATTTTACTGTCTCTCTTCCTCTTCCTCCTCTGCTCCCAGGTGCACCACTCCATCCTAACTATCCTAAATTTTCGTGAAACCAACAACAATCATTACCATCAATTTGTAATTATGCTTCTTCTCATTTTACTACCATCACTTTTCTTTATTCTTCAAATTAAAAAATCAAGTTCCAGAGCCACTCACCAGAAACTCTAGTTCTTGGCCATACCAATGCTTATACAGAAACATTAATATAGAAGTGGAAAACTAGTGTTAAACTCAGATAACAACTAAATAAGCAATTTTTATTTTCATAAAAAACAACCAAACCATTATTGGAAATCATTCAACTATATTAGGCATAAACAAAGGAAAATGTAACTGTAACAAGATTACATAAACAAATGGAAGGTGTCAACAACAGGTAACGATTTAGCATGTCCTAACTACCAGGTATTTTGTTCCCATTTCCCCTATGTTAACTGTCAACCTCAGATGCAAAACAATTACACCATATCATAACAACTTCCTCAAGACTCACATTCAATGAGAAATATTAGCACATACAACAACCTCCTTGCAACACACTTTCCTATCAGATGTGATTCCTGAGTCCAACTAAACAAGTACCTCATTCCCATATGCTAGCTTTCCTCTACACTACAGTATGATATCTGGTTTGACGATGGTTTATAAATACCATAGAACTGTAGTAATGATGGAAACAACAACAATTAAAATGGATTAAATCCTCAAGTATAATGCACTCAAATGCATTACTAGTTAACAAAATATTTATCCATAGACTGCCAAAACCAAAAAAGATATATTCTAGAAATATATGAAGATAAATTGAACTAGGCAACATCAATTGCACTGCGTGTCCTCAAAATATGTCAGATGAAGAATCATATGTCAGTAGCCTCAACATTACAACAACTGAAAACATCAACATGAGCCTGACATCCAATGAAAATGCTACCTTGCAGCTACTAACTGCTGATCAACGCTGTCATAAAGGCATGGAAATACCTGTAAAATACACAAATGGAAGGATTGCAATGAGTTCTTGTCATCCAGTTATTAAAGTTCGTACCTCAAATCAGATAGAAAAATGAGATGGGTGCAATCTTCTCATCAACAATGTATTTTAACAAAAAAATCCTGATATTTCTACAGTGTACAGCAAGCCTAACATCAAAAATAGATATTTACTCACGCAGACAACTTCTAACAAAGTGTGAAAGGATACAATGACATTTAATTTTGTTGTGTTCTAAAATATAATCATATGAAAAAATTAAAAAATCTAGATATTTGTCTTCTTGGGCATCAGGTATCTCTAGTTTAACAGTTAACACACATACCCTGGAATGCACTGCAGCAAAACTTCATCAAAATAATACCACCATGATTTATTTTGGCCTTTTTTAAGTCATGATACAACTATCGTGGAACATTTTCTATCAGACGCCTAAACAAATCTGTCTGTCTATTTATCTACTAGCATAAGATCCAAAGCTTCCAAAGTTTAAAAACAATTGGTAAAATGAAAATGAAAATGATATTGACCAATTTACTATATCATTTCGAAGAACTCCCTCCTCTTACCCCTTGGTACCAGACTTCAGAACACCTTTCCCTTGAATGCCTGCCGTATGTTTTCTCACATCTAAGTATATTCTGTCAAAAATATATATACTTCCAATGCCAAATGTTGGTCATTTGGTAATGGTATTGGAAAATCAATTTATGCACTTCGCTTTTTTATAGAACCTCCCTCGTCTAACTTATTTAAAATCTAAAGGCATGAGTAGATATTAACTCCCGAGATAAACACAACTTATTTTACTTTCTTGTTTTCTTCTCCTATGAATATTTATTGAGAAGTTTAACCGATCAGACCTTTCTCTCCCCCACTTGTAGTTCTAATTCATATGCAATGCAACAGAAAACAGCAGCAATGTACGCAACACAATATAGCAAACATTAACTTTACATAAGTTTTAATTTTCTATTGAAATAATTAAATAAATAATAATTAAATAACTAAATTAAAAAAAAAATCCACTAACAAATTAAAAAAAAAAACTAAATTTAAATAAATCTATATTTACATTTCAAATAAAAAAAATTAATAAACTAAAAAAAACACCCAAAGCCAAAACGGATGTCCCATATCCGTTTGGCTTGAAACGATGTGCGACATTCGTTCTTCCGTAAGCGGTAACGTTTTCCTCCAAAGCAGCACAGCGAAATCAGCAAGCATCACACAGTAAACTAAAAACGAACACATAAAAAGCAGCGAAACCAGCAAGCATGCATGCACACAGTGGTAAAACAAAGATTTAAACTTAACAATAAAAACCAACACCTGGTACACGAAGACGAAGATCTGCACACCACGCAGTCGTAATAAAAATGCCGAAAGCAGGTAGAGAAAGCAAATGGAGAGGTGGAGGGAGCAATACCCAATTTGAAGCCAACAATAAGTTCTCCATGCCAATCCATGATGAGAGCTCGAGACAACTAAAGTTAGAGGCCGAACCCCACAAGAAAATACAGAATAATTTTCAATTCATAGTGGTGGCATTTGGCAAGAAGAGGGGTCCCAACATATTACTATTGGTTAGGACGGATGAGAAGATAAACAGCAGATTCAATTTCATTATCCATTCAATGGGAGTTGCAGCACAAACACAAATACAATTAGAGCTTCGCTTCAAAATCTATGAAATTGAAATGGTGAGTGGAATAAGCAACAAAAGCTCACTACTTGAGAGGATGAAAAAGCTGTTGAGACGAGATGGATGGAGGTACAGAGGGGCGCCGAGAGAGAGGAAGATGGAAGAAAATAATGTGCACGCCTCTAAATTAAGGTTTTTAATATATTTTAATGAAGGGTAAAAATGAAACTTTAGAATTCAGGGGTGAAGGAAAAAAATGATGGTGCAGTAATAAACACCCATATATAAAATAGTAGTTCTTTTTTGTGTAATATGTTTGTAGAGCCTTACTCTCTCCACCACCCCCGTCTTCTCCTTTTACTTTTCTAATTTTTTCTAAATTTTAATTTTACCCTTTTTACTTTTCTCTTTACCTATTTTATTTTTGGCTTAATTAATTATTTAGTCTCCAAGTTGGGGACCGAAATTCTATTTTGTACTCGTTTTTAAAAATGATGTTTCGATCTACATGTTACTAATTTTACTGTTATTAGGTCTCTTCCGTCAACAATGTTAACATTACGTCTACTTGGCAATATTTTTCTTCTCTCTCCTCTTTTATTCCTCCTATACTCCTTTCTCTCTCTTCTATTTCTTTCTCACCAATATAACTGCTTCTCATCTTTTTATCTCTCTTCTATTTCTCTCTCACCATTATCTTTATTTATTCTTGCATTTTTACCCTTAGGAAGCTGATTGAGTGTTTCTTTATTTATTCTTGCATCTTTATTTATTCCACCCATTCCCTTCAATGGATTCTGCTGTGACCACTGCCAGTGATGACGGAGAAGCAGAAAAAAGTTCTTTGCTTGAAAAATTGTATCATTTGTTCACGGTGTAAGTTATATTAAATTACATCATTTAAAAATATTAAACATCCTCTGTATTAGAAAATCTTATAATACTTTACTAGATTATTCTCTATTATTTAGAATATCATCACCCCTTTAAACTGGTAAGCCAGAAAATCCTCCACCTTATAAAAATGACCTTGAATTAGAAGGATGAACCCCAAAGATTCTTCCAAATTAGATGTGCACCTCATACTAGCGGTATATACACATACATATATATATATATATATATATATATATATATATATATATATATATATATATATATATATATATATATATATATATACACATACATATATATATATATATACATATACATATATATACATATATATATATATATATATATATACATATACATATATATACATATATATATATATATATATATATATACATATATATATATATATATATATATATATATATATATATATATATATAGTTGGATCAAAATGTACACGAGTGGAAATGTTGCTTAGTCAAATGAAGAAAATTGTAAGGTGATTTGTGTGTAAATATGTGTATATGTAGCAACATTGAAATCAAAGTAAATGCATAGTACAAAATAACTGTATCTCAAAAAATCGTAATTACCTGATTTACGGTAGCGACCTTCAAATCCATGGTCGAAACATCTAATGTTTGTTGCTCAAGAAGGTCAGTTAACTTGTATGCAACCTTTCCTAGATGATCAACAACATTGACAAGGGCTCTTACAGCATAATCTTTCATGTTGTCAAGAACCCTATTGCATGAATATTAATAACATAAGGAAAATTCCATGCAGCCCAAACATAATGACATGGGCATAGGAAAGGAAATGGTCGCAGTGACATTCATTTGTATCAGAGAGAAAATATGGATGGAGCTTAATATTAAAAGAACCCTCCCCCATTGAAACTCCTAGAAATAGTTAAATGAACAGCTCAGCAAATTATTTTAAGGACATAAAATCAAGAATCCTTTTCCAGGATAATTATAGCATTCATTCTTCCCAATTTCATGGTTGAAACATGACCATGCATTTTAGAATCCATATAATGAAGTTTCTGCATGCACATCTGCAAACATATATGTATTACAAATGTTGTATTTGTTTTTCTTTAAAGAGTTTCGAACATTTCTTTGTAAATAATATTTTTAATTGTGATATTCACATTTTCATCTTTGAATTAGTTTTATTTGTTTCGGCTTTGAAACAGTAACATAAAGTTGTCATTGTCTGAATATTGGACCTGACAGATAAAGTTAAACTCTGATAAGCGAGAGTCCTCAACTCTTAATTATCATTGTAAAACAAAGTACTATTAGAAACTGTCTTTTTTTAAAATTTAAAAAGCAATCCAAAATAAAAGGCACTAAATATATTTTTGATATAAATATCTTATGTCTATGTTTTTTTTATCACAATAATAGAAATCACATTTTGGGCTAAATGGTTAACTTGTAACTTGTAATATCAACCATATATGAAAAAAATAAATACTTCTCATTTTAACTACTTTATTCTCAATTGAAATTTATCACATTACATACATAAAGGTTATATCCCCGTCTCCCATATTTTGGTGGGCATTGGGCGTGTTCAAGTGGTCGTGTCAATATCATGTTAGGTACTTATCTCCGATACGCTGAGGCCTCATAATTCCACGGTGAGTGGGCCATGTGCACAAATACAACCACAATTCTGGGACAAGAGTCAGATACATAATATTGCCCATATAAACAAAGAGGTCGTTTCCTTATCTACAACTCTTCACCACCAATTCATCAAGTAGCAAGGTTCAAAACTCCAAAATAAGCAGATAACAGCTTTTAAAAACTAGACCTAAAAAAATCAGCATTAAAAGGAAATTCTACAGTAAGATGGAATGAAATCATTCTCTCACAACACCAATTTAATAAATTTCACCTCTGTAGCTATAGCTTCTCCTACAATAACCCAAATTAGCAGCACTTGCTTGATAGCAATTCCCATCATAATAGGATTGAGAGATATGTGTGACTTTTAGGTTGCATTATTGAACATAACATCATTGATTCTGTCAAGGCCGATATCTGAAATGGGATCAATGGGCTTTTCATCTTCTAGAGAACACTCGTTACTCAAAGGATCTCTACTAAATTCATCTAAACAAAGAGATGTTCATATCAATTATCAGAAAACTTTAAAGCAATGCTTTGGATTTTGGATTCTATCTGATAGCACAGCCTCAAGAAAAGAAAAATCCAAATGAATTGGGAGTCAAACTTGTATCGTTTACTAACATGTAACAATAAAAATTAAGCAGACGTGTCACTGAAGAATTTGGCATCGAACTCACCAAAAACTGTGTTTAAAGAAGAAGGCGAAGGTGTTGAAATAAAGTTAAGGCCAATGTAGAATCCCAGCATCAAAATAATGGTCACCATCACATATGTTGGTACTGCTAAAGCCCAATATCTGAAAAGCCAGAAGTTGTTTTACTAACATTTTGCCACACAAACACTCTGAAAAGCCCAATATCCGAAAACAATTTTTTTTCCTACATATGCGAGAACCAAGTTCCCCACTCTATTATCTCGAAAGCAGAAACTGATGCAAAATTCACATTGGTTACATAAACAGATGATTTGAAATCCTTTTTCCATATATATTCACTATTAAAGACTCTAAAGGAAAAAGTTGGGCTTAATAACTTCCATCCCTTCCCAAAAGCCCTACTTAACAGCTAAATTGACATTGTTTCATGCACCGTGATCGAGTTTACATTTGTAAACCTTAATTAACACTCCAGAACTTCTCACTTCAGGTTTTCTCGACAAAAAATTGTTGTTTTGTGCACCAAAACAATTACATCTGACACTTTCCATAGGTTCAAATAACAACAGGAGTAAGGATGTCTAACCTGCTAGGATAGTACGAGATGCCAGCAGATTGTAGCCATGATTCTGGAACATATGCCCATATGAAGAAAATAACTATTCAATGCAATTAAAGTCAAAATCCCATATGAGCATCACGAAAAACTTTGTGGCTAACTAAAAGTTACAATCATCACATATAATGTTGCGCATAGAAAGCACGTATAAGAGAGTATAGACAGAAAAGGGTTAAAATTCTGAAGAGCAGAATAAAAGGGAAGAAGACCTGTAGCAACAACAGTGGTAATAGAACCTACAAAACCATAAACTTCAGAAGGCTTAGGGCCATGATCGCCAGACAATCCGAAGCCAGAGGTTTTGTCATCAGGGTCCAAAAAGGACACAGTTGCCCTCCGCTGCTTTGACAGACTGAGAGTTCTTCTTGGACTGTTCACAGAGTGGGGACTTTCCATGTTGCGTCCCTTCAATTACATTTAAACTCTTAACAAATGCTCAAGAATAATACAAACTCTATTTCTTTTAATATCAAATTCAACCATAACGGGGTATCAATAACTACATTCACTAACACACTTTCAATCATACAAATGAGTGCATTCATCATTGTATTGAAAATCAACCTTGGTACTCTCCCATTTCCTTTCTCTATTCTGCTTCATTGATAGGGATGGCCCAATCTATGGGTCATACTAGGGTCAAATTAGAGGACTGTTGGCCTTAGTGTAAGTCCATCAACGTCCTTTTTACGTAAAGCAAATTACATAATATAGCACCTAGAGTAATTATAAAAGGATAATAATACTAGAAAAATATAAAAAATATTTAAAATAGTATATGATGTTATCAACTAACAATAATAACAATATTTCAGTATAAAATATAAAAATTTATTTATAAAATCATATAATATTGAATTACTATGTTATGTATTTTAGTATATTTTTTATTTGAAATATAATCTTATGAAATTAAAATTCGAGTTTACCAAAGTAAACTCTGAAGTTTGATAATCTTGAGTGAGAGCATTAATGATGAACTTGTAGCTATCTTTTAAACCAGCTATATTCATTTTCGTGGCTTCTAAACAAACTGTTGTTGGAAGGTCCTAATAAGGTGTACACCCTATTTCTAAACCATAACAAAAAGAAACAATCATTAACAGCATCGACCATGGATAATATTAACAAACAGAAAACCAGCATCACAAAACATAAAACACTTCATTACATACATACGGGGCCAGGACAATTTAATCAACAACCAGAACTTACCAGGAAAATACTTTGGCCAAAAGCTTAAGCTATATGTAGGTAGTCTTGCTAACACTAGCCACCAGCCCGAAATTCCTGCAATGATGATAGAATTAATATCAGTTGAACACTGATTTATCCTACAGACCAACCAACAATTTGTTGTCTGAGATAGAGTAAGTCCAAATGAAAGTTGGCAAGCAGGTTATTGTGTTTGCGCTACATAAATTTTCTCTCAAAACCAATCAACCATGCCGCCTTCTCCCTCATTAAATATAATGTAATATTCTTACACCTCAAGACCACAGTATTTTATATAATGTTCCTAAAGCTATGATTCCAATTATCTCTTTTCATATTCCCATAGTATTCTGTTCAAATTTAAAATTTACCTTCAGTTTGAATCCAGCTCTCTCGACAAGTTTAACGACCGTATGGAGATAATGTCCTACAGCTGTGAAAGGACAAAAAAACTAACATTTAACAACCTAAATGAATAAAAGTTATTAATCATTCAATAATTTTCTAAAGCAACAAGCGTATAAAATGATTTGTCATTAGACTCGTTACGAGGCAAAGACAACGTGGAGTTCCGATCAGGCAACCTTATCCCCACAGGTTGCGATGCTATTTTCTCAGCTAATAGATTACTCAACAGCAGTCAGTGGCTTAAAGTAAATTTTATTAAAAATACGCAATTATTGAAAATTTTATTGAAACAAAATAAAAAGACAAAAGAAGAGTACATGAATTAAAAGGTGAAAAAAAATTGCAGAAAATAAATGAAAAATTCCAAGCCCTAATCGTAAATTTCTTTCCAATACTCACGCCGCGTAAATCATAATTTGAATTTGATGATTCTGAGTAGGACTCGAAGTAACAGGTGGCCTCTTCTTCGTGGCATCCGGTGGCGGTGTTCTTCAAAGAGTTGTGAATTCAGTTCTTTGCAATGCAGGTTCAATAGCGTTTCCCTTACGTCACAAATGTAAATAAGTAACGAGAGAATTAGGAACTGTGCATTCTTTCTTGCAGTAAGGCTTGCCTCCAACACTTTTATCTTGTCTGCGTTTTATGATTTCCAGGGTTTGAATGGGCTTCACGATTCCGTTGAAGACTACGCCGGGTAGGTCCCAGAACGGACCAGGCGACTTGTCGGAGAGAAGGAGGAGTAACCAAAACACAAATTGTGCTGTTTCTATTCTTTTATTTTTGGATTGGGAAATGCAGTTGCAAGATTAAGTCTCTGCACTTTTCTTTTATACTATGGACTATTTTGTATTGGGCCATGTTAAATGGGGGCTATTTTGTATTGGGCCATGTTAAATGGAGCTTCTTATATTTGTTTTCGAGTGGGTATAAAGGGAGAGGAGGGTATACAAAGTTTTTGATTTTTCACACCGGTTCTAAAACCGGTATAAAGATTTCAACTTTTTACACCGATTATATCTATAACAAGTATAAAAGTTGGTATTCATACCAGCCATTCTGGAAGCAGACATAAAAAAGTATTAAAAAAATCCACCTTTTATAACTGATGGTTTCACATAAAAGAATATCGTTATTATAACCGATGTGAAAAATAAGACTTTTACGCTCACTTTTCACTTCCATTAGATCTTTAAATTGGAGGTAGAAATAAAATTATAAAAAAGCAACGAATGTTAATTCTATATACGCAAAAAGGGTTAGAGTATTAATATAACAAAAGAGTAGAACAATATACAGAAAAAGAATTTTTAAAAAAGCATTATAACAGTAATTGTTATAATGGATATTCAATAGAATATGAAAAGTAAAAAGGAAAGTGTATAAAAATAATAAATTGTTACTCCAATTGTCACATCAACTCAATAACTCATTATAAAAATTTTAAGTAATTGTATGTAATTTTTGTTAAAAAAATTATACAAGATTACAGTTTTCTGTATAAGAAGGATTTTCCTCAAAAAATTCATACAAAATCAGACTGTAACCTGTGTCTTTGTCGCTTTTTTTTCAATAATTTTCAGGAAGCATAAAGTTGTTATTATCGCTGACTGAGAAATGTCATTGTTCAAATTAGATAGAAATTTCATTCAAATTCCTTGCATAAACTGAATGAATAACAATAAGGCAAAGTAGAAAGGACTAAGAATAAAATAACAATATAGAAAATTATATAATGATTCAGTACATATCATAACTCTTGTTGAAGAAATAGAGATAGAGATATAGTCAATGCATTTATTACCACAAGTAAACTGAAGAGATAACCAATTAATTTTTGTAATCTTTTATGTCTGCCCTCAATTTTTGTCACCTACAATTTATTCATTGCTGATTCCACAATTTGCACCACTAAACTGAAAGGTCACCAATTCATACACGTATGTTTCAAAGGTACAACAATGGCAGCTTAGTTAAGAGTTACTATACTCTTATAATTTTTGTATTATATTATGATTTTTATCACTTGTTCTTAATCATTTACTTTGTTCTTTTAACATGAGTTTTGATAAATAAAGTGTTTTTGGTAGAAGAAAGCTAATAAAGAAAATATAATAAATGTGTTAGAAAGATAAAAAGTTAGAAATAATGTGAAGATCTTCCTCATTCTACATAACTCAGTAAACTAGGAATGACACTATGTCAAAGAAACCATGGAACAAAAACCTCATATAATACACTCCCTCTAGACTAAAATATAAGCAAAAAAGGGTAGTCAGGTGGACTTAAATATAAACATATTTCAATTCCATGAACCTTATTTAATGCTACTCTTTCAGAAATACCCTTATCTTTAAACTCAAGCACATTCTCAACAAATATAATCAAGGGTTTTTCTTAATCAATGTGAAAGTTATTAATCAATGCGAAAGTAGTTAATCAATGACACTATGGAAACAAGAATATTAAACGAACTTAACCACTATTTTCTTAATCAATGTGAAAGTAGTTAATTTTGCTTAAAATTTAGTCCAAATGTAGTATCTACTTTAAAAACATCAACATACTCCATAATTGGAAAACGAAGAAAAAAAGGAAGAGAAATAGTGTACTAGAACAATAAGTTAATGACAAATGGAGATAAAATTTAAAATCCGGAAAAGATGAGGAAAACAATAGAGTGAGTAATAATAATTTCAAAGGAGCATATTTTGTTAGACAACTTCCCTATTTGGATGGCTGTTTCAAGCCTGCTCCAAGTTCCACTATGCCCAATTCCCACCAGATTCACTAGCCAACTTCTACACTGCTGCAGCTATGTGTATTTTACCTTTTGGAACAACTTTTATCCCTATAGATGTCAGCCAAACAAAATTGCACAACTTTAACTGATTAGCACATTTCAGATTCAGAACTTAAGGAAGACACGCTCTCAACAAGGATATTTGGCTCTTGGATACAGCCACACAAAGCACACAAAATTCAAGACTATTTTTGAAGGCTTAAAACACTCAAAATGAAAGGTTTGGAAGGGAGATTCTCCCTTGGTAGTTCAAGGTTGGAGAGTCTTTTAGACCTCCACCACCTAAAATGCAACCAAGTACACAAACCTCTTTCAAATTTCTAGAAATCCAGAGTAAAAGAGCTTCTCAAACCAGATTGGCTAGGCTAAGCAGAGTGATATGCAAAACAAAACAGGACAGTAGAGGAAACAGACTCAAAAGAAACTCTAGATCAAATTATAAAAGCAAACAAAAGTTCCAATTATGAACAGCAGAATAGAATGCACATGTGATAGACAAAACTAGAGTTATCAACCAAGACAAGCAAGAAACAAAGCTTTCAAGAAGGAAGGCACTCAAAAGGATCCTAGGAAGTGCTCTATAGTAGATTAGAAAAGCAATAAAAAAAACACGAATGAAAATTGGAGTCAAATTAGCTGTGCACTGCAGATTTTACAATCTGTTTGTAAAAATGCCTCAAAGAGCAATCAAATTTTGGTGCAGAATGGTGAATTCGAAATTGCAAAGTTCACAATAGGATGTACCAGTCTAGTTAGCTTTTTAATGTCATTGCAAACTCTTTTGAATGTTTTCAATTTTGTTCTGTGGACCAAAGCTTTTGCTACACCCCACAATTAATATTCAAAACACCAATTTCAGTTTGTAATCAATAGTTTCTACTACAGCAGCTAAATTTGAACCAGAAAAGTGCCTAAATTTTGGATAGGTTGAATATGGAAAATGCACAGAACAGTGTGTAATCGAATTAGCCTTTCACAAACATGTTTAATAAATGAAATCAAACTTGTTTGAACACATTTTCTTGACAGATTCAGCTTAGAATGCAATTTGGCTTACTCAGTTCTGGTGCATTTAAAAAATAAGCAACTATAGCATCCAAATTTTAGAAAAGAGTGTCAATCAGATTTTGAACAATGAATATGACTTTAAAACAACAAATGAAAGTTGCTCAAAATAGCAGGAAAACAATTAGGATGATTGGCAATGATCTAGGTGCTCAACCAGACTTAACACGCAGAAGACGGACTGGACCTCCTCGAAGCTTCTCTAATGAAGAAGATGCAGCGGAATGTGTTTTAGGCCTACCATGGCATAAAATACAATAGAGGTTAAATGTGTTTTAGGCTTCAATTTTCGGACAAAACTTGTTTTAGTCCCTACACCTTAAATAAGGTGATTTTGGAACCTGTAACTTTGATAATTGGTGAATGATAAGGAAAGATGATGGCAATTTTTTTAAAATAAACTAGAGTAGTATTTAATTTATATTTTAATTCCCTAAAGTAAGATGTCAAACTCCTAGGGTCATTATTCTAGTAAAGTTCCATAAAATAGTACAAGATTCATCAATCATAAAAAATGAGGACCAAAATCATCATTTTAAAGTAGAGGGACAAAAACTGATTTTGATAAAAAATGAGACCTACAACGCACTTTGACCAAAATCCCGTAAGACCCATAATTCTGATATTAACTAGAAGACATCTTTAAGTCAAATACCAAATCACAATCACAATTCAACGAACTCCAGTTAAGGAAGATCAAAACACTCATGATGCATCACTAGTGGTGGAGGATCTGCTATTCAAGTATTAATAAAATTAATCCAGGTTGAAAAGTACATCCCCTCTTGATCTAGTTAAGTAATGATAAATGCAATAAAGTTATTTGCTCTTGACACCTTTTTTAAAAGATAGTTGTTGAGATTATAGGTATACAGCAAGGAAAAGGAGATAAGGGCGAATGAGTATATTGAGATTGATATTGACTCGATATGACACGAAGCCTTGCAACATAATTCAAAAAACATAAAGCATCCACCTTCATTTTATACTAATATTAGATTAAAGAAAGAAATAAATCGTTAGCTATTTTTCAAATCTCCTGTACAAATTCCGCAGATACTAAAGAAATATTAAAGGCAAGTGAGAGACAATCTAACATACTCTAAAATTTTCTGAGATATAATATGGACAATTTTCATGATATACTCTATAAAAAATATTACACGATTTGTTTTAATGCAGTGGAAGATTATTTCCTGCAGGAACGTAAAAAAGTGTAAGTTCCTTTTTCTCACTCCTAGTTATGTCAATCATGGAGAAAACAATCCAGGTAACCTAGCTCCTTCCAATAATAACAAGAACATAACAAAATCCTGAAGTTTAACATAAGTCCCGAGTTTTAGCAGGCCGGAATGCTGAATCTGAGGGTCAACCAGAGGCTTTAGGATAAAGCTAAGCACTACCTGAAACACAGCTATATAACTAATAATTTATCTCCCATTACGTTCAAAACCAAAAGGAGCCCACCTAAACTTATGCCTGGTAAGACAAATCTTAAAAATAAATGTTCTACAACATAAAACATGCCAAATAACACAAACTCTAACAACTTAATTTGGAACAAGTTACACTTACTTGTTATATCACTCACAAGATAGTCATTGGAAAAATTTTAAAAATTGGGAGATCTATTCTCCCTGGAACTTTATAACCCTCCTGCAATGATTATTTTTATTTATTTTGTGTGTACTGATTAGCTAAGAAATCATATTAATTACTTTTTCACATTTGTATTGATGCTCCTTGCTTCGTTACAAAAATAAAGGAATGCATGATCATAATAAGAAAACATAAAAAAAAAAAAAAAAAACATTATGTGCAACAAACCTCCCTACGAAGAAGCAAGTTTAGAGAACTGCAATAAGCTTTTCTCAGCGGACCCAAGCAATTCTTGTCAAGACTCTGCAAGTGTCCAGAAATATTATTTAGGTAGAAAAAGAAAATTACTGGACATATATGTATCGAAAACAAAATTCACGCAAAAATAATAGTAAGGACTATTTGATTTGAGAATAAGTTTTCTAAATTCATTTTCTACTGTATCTTTTTTCTACAAAAAATGACATGATTTACTTATTTGTTTTCTATTTTCAGATATATTTGTACAAGGAAAAGGGAAACCAAAGTTCTACAAAAGCTTTGAAAATAGGGAACAAAACGAAAACAGAAAGCATTTTGTCAAGGTAAATAGGTTCTCGGTCCCAGTGCCTCTATACTTCAATGGACAATCTCTAGTTTCCGTCTCGCATCTGTCCAGTGTTATTGTCCGCCACTGCCCGTTGCCGCTTGCCACCAGTCGCCACCTGCCGGCTGTCCACTGTCGCTGGCCACCATCACCGGCCATCCGGCCATCTTCGACCACCGTCTCCGGTCACCGCCGCCGCCACCGCCGCCGACCACTAGTCCTACCTCTATTGCTTCCGCTATCTTCTCTATTTTGAAAGGTCTCCAAGGAAACACTAAGGAATTTCAACACCAAAGTTATGGGTCAAAACAATTTCACCAGCCCTTTTGTCAAATTTGTCAAATTTGTTTTTTGGATGCTTTGATGAAGAGCTCATTATGATCTTCCACTTTCACGGTCTGTAATCGGTGCGCCGTCATTTCCGCCGTTCGTCGTGAGGGGGAGTATGTTTACAGCCAGGTTTCAGGTTTTAGGTTTCACACTTTCAGACTCCACTAGTCAATGATGGCAGTCCTTGCAGTTTTGTCGCTTCTAGCCACTATAGGCCCCATCAGTCAGTGATGGCAGTCCCTGTAGTTTTGTCGCTTCTAGCCACTATAAGCCCCATCAGCGATGGCAGTCCCTGTAGTTTTGTCGCTTTTAGCCACTACAGGCCCCATCAGTCAGTGATGGCAGTCTCTATGGTTTTGATGGAAGCTCCATCCTTACTTGATGGCAATCCAGTCCCTGGAGGTTGTCATTGTCCTCCTTTGTCAAAGTCATCCTACTTGAAGTTTCATGGTGCTATTTGAAGTTTCGCAGTTGTCCACTACTATCCATAAATTGTTGTTAGTTGTTCTTCGACATGTCTGTTTGCCGCACACTCTTGAAGACAGATCATATATTTCAAATTGAGTTTATTTATTCCAAGCTTGGTTCATACAATTTGTATGCTCCAGCTTGAGGGGGAGTGTTAAAGATATTATATTTAGTTTATATTTATCTCTTATCTTTAGTTAGTTTAGTTTATATTTATCTCTTATCTTTAGTTAGTTTGTTTATATTTCTTATTTGTATTTTGGGCTTAGCCCATATTTCTTCTATTATAAATAGAGGACCCTATGTGTATATTCAACACAAGGGAGTTTTCAATATATTCAACTCTACTCTTTCAGAAATACCCTTATCTTTAAACTCAAGCACATTCTCAACAAATATAATCAAGGGTTTTTCTTAATCAATGTGAAAGTTATTAATCAATGCGAAAGTAGTTAATCAATGACACTATGGAAACAAGAATATTAAACGAACTTAACCACTATTTTCTTAATCAATGTGAAAGTAGTTAATTTTGCTTAAAATTTAGTCCAAATGTAGTATCTACTTTAAAAACATCAACATACTCCATAATTGGAAAACGAAGAAAAAAAGGAAGAGAAATAGTGTACTAAAACAATAAGTTAATGACAAATGGAGATAAAATTTAAAATCCGGAAAAGATGAGGAAAACAATAGAGTGAGTAATAATAATTTCAAAGGAGCATATTTTGTGAGGTTTTCACTGATTCAACACAATCATTAAGGCTATAGACATCACAGAGTGGAAAACCACAAAATAATCAACTTTTTTCAAGCATCAATTCTAGCGTTTTTCCAGTCTAAATTATGATAAGCAGTGTGACAAACAGTCCAAGGAAACGACCTACTTTTCAAATTTGGAGATAGGGGTTATTGCTATTGGGTCTAGCATGGAAGCCTACCCACTAGTGCTGCTAAAATTTTCTGTTTTTTGGATTCAAACTCTGCTCAAGGTGTTAAAAATGCCAATTTCACTACAATTATCATACCATACCTTTACTTTCTAGCTCAATTACTTGTTAGCACTGAAAAAAATACCTTATTCTACTCACTTTTATCAAAACTTAATTATCCCATTTAATGTCAGCAAACCCACACTCTCCAGACCAGAAATCCCAACCATTCTATATCAAATTATATACAACGAGAAAATCAAGGTTCATCAAATATTAAGCATACCCAGAATTCATTCACTGTTCTTAAATATACAAAACAGAATTTAAAACATATTCCTATTTTCCTTTATCAGATTTTAACAAGTGTTAACGTACCCAAACTTATATTTGGTTTTTTAGCTCCAAACACAAACCCCAAATATTCATAATGTCTCGGCCAAGAAAAAAAAAAACATCATCAAACATCTACATTTCTTTTCAACTCCTTTATACACCTAGTTCTATCACCGGTTCTCATTCTAAAACTAATTCACACGATAACATATTCAATAGGTTAGACTTCTCATCTAACAGTACACATTCATCCAAGCATTAATATAACTACATTTAAATTTCCAGAAATTAATATTAACCCCACGCATATGAAGTTTTATATCATTCGAGCTCAAATAATCATACCCTAATTTCCTTGCCCCAAACAGACAATCTCATCACATACAAGCAACCAACAAAGCCCGAATAACTAATATATATAGGACGCACAAACAGCCTCTAAATCACCCCTACTGCTGGAACTTAATTTTTCCCAGCTTCCACCGCATCGTACTCACATCATTGCACCCATAATATTTACAGTCTCATCCAAATTTAATCATAAGTATTCATGAACATATCTTACAACAGAATAGTACAAAAACGAAAATCCAAAAGCCACAACATAATCACAGAACAATACAATACAAAATCAAAATCAATTTACCTCTCCGTACCTGGAAAATTAATCTTCCTCACTGCACAACTTCTTCTACCGAGCTTAAAATCCCGTGTTCCTCTTCTCGCAACCTCTTTCTCTCACTCAACTCGAACCCTAACACCCGCCTTAGATACCCCTTTTTCCATTACTCACCTTGAAACCGAGCCTTAATCCCTAGTTATGTCTCTCTCCGGACGTTTAATGTCCTCTCTCTCAATTGCCGCTATTTCCTCTCTGGCCCTATGGTTTCGGATAAGAAAAATAAAAAGAAAACAAAGGAGGACGAAGAGATGATGGAAGCCGCTCCGAGAAGAACACCAAGAGAAGTGATGTTGACTTCTTGAAGCTCCCTCCGGTGAATGAATCGTAGCGGAATGATGACGATAATTCGAAGGAGAACTCGAATCAGAGAATGAACTCACAGAAACTCTAACACCCTAGGTTAATCGGTTGAAAACCCTAGGCTGAGGAAGAACCCAAATCTGGACACGAAGGAACCCTAGAAAGGTGAAGAAACTCAATGAACCGATTAATCGGTTCAAACGCAAGATTAAACGGTGGAAATGCTAGTTTATTCGGTGGAAAGTAGTTTAATCGATGCAAAATGGAAATCAATCGGTGGAAATGGAGAAAAACCTAAAGAATAGATGTTCTAGGGCTTAGGAACTCGAAAATAAAAGAGAGGAGAACGAGATTTGGAGATGACGAGGGGTGAAAAATGAAGGAAGAAGACTATTCTGTGATGAAATAAGACTTACGCTGAAGTTCGCAGTTGAAGAGCTCTTCGACAGAGAGCGACATGTTTTTTGGCGATGAAGGAAATGTGAGAAATAAAGTGGTAATCTGATGCTTAAGAGAATATGTCATGCGCTGATGTGCTCAAACCGCTGATGCGTGAGCGAAAAACACTGACGAAGCGAAGATGTGTCTGACGAGTGGTGCAGTGTGGAGGAATGGTTTCGGTGGAGAAAAGAGATTTGCGGAGCACAGTGGAAAATGAGAAATGAGAGGGGAAGTGTGTTCGAAATAGAGAAGAGAAGAAAGGAGCCTTCGAATGTAACCCTGCCCTCGATCCCCAATCCTCACTCTCGGATTTCTTTGGGCTTCTTGGCCTAGCCCCAAAATAACAGAAATAAAAAGAAAATAAATAAGGATACCAAATAAAAATAAAACTTCCACTATACTTATTTATTTAACATTCTTTTATTATTTAATCATATCGGTACTTTCTATTTCTAATGATTTTTCTTATTTATTCATTCCTGTTTATTTTATTTTTTGAAAAAATTAAACAATTAGATGATCGTTAATTCCATATTAATACTTATTAAAAAGATGTCACATTTAGTGATTTTTTTTATTTTTATTTTATTTTTAAATATTTTGTAAATTGTTTTTATTTTTATTTTTAAATATTCTGCTAATTATTTTTATTTTTATTTTTAAATATTTTGTTAATTATTTTTTGTTAATAAATATTTTTAAATTATTTTTTGTTAATTAAGTCTCCCCTCCGCTAAAACGCAAACATTATATCATATCGCATTTTCCTCGTGGGCTTACTCTTTCCCTTCTAAAGACCAAAGGGTGTTGTTCCATCTACCTCCCAAAGTGGGTTCTGTACCTCTCCACTATTTTAATTTATTTCAAAAATATTCTACAACTTCCCACTATTTTTTTTTATTCCAAAAATACGCTACACCTCCCCATTATCCTTAATATTTTTCTCTTTCTCTCTCTACATTAATTGAGCATTTACATGGCTCATTAATGGAGCATTTATATGACTCAAATTTGAACTTGTGATATATTTTCTTAAATAAGTTTGACTCAATCTTATTTTTGCTGTTGAATATATTTTTTTCTTTTTCAAATTACTTAATAAATGGTAAAATTTTGTTCTAAATTTCTAGAAAAATGTTTATATATGTGTGTTTTTTTTACATATAATATCTATAATTTTTAACATTATATTTTAACTCACCGACATGTTTAACTCAAATAACTTGAATAAAATATTTAATTTATTAGATAAATAATATAAAAATATTATTAAATACTTAAAATATAAAAAAAATTATTTGTTAAAGATTTAGAATTTATTTAGTTCTTTCGTCATTATAAAATTAGTATATAATAATAATAATAATAATAATAATATATCATTATTTACTAATAATATTATTATGTTTATTATTTTGTATTTGTATCTAACTTTTAATTTTATAAAATGAAAATGGTAGAAGTACTAACATTGAAGTTTCCTCTGAATTTTATATTGTGTAGTATATCACAAATTCAAATCTCAACCATGTAAATGCTCCATTAATGCAGAGAGAGAAAGAGAAAAATTGTTAAGGATAGTGGGGAGGTGTAGGGTATTTTTGGAATAAAAAAAATAGTGAAGAGGTGTAAAATATTTTTGAAATAAATAAAAATAATGGGGAGGTACAAGATCCACTTGGAGAGGTTGAGAAAGCAACCCCCAAAACCAAATTCATTTCGGGCCTCTTATCGGGTAATACTATTTACACTTACCGTTGACACTTTTCATTTGTCATATTATAACTAACACTTTGCATATTATAATAATTATTAAAATAAAAACAATCATAAATAATTCAATTAATTAATATGTTACTGTAATTATTAATTAATTTCTCTTTCTTCACAAGTTTTCTTAATTGTAATTGAACTTCTTATAAGTTCCATTTTTTTTTGTTAAAAATCTAATAAAATTTGTTTAATGTATAAATGCATAACAAAAACAATTTTATATTGTGTCAGATAAATCAGCAAAACATAATAATTACTATTAATTTTCTATTTACTGTTTTGATTATTTAATATTTTATAGAAAGAGAAGAGTGTAGCATAAAATTTTGAATTTAATACTTTATATAAAATTTTACGTACTAATGCCTAACATAGTTTTAGTTTATTCAGTGTGCCTAAATTATTTTAATTCCTGTAATAGTTCTAGCGTAATATTTGAATAATATGAAATACATAAATAAAATTTAGTGTGTTTATATATATATATATATATATATATATATATATATATATATATATATATATATATATATTATGCATTTATTACACAAATGAATAATTATTCAACAAACAAATCACATCAAATTTGATTTTTTTATATAAAACATACAAATTAATTATTATTTCTTTTATGTCCGCAATTCACCTATAGTTTTTCTTCTAGATTTAAAAATAAAATAGTGTCTTTAAGTTTTTTCCGGAATTATGAACTCTAACTCTCATAATATGGTAGAGATTCACAAATAGCCATATAAATACGAAAGGGAAAGTAATAAAAGTGAGAGAAATACCCTAGCATTTAAATGGATGCACGTTATAGTTTTTAAAATGATTATTTCATTGAATGAGTTTTTTAAAACAACATTTTTACCATTTAAATGATAGCCATATTACCTTCAACTATAAACATAAAAATTAAACAAATTATTACCTTCAACTTTTCATGAGCTTTTTTCATAGACTTTCCATCCTTTTTCTTTCTCCAATTATATCCATACTTTCTAAAGTACTTCAAAGTCTTTCTATCAAATAGAAAAAGTGTACCATTTGAAATTATGAAATAAAATTCAAAGCTTTTATGTCTTCGTAAACTCAAATTAATGATAAGAAGGTAAAAGATAAAGTGAAAATAACGCGTTATAAGAAAACAACAAAATACTAATAATAACATCCTAAATCCTAATGAATAGTGATGATTATGCAATAAGTACACAAGGTGCTTTTTTGCTACCAAGCTTCACGAATTTTTTTTTGAATAATGTGCCTTTATTCCTTAAATTGAAATAAAATATCTATTGGAACATGAATACATTAAGTTCAGATAATGAAAAACTTAAAAACTTCATACAGTTTTTAAATAATTCAATTTAGTTAA
This sequence comes from Vigna mungo, assembly GCA_036885675.1. NCBI lineage: Eukaryota > Viridiplantae > Streptophyta > Magnoliopsida > Fabales > Fabaceae > Vigna > Vigna mungo. The sequence goes on along the minus strand of CP144699.1, from coordinate 29,530 downwards.
ATGAACTTAAGAAAGAGAATACTTCAATTTTGAATCACATTGTTCAAACTCATAAAGATATGGTTAATTCATGCAAAAATGTTCATAAAAACCAAGTTGCACCATATAAGTCAAGGAAAATCAGTTTGTGACACCATACTAGCGCAAATTAATATTAAGTAACAGATAATGGCATGTTAGAAATAAATGCTTTGGGGGCATTAATTGAAGAGTCAACACTGCTAAACTAAAGTTTCTTAAAATTAACTTTAGGCCAAATTAACTTTCTAAGACACTACAACTACGATTGTGAAGTCTTCAAAGGGTAATATTTATATAGCATCATCTCCATGATTGGAATAAAGAAAATAAAATTATACTCTTAATTCAAATTGTATTTTCCAAATTTCAAATAATAAAACGATTGTTACAGTAAAGAAGTAACAAATTTCCAACATAGAATAAATAGCTATTTTTGCATGTTTATTGCATAAAGGAGTAAGCAAAATTGTAATACCAGTTTGGATGAGTTTATATGTGTTTTTGGGGGTTTTAGTGGTTTAGGATGGTGTAGGGTGGTGTAACATTACGTAACCATTACGTAACATTACGTATGGGTTTTGGGTGGGTTTGGACGCGCTGCAATGCCTTTGGAAGGGGTTTATAGTGGGTTTCTATGGGTTTATATGTGTTTTTGGGTTTAGGGTTTAGGGTTTAGGGTTTAAAACCATATATCAAAATTCTAGATCAATCCAACGGTTAACTTGACTATAATTTATGTTTTACCGAGGGGGCTTAGTAGCAGAAAATCAGGTGATCAGTAAATTAATCCAACATGTGAAATTTATTCCTCTAATTACAGTTCTCCAAATTGTAATCTGAACGGTCAAAAGAATTCAATATCCCTTATGGTCCATATATCAAAATTGCAGATCAATCTAACGGTTCACTAGGGAGAAATTTATGTTTTACCAAGGGAACTAAGTAGCAAAATTAAAGTGGTGATGTATCTATTCACAATTACGAAATTAACTCCTCTCGGTACATAATTCTAATCCCAAATCTGAACGGTCAAATCGAAATAACATATCTTAGAAGTCATATATCAAAATTTGAGCTTAATCTAACGGTGAATTAAAGAAATATGGACATTTTACCGAGGAACTCGAAAATATATAAATAATGAAATCATGGATATAGAAACTAAATCCCACAAAATTAGGTAAGTAGCTACCAATACTAAATTCCAATATACTCATATTCAGATATATGATCATGAAATATACAATTATCATATTTTATATAAGGCTTAACTTCCCCTACAAACATATATCCCTTCCCATCATTCAACAAAACTCAATAAATCATGACAATTCTAGGTAACTCCCCTTACCTCTAGTTTCTAGAAAATCTTTAAGGATTTCTTGGTGACAAAAGCTCCTCCCCTCTTGTTGTAATATCAAGATTCCTCCACACCTCTTGGTTCTTCTTCAACACACCTCTAAGGAAGTAGAATAGAGACTCTTCTTCTACTCTCACAAACACTATTTTTTTTTTTCTTTTTGGGTTGTTAGGAAAGAACCAAACTCTCTCTTCTTCTTCTTCTTTTTTTCAACCTTATGTAATTACTCTACTTAAGGTGATTTGAATATCCCTTTTAAACTAATCCCATATCTACTTTCATAATTCCTACCAAGCACCAATTTTGTCTTTTAGGAAAATGTTAGGGAACTTGACTACAATGGCAAACTTTTCTTTTCCACTCAATCATAATCAAGACCAATCATTTATACTTTTTCTCTCTAACAACAAGCCAAAATCAATTTAACACAAGCTAATAAGGAATCCAAATACTATCTTCTAGTGCACCAAAATAAATTTGAAACAAACAAAACAAATACTAATTTATTTAGTCATCATTTCTTCTTTCTAGAAACAAAGTAATAATGCAATATAAAACATTAAAACATACCCACCACTTATGCCATTTACTTGTTTAATGATCAAATTCCATCAAACTTTCTATTTTTCATTCATTACATGTGTCCTACATGTCTTCCATTCACAACAAAAAAAATGATAACAAGGAGTTAAGGAAAATACCTAAGGTAAAACTTGAACTCATGACCACAAACCCCTTTCTATAAGTTTTCAACACTACACCAATTCATATATATATATATATATATCTTTTTTTTTATTGGGTCTTACATTCTCCCCAACTCCAAAAATTTTCATTCCTGAAAATTTAAGCTACTATGCAAAAAAAATGAGGGGATTCTCTCCTCATATAATCTTCTAGTTCCCAAGTCATCTCTTGGGTTTTCTCATTCCACAACACCTTTACTGTGCGAATCTCCTTTCCCCGTAGCTCCGTCGTTTGAACTTCTAACACTCTCACTGGTCCAACTTCAATAGTGAGATTTTCACGCACTTGAATGTCATTTGTTTCCAAAACATGAGTTGGATCAGGTACGTACTTCCTTAGCTGCGATACATGGAACACATTATGTAGATTTGCCAACTGTGGTGGTAATGCTACTTCGTACGCTACTGGCCCAAGCCTTCTTAGTATATCATAAGGTCCGAGAAACTTTGGTGATAACTTATTGGACTTGATAGCTCTACCCACGCCTGTCACTGGTGTTACACGTAGAAACACATGATCTCCTTCGTTGAACTCAAGAGGTCTTCTCCTCTGATCCGCATACGACTTTTGCCTGCTTCGAGTTGCTCTCATCCTTTCTTGAATGAGCTTCACTTTCTCAGTAGTTTGTTGTAACAACTCAGGACCTATCAATATGGCTTCTCCATCTTGAAACCAACACAAAGGAGTTCGACATCTTCGCCCATACAAAGCTACAAAAGGCGTCATCCCGATGCTAGAGTGATAACTATTATTGTAGGTAAACTCCACCAATGGTAGGACCTCGCTCCAACTTCCTAGATGATTTAATACACACGCCCTCAACAAGTCTTCTAATGACTGAATAGTTCTTTCAGTTTGTTCGTCTGTTTGAGGGTGATATTTTATATTCACTAACAATATTATTATGTTGGTTTATGGTTTATCATTTACATTAACTAATAAATTGTTTTGTTAGGTAACAAAATCATTATGCTAATGAATTTTATATCAATACTAATAGTAGATTTTATTCAACATCATTTAATAAAAATAATCCACTTCACATTTAATAGTAATGTTGTTGTATATTAACTACATATATTTTAGAAAAATAATTCTTTAACATACTTAATTTTTTTACCTTCATTTAATATTTATTTCTTAAAAAAATATAAAAATTTATTTATATAATTATCTTATTTTTGTACTTTGTATTAAATGAATGTAAAAGTGTATTGTAATACTATTAGATTGTTTCCCTAAATTAGTGATACCCAGCAACTACTTCGCCTTCTATTAGCATAAAATTGGGATGATATTGTATATATAAAAGAGTTACACTTCATGGATAAAGGTCATAATAAAAAATATAATAAAACTTCAACTTCAAATTATTGCGCATTTACTGATTATTACTTTTTTTAGGAATGTACTCGTCAAAGGTGGTGACCTCCCTAATTCGTTGGATTCTGTTGATGTATTCTTTGATGGCGAGGTTCAAGTCTTTAATGAGACACAATGGACATAAACAAAATCTATCATACATATCAACCCATTGCAAATGTATGTTCAAATCTTTTTTTTTTCAAAATGAACTCCACTTATAGATCTTGAGTTTTGCAGGTGAGGAGTTCCACGAGCTTTGTTCACCATGTATTAATACCCTATGTTTATGTGTTTTTATGTCTATTTGTGTGTGTGTGTGTTCGTGTGCGTAGTATGTGTGTGTCTGTGTTTTTACTCTTATGTGTGTATGTGTTTAAGTGCTTAATTTGTGTGTGTGTGTGTGTGTGTTTTTGTGTTTGTGTGTGTAATTTGTGTTTTGTGTGTCTGTGTGTGTGTACATGTGTTTGTATGTGTAATATGTTTGTGTCCGTGTGTTTGTGTTTATGTGTGTGTGTGGGTGTTAGTGTTTGTGTGTGTTTATTTGGGTTTATGTGTTTGTGTGAATGTTCGTGTTTATGTATGTTTGAGTGACTGTGTGTATTTTTATTTGTGTTTGTGTGTTTGTTTCTGTATTTGTATGTGTGAGTGTGTGTTTGTACATGTATGTAAGTGTGTGCATGTGTGTTAGCGAGTATAATATGCGTATGTATATGTATAAGGTTGTGTGTGTTTGTACCTGTTTCCATGTTTGTGTGTTTGAGTGTGTGTGTGTGTGTGTGTGTTTATGTGTTTTTTTTTGTGTTGTGTGATATGTATGTGTGGGGGTGGGTGTGTGTGTGAGTTTATGTGTCATATACGTGTGTGTATGAGTGTTTGGGCTTGTGTGTGTGTAATATATGTGTGTCTGTGTTTGTGTGTGTATGTGTGTGTTTGTTTGTGTATGTATAAGGTTGTGTGTGTTTATCTGTATGTGTGGGTGGGTATTTATGTATGTATGTTTTTGTGTGTTTGTATTTATGTGTGTGGGTGTGGATTTGCATGTGTGTGGGTGTTAATGTTTGTGTGTCTTTGTGTTTATGTGTGCGCGTGTGTTTGTTTGTGTGTGTGTTTGGGTGTGTTTGTGTGCGTAATACGTGTGTGTCTGTGTTTTTACTCTCGTATGTGTATGTGTTTAAATGTTTAATTTATGTTTATGTGTGAGAGTGTGTGTGTGTTTATTTATTTGGGTTTATGTGTTTATGTGAATGTGCGTGTTTGTGTGTGTGTGTGAGAGAGAGAGTGACTGTGAGTATTTTTATTTGTTTCTGTGTGTTTGTTTTTGTATTTGTATGTGTCAGTGTGTATGTGTGTCACCCACGATAAGATTACCCACAATAAGAATACCCAAAATAAAATCACCCACGATAAAATCACCCATTATAAGATCACCCACGATAAGATGACCCATGATAAAATCACTGACGATAAGATCACCCTCGATAAAATAACCCACTATAAAATCACCCACGATAAGATGACCCACGATAAAATCACTTACGATAAGATCACCCACGATAAAATAACCCACTATAAGATCACCCATGACAAAATCATCAACGATAAGATCACCCACGATAAAATCACCCACGATAAGATTACCCACGATAAAATCACGCACTATAAGATCACCCACGATAAGATTACCCCCGATAAAATCACCAACTATAAGATCACCCACGAAAAACTCAACCACTATAAGATCACCCACGATAATATGACCCACGACAAAATTATTTACTATAAGATGACCCACGATAAAATCACATAGGATAAGATGACACACGATAAGTTCACCCACGATAAAATCACTCACTATAAGATCACCCACGATAAGATTACCCACGATAAAAACAACCACGATAAAATCACCCACGATAAAATCAACCACTATAAGATCAGCCACAACAAGATCAGCCACGATAAGATTACCTACGATAAGATCACCCATGATAAGATCGCCCATGATAAAATCACCCACTATAAGATCACCCACGATAAGATTACCTACGATAAAATCACTCACTATAAGATCACCCACGATAAGATTACCCACGATAAAATTACCCACTATAAGGTCACCCACGATAAGATAACCCACGATAACATTACCCACGATAAAATGACCAACTATAAATTCACTCACCATAAGATTACCCACAATAAGCTTACCCACAATAAAATCACCCACGATAAGTTCACATACGATAAGATCACCCCATTATAAGATCACCCACGATAAGATCACCCACGGTAAGATTACCCACGATAAAATCACCCACGATAAAATCACCCTCGATAAGATCACCCACGATAAAATCACCCACAATAAGATAACCCACGATAAGATAACCCACGATAAAATCAATCACAATAAGATCACTCTCGATAAGATCACCTAAGATAAAATCACCCATAATTAGATCACCCACGATAAGATTACCAACGATAAAATTACCCATGATAAGATTACCCACCATAAAATCACCCACAATAAGTTCACCTACGATAAGATGACCCACTATAAGATCACCCACGACAAGATTACCCATGATAAGATGGCCCACGATAAAATCACCCATGATAAAATCACCCACTATAAGATCACCCACGATAAGATTACCAACGATAAAATCACCCACAATAAGATCACCCACGATAAAATCATCTACCATAAGATCACCAACGATAAGATGACCCACGATAAAATCACCTATGATAAGATGACCCACGATAAAATCACCAAGGATAAAATCACCCACTATAAGATCACCCACGATAAGATTACCAACGATAAAATCACCCACAATAAGATCCCCCACGATAAAATCACTTACCATAAGATCACCAACGATAAGATGACCCACGATAAAATCACCTACAATAAGATCACCCACGATAAAATCACCCACGATAAGTTCACGCACGATAAAATCACCTACTACAAGATCACCCACGGTAAGATTACCCACGATAAAATCACTCACGATAAAATCACCCTCGATAAAATCACCCACGATAAAATCACCCACAATAAGATAACCCACGATAAGATAACCCACGATAAAATCAATCACAAGATCACTCTCGATAAGATCACCTAAGGTAAAATCACCCATAATTAGATCACCCACGATAAGATTACCAACGATAAAATTACCCACGATAAGATTACCCACCATAAAATCATCCACGATAAGTTCACCTACGATAAGATCACCCACTATAAGATCACTCACGATAAGATTACCCATGATTAGATGACCCACGATAAAATCACCCATGATAAAATCACCCACTTCACACCCACGATAAGATTACCAACGATAAAATCACTCACAATAAGATCACCCACGATAAAATCATCTACCATAAGATCACCAATGATAAGATGACCCACGATAAAATCACCTACAATAAGATCACCAACGATAAAATCACCTAAGATAAGTTCACGCACGATAAAATCACCCACTATAAGATCACCCACGGTAAGATTACCCACGGTATATTACCCACGATAAAATCACCCACGATAAGATCACCTACGATAAAATCACCCACCATAAGATAACCCACGATAAGATAACCCAAGATAAAATCAACCACTATAAGATTACCCTCGATAAGATCACCTAAGATAAAATCACCCATAATTAGATCACCCTCGATAAGATTTCCAACGATAAAATTACCCATGATAAGATAACCCACGATAACATTACCCACGATTAAATCACCCACTATAAAATCACTCACGATAAGATTACCCATAATAAGATTACCCACAGTAAAATCACCCACGATAACTTCACCTACGATAAGATCACCCACTATAAGATCAACCATGATAAAATCCACCACTATAAGATCACCCACGATAAAATCACACACAATAAGATCACCCACGATAAAATCACCCACAATAAGATCACCCACGATAAAATCACCCACAATAAGATCACCCACGATAAAATCACATACCATAAGATTACCTAAGATAAGATCACCCACAATAAGATTACCCACAATAAAATCACCCACGATAAGTTCACCTACGATAAGATCACCCACTATAAGATCACCCACGATAAGATCACCCATGATAAGATGACCCACGATAAGATGACCCACGATAAAATCACCAAGGATAAATTCACCCACTATAAGATCGCCCACGATAAGATTACCAACGAGAAAATCACACACAATAAGATCCCCCACGATAAAATCACTTACCATAAGATCACCAACGATAAGATGACGATAAGATCACCTACAATAAGATCACCCACGATAAGTTCATGCACGATAAAATCACCCACTATAAGATCACCCACGGTAAGATTACCCACGATTAAATCACCCACGATAAAATCACCCTCGATAAGATCACCCACGATAAAATCACCCACAATAAGATAACCCACGTTAAGATAACCCACGATAAAATCAATCACAATAAGATCACTCTCGATAAGATCACCTAAGATAAAATTACTCATAATTAGATCACCCACGATAAGATTACCAACGATAAAATTACCCACGTTAAGATTACCAACCATAAAATCACCCACGATAAGTTCACCTACGATAAGATCACCCACTATAAGATCACCCACAATAAGATTACCAATGATAAGATGAACCACGATAAAATCACCCACTATAAGATCACCCACGATAAGATTACCAACGATAAAATCACCCATAATAAGATCACCCACGATAAAATCATCTACCATAAGATCACCAACGATAAGATGACCCACGATAAAATCACCAACAATAAGATCACCCGCGATAAAATCACCTACGATAAGTTCACGTACGATAAAATCACCCGCTATAAGATCACCCACGGTAAGATTACCCACGGTAAGATTACCCACGGTAAGATTACCCACGATAAAATCACCCACGATAGAATCACCCTCGATAAGATCACCTACGATAAAATCACCCACAATAAGATAACCCACGATAAGATAACCCACGATAAAATCAACCACTATACGATCATCCTCGATAAGATCACCTAAGATAAAATCACCCATAATTAGATCACCCACGATAAGATTTCCAACGATAAAATTACCCATGATAAGATAACTCACGATAACATTACCCACGATAAAATCACCCACTATAAAATCACTCACGATAAGATTAATCACAATAAGATCACCCACAATAAAATCTCCCACGATAAGTTCACCTACGATAAAATCACCCACTATAAGATCACCCACGATAAGATCACCTATGATAAGATGACCCACGATAAGATGACCCACGATAAAATCACCAAGGATAAAATCACCCACTATAAGATCACCCACGATAAGATTACCAACGATAAAATCACCCACAATAAGATCCCCCACGATAAAATCACCTACAATAAGATCACCCACGATAAAATCACCCACGATAAGTTCACGGACGATAAAATCACCCACTATAAGATCACCTACGGTAAGATTACCCACGATAAAATCACCCACGATAAAATCACCCTCGATAAAATCACCCACGATAAAATCACCCACAATAGGATAACCCACGATAAGATAACCCACGATAAAATCAATTACAAGATCACTCTCGATAAGATCACCTAAGATAAAATCACCCATAATTAGATCACCCACGATAAGATTACCAACGATAAAATTACCCACGATAAGATTACCCACCATAAAATCATCCACGATAAGTTCACCTACGATAAGATCACCCACTATAAGATCACTCACGATAAGATTACCCATGATTAGATGACCCACGATAAAATCACCCATGATAAAATCACCCACTTTATACCCACGATAAGATTACTACCGATAAAATAACTCACAATAAGATCACCCACGATAAAATCATCTACCATAAGATCACCAACGATAAGATGACCAACGATAAAATCACCCACAATAAGATCACCAACGATAAAATCACCTACGATAAGTTCACACACGATAAAATCACCCACTATAAGATCTCCCACGGTAAGATTACCCACGGTAGATTACCCACGACAAAATCACCCACGATAAAATCACCCACGATAAGATCACCCACGATAAAATCACCCACCATAAGATAACCCACGATAAGATAGCCCACGATAACATCAACCACTATAAGATCACCCTCGATAAGATCACATAAGATAAAATCACCCATAATTAGATCACCCACGATAAGATTTCCAACAGTAAAATTATCACCCACGATAAGATAACCCACGATAACATTACCCACGATAAAATCACCCACTATAAAATCACTCACGATAAGATTACCCACAATAAGATTACCCACAGTAAAATCACCCACGATAACTCCACCTACGATAAGATCAGCTACGATAAGATTACCTACGATAAGATCACCCACGATAAGATCACCCACGATAAGATGACCCACGATGAGATGACCCTCGATAAAATCACCCATGATAAAATCACCCACTATAAGATCACCCACGATAAAATCACCCACAATAAGATCACCCACGATAAAATCACCCACAATAAGATCACGCACGATAAAATGACCCACAATAAGATCACTAACGATAAAATCACATACCATAAGATTACATACGATAAGATCACCCACAATAAGATTACCCACAATAAAATCACCCACGATAAGTTCACCTACGATAAGATCACCCACTATAAGATCACCAACGATAAGATCACCCATGATAAGATGACCCACGATAAGATGACCGACGATAAAATCACCAAGGATAAAATCACCCACTATAAGATCACCCACGATAAGATTACCAACGATAAAATCACCCACAATAAGATCCCCACGATAAAATCACTTACCATAAGATCACCAACGATAAGATGACCCACGATTAGATCACCTACAATAAGATCACCCACGATAAAGTCACCCACGATAAGTTCATGCACGATAAAATCACCCACTATAAGATCACCCATGGTAAGATTACCCACGATAAAATCACCCACGATAAAATCACCCTCGATAAGATCACCCACGAAAAAATCACCCACAACAAGATAACCCACGATAAGGTAACCCACGATAAAATCAATCACAATAAGATCACTTTCGATAAGATTACCAAAGATAAAATTAACCATAATTACATCACCCACGATAAGATTACCAACGATAAAATTACCCACGATAAGATTACCCACCATAAAATCACCCACGATAAGTTCACCTACGATAAGATCATCCACTATAAGATCACCCACGATAAGATTAGCCATGATAATATGACCCACGATAAAATCACTCATGATAAAATCACCCACTATAAGATCACCCACGATAAGATTACCAACGATAAAATCACCCACAATAATATCACCCACGATAAAATCATCTACCATAAGATCACCAACGATTAGATGACCCACGATAAAATCACCTACAATAAGATCACCCACGATAAAATCACCTACGATAAGTTCACGCACGATAAAATCACCCACCATAAGATAACCCACGGTAAGATTCCCCACGGTAAGATTACCCACGATAAAATCACCCACGATAAAATCACCCTCGATAAGATCACCTACGATAAAATCACCCACAATAAGATAACCCACGATAAGATAACCCACGATAAGATAACCCACGATAAAATCAACCACTATACGATCACCCTCGATAAGATCACCTAAGATAAAATCACCCATAATTAGATTACCCACGATAAGATTTCCAACGATAAAATTACCCACGATAAGATAACTCACGATAACATTACCCACGATAAAATCACCCACTATAAAATCACTCACGATAAGATTAATCACAATAAGATCACCCACAATAAAATCACCCACGATAAGTTCACCTACGATAAGATCACCCACTATAAGATCACCCACGATAAGATTACCAACGATAAAATCACCCACAATAAGATCCCCCACGATAAAATGACCCACAATAAGATCACCCACGGTAAGATTACCCACGGTAGATTACCCACGATAAAATCACCCACGATAAGATCACCTACGATAAAATCACCCACCATAAGATAACCCACGATAAGATAACCCACGATAACATCAACCACTATAAGATCACCCTCGATAAGATCACCTAAGATAAAATCACCCATAATTAGATCACCCACGATAAGATTTCCAACGATTAAATTACCCACGATAAGATAACCCACGATAACATTACCCACGATAAAATCACCCACTATAAAATCACTCACGATAAGATTACCCACAATAAGATTACCCACAGTAAAATCACCCACGATAACTTCACCTACGATAAGATCACCCACTATAGGATCACCCACGATAAGATTACCCACGATAAAATGACCCACGATAAGATGACCCTCGATAAAATCACCCATGATAAAATCACCCACTATAAGATCACCCAGGATAAAATCACCCACAATAAGATCACCCACGATAAAATCACCCACAATAAGATCACTCACGATAAGATCACCCACGATAAAATCATATACCCAAAGATCACCCACGATAAATTCACGCACGATAAAATCACCCACTATAAGATCACCCACGGTAAGATTACCCAGGATAGAATCGCCCATGATAAAATCACCCACGATAAAATTAACCACTATAAGATCACCCATAATCAGATCACCTATGATAAGATTACCGACGATAAGATCACACACGATAATATCACGCACGTTAAGATTACCCACAATAAAAGGACCCTCTATAAGGTCACCCACGATAAAATAACCCACTACAAGATCACCCACGATAAGATCAAACACGATAAGATCAGCCACGATAAAATCACCCCCTATAAGATCACCCACGATAAGATTACCTACGATAATATTACCCACTATAAGTTCACCCACGATAAAATTACTCACTATATGATCACCCACGATAAGATGACCCATGATAAAAACACCGACGACAAGATCGGCCACGATAAAATCACCTACTATAAGATCACCCGCGATAGGATTTTCGACGATAAAATCACTCCCTATAACATCACCCGCGATAAGATTAACCACGATAAAACCACGCACTATAAGATCACCCATGATAAAATCACCCACTAAAAGATCACCCATGATAAGATGACCCACGATAAAATCACCCACTATAAGATCACCAACGATAAGATGACCCACGATAAAATCACCTAGGATAAGATCGCCAACGATAAAATCACCAACGATAAGTTCACGCGCGATAAAATCAACCACTATATGATCACCCACGATAAGATTACCCACAATAAGACTACCCACGATAAAATCACGCACTATAAGATCACTCACGATACGATTACCCACGATAAAATCTCCAACAAAAAGATCACCCACGATAAAATCACATACCATAAGATCACCAACGATAAGATGACCCACGATAAAATCACCTACGATAAGATCGCCAACGATAAAATCACCCACGATAAGTTCACGCACGATAAAATCAACCACTATAAGATCACCCACGATAAGATTACCCACGATAAAATCACGCACTATAAGATCACCCACGATACGATTACCCATGATGAAATCACCCACTAGAAGATCACCCATGATAAGATTACCCACGATAAAATCACCCACAATAAGATCACCCACGATAAAATCACCTACCATAAGATCACCAACGATAAGATGACCCACGATAAAATCACCTATGATAAGATCACCCATGATAAAATCACCCACGATAAGTTCACGCACGATAAAATCACCCACTATAAGATCACTCACGATAAAATTACCCACTATAACATCACCCACGATGATTACCCACAATAAGATTACCCAAAATAAAATAATCAATTATAAGATCACCCATGATAAAATACTCACTATAACATCACCCACGATAAGATTACCCACAATAATATTACCCACAATAAAATTATCACCCACGATAAGATATTCCATGATAAGAACACCCCACGAAAAGATCACCCACGATAAAATCACCCACTATAAGATCACCCACGATAAGATTACTCACGATAAAATCACTCACTATAAGATAACCCACGTTAATATGACACACGATAAAATCACCTACTACACGACCACTCACGATAAGATCACCCACGATAAGATTATTGAGGATAGAATCATCAGCTGTAAGATCACAACGATAAAATCACCCACTATAAGATCACCCACGATAAGATTACCCATATTAAGATTACCCACAATCAAATCACCCACGATAAGATTACCTACGATAAGATCACCCACTATAAGTTCACCCACGATAAAATCACTCACTATATGATCACCCACGATAAGATGACCCACGATAAAAACACCAACGACAAGATCGGCCACGATAAAATCACCCACTATAAGATCACCCACGATAGGATTTCCTACGATAAAATCACTCACTATAAGATCACCCACGATAAGATTAACCACGATAAAACCACGCACTATAAGATCACCCACTAAAAGATCACCCATGATAAGATGACCCACGATAAAATCACCCACTATAAGATCACCAACGATAAGATGACCCACGATAAAATCACCCACGATAAAATCACCTACGATAAGATCGCCAACGACAAAATCACCCATGATAAGTTCACGCACGATAAAATCACCCACTATAAGATCAACCACGATAAGATTACCCATCATAAGATTACCCACGATAAAATCACGCACTATAAGATCACCCACTATACGATTACCCACGATAAAATCACCCACAATAAAATCACCCATGATAAAATCACATACCATAAGATCACCAACGATAAGATGACCCACGATAAAATCACCTACGATAAGATCGCCAACGATGAAATCACCCACGATAAGTTCACGCACGACAAAATCACCCATTATAAGATCACCCACGATAAGATTACCCACGATAAAATCACGCACTATAAGATCACCCACGATACGATTACCCACGATGAAATCACCCACTAGAAGATGACCCATGATAAGATTACCCACGATAAAATCACCCACAATAAGATCACCCACGATAAAATCACCGACCATAAGATCACCAACTATAAGATGACCCACGATAAAATCACCTATGATAAGATCACCCATGATAAAATCACCCACGATAAGTTCACGCACGATAAAATCACCCACTATAATATTACTTACGATAAAATTACCCACTATAACATCACCCACGATGATTACCCACAATAAGATTACCCAAAATAAAATAATCAATTATAAGATCACCCACGATAAAATACTCATTATATCATCACCCACGATAAGATTACCCACAATAAAATCATCACCGACGATAACATCACCCACGATAAGATATTCCATGATAAGATCACCCCACGAAAAGATCACCCACGATAAGATCACCCACTATAAGATCACCCACGATAAGATTACTCACGATAAAATCACTCACTATAAGATAACCCACGTTAATATGACACACGATAAAATCACCTACTACACGACCACTCACGATAAGATCACCCATGATAAGATTACCGAGGATAAAATCATCAGCTATAAGATCACCCACGATAAAATCACCCACTATAAGATCACCCACGATAAGGTTACCCATATTAAGATTACCCACAATCAAATCACCCACGACAAGATTACCTACGATAAGGTTACCCACTATAAGTTCACCCACGATAAAATCACTCACTATATGATCACCCACGATAAAATGACCCACGATAAAAACATCCACGACAAGATCGGCCACGATAAAATCACCCACTATAAGATCACCCATGATACAATTTCCTACGATAAAATCACTCACTATAAGATCACCCACGATAAGATTAACCACGATAAAACCACGCACTATAAGATCACCCACTAAAAGATCACCCATGATAAGATGACCCACGATAAAATCACCCACTATAACATCACCAACGATAAGATGACCGACAATAAAATCACCCACGATAAATCACCTACGATAAGATCGCCAACGACAAAATCACCCATGATAAGTTCAGGCACGATAAAATCACTCACTATAAGATCACCCACGATAAGATTACCCACGATAAAATTACTCACGATAAAATCACGCACTATAAGATAACCCACTATACGATTACCCACGATAAAATCACCCGCAATAAGATCACCCATGATAAAATCACATACCATAAGATCACCAACGATAAGATGACCCACGATAAAATCACCTACGATAAGATCGCCAACGATAAAATCACCCACGATAAGTTCACGCACGATAAAATCACCCACTATAAGATCACCCACGATAAGATTACCCACGATAAAATTACCCACGATAAAATCACGCACTATAAGATCACCCACTATACGATTACCCACGATAAAATCACCCATGATAAAATCACATACCATAAGATCACCAACGATAAGATGACCCACGATAAAATCACCTACGATAAGATCGTCAACGATAAAATCACCCACGATAAGTTCACGCACGACAAAATCACCCACTATAAGATCACCCACGATAAGATTACCCACGATAAAATCACGTACTATAAGATCACCCACGATACGATTACCCACGATGAAATCACCCACTATAAGATCACCCATGATAAGATTACCGACGATAAAATCACCCACAAGAAGATAACCCACGATAAAATCACCTACCACAAGATCACCAACGATAAGATGACCCACGATAAAATCACCTACGATAAGATCACCCATGATAAAATCACCCACGATAAGTTCACGCACGACAAAATCACCCACGATAAAATTCCCCACTATAACATCACCCACGATAAGATTACCCACAGTAAGATTACCCAAAATAAAATAATCAATTATAATATCACCCACGATAAAATACTCACTATAACATCACCCACGATAAGATTACCCACAATAATATTACCCAAAATAAAATCATCACCCACGATAAGATATTCCATGATAAGATCACCCCACGAAAAGATCACCCATGATAAAATCACCCACTATAAGATCACCCACGATAAGATTACTCATGATAAAATCACTCACTATAAGATCACCCACGTTAATATGACACACGATAAAATCACCTACTACACGACCACTCACGATAAGATCACCCACGATAAGATTACCGAGGATAAAATCATCAGCTGTAAGATCACCCACGATAAAATCACCCACTATAAGATCACCCACGATAAGATTACCCACATTAAGATTACCCACAATCAAATCACCCACGATAAGATTACCTACGATAAGATCAACCACTATAAGTTCACGCACGATAAAATCACTCACTATATGATCACCCACGATAAGATGACCCACGATAAAAACACTCACGACAAGATCGGCCACGATAAAATCACCCACTATAAGATCACCCACGATAGGATTTCTTACGATAAAATCACTCACTATAAGTGTTAGCAAAATTAAAAGATGAAGTTTTGATGATGAACAGACTTGCACAAGACAAGACCCACAAAGAAGGACTGAAGATCTCCGTATTTTATAAAGCTTTATTAATAATCAAAAATGATGTAATTGTACTCTAAAATGTATTAGAGTTGATTCTTGTGATTTATATGTAATTTACTTTTGTTGGGAATCTTCCACAAGCTGTTTTAATCGATTAAACCAAGTTTTAATCGATTAAAACGAGGCTAGCACTGAAAACCCAATTGCCTCTGGAATAATCGATTAAAGCTTACTTTAATCGATTAGTTAATCGATTAAACCTAGGAATAATCGATTAACACTAGCCGTTGGGTGTTTCAGATTTAAAAAAACTAGCCGTTGTACTCATTTTAATCGATTAACACTTATGATAATCGATTAAATGCGTTAGATGGCCAGTTTTCGAAGAATGGAAGGGTATTGGGCTGAGTCTATAAAATGGCTCACTCCTGGTTTCGAGAAGAACTCTTCCCTTGTGCTAAGAACCTCTGAACTCTTTGAGAATTATGTGTGACTGTTGAAGCTAAGGAAACTCTCGTCTACAAAGCCCTGAAGTGCTGCTGCGGTGACAGAGGAATAGCTTACTCATCCTTGGTGTGTCCGAGGAAGTGCCTGGAAGAGAATCATCCTTCGTGAAGCATTCGAAGAAGGTGGTCATCCTTTGTGAATATTCAAAGGAGGTGTTTGTAAGTTCATCTCTTGTGGTTTCAAGAGAGGTGGTATTTCTAAACTCTTACAAATTATTTTTCTCTGTGACTAATATTTGTAATTGTTTTGTGATAGTGAAAAAGGTTTATCTTGTTTGAGATAAGCGACTGGACGTAGGATCCTTGTGATCTGAACCAGGATAAAATCACCTGCGCATTTTTCTCTTTCCCTTACTCTCTTGTTTACAGTTTATTATCAGCTTAGTAAGAAAAATTAAGAGAAAAATAATAAAAGGCACGATAAAAGTATATAACCAATTCACCCCCCCTCTTGGTTTGTTCCACGCTAATAATTCCGTTGCAGCAATTTTAACAATAAGATCACCCACGATAAGATTAACCACGATAAAACCACGCACTATAAGATCACCCACTAAAAGATCACCCATGATAAGATGACCCACGATAAAATCACCCACTATAAGATCACCAACGATAAGATGACCCACGATAAAATCACCCACGATAAAATCACCTACGATAAGATCGCCAACGACAAAATCACCCACGATAAGTTCACGCACGATAAAATCACCCACTATAAGATCACCCACGATAAGATTACCCACGATAAAATTACCCACAATAAAATCACGCACTATAAGATCACCCACTATACAATTACCCACGATAAAATCACCCACAATAAGATCACCCATGATAAAATCACATACCATAAGATCACCAACGATAAGATGACCCACGATAAAATCACCTACGATAAGATCGCCAACGATTAAATCACCCACGATAAGTTCACGCACGATAAAATCACCCACTATAAGATCACCCACGATAAGATTACCCACGATAAAATCACGCACTATAAGATCACCCACGATACGATTACCCACGATGAAATCACCCACTAGAAGATCACCCATGATAAGATTACCCACGATAAAATCACCCACAATAAGATAACCCACGATAAAATCACCTACCATAAGATCACCAACGATAAGATGACCCACGATAAAATCACCTACGATAAGATCACCCATGATAAAATCACCCACGATAAGTTCACGCACGATAAAATCACCCACTATAAGATCACCCACGATAAAATTCCCCACTATAACATCGCCCACGATAAGATTACCCACAATAAGATTACCCAAAATAAAATAATCAATTATAAGATCACCCACGATAAAATACTCACTATAACATCACCCACGATAAGATTACCCACAATAATATTACCCACAATAAAATCATCACCCACGATAACATCACCCACGATAAGATATTCCATGATAAGATCACCCCACGAAAAGATCACCCACGATAAAATCACCCACTATAAGATCACCCACGATAAGATTACTCACGATAAAATCACTCACTATAAGATCACCCACGTTAATATGACACACGATAAAATCACCTACTACACGACCACTCACGATAAGATCACCCACGATAAGATTCCCGAGGATAAAATCATCAGCTGTAAGATCACCCACGATAAAATCACCCACTATAAGATCACCCACGATAAGATTACCCATATTAAGATTACCCACAATCAAATCACCCACGATAAGATTACCTACGATAAGATCACTCACTGTAAGTTCACCCACGATAAAATCATTCACTATATGGTCACCCACGATAAGATGACCCACGATAAAAAAACCCACGACAAGATCGGCCACGATAAAATCACCCACTATAAGATCACCCACGATACGATTTCCTACGATAAAATCACTCACTATAAGATCACCCACGATAAGATTAACCACGATAAAACCACGCACTATAAGATCACCCACTAAAAGATCACCCATGATAAGAGGACCCACGATAAAATCACCCACTATAAGATCACCAACGATAAGATGACCCATGATAAAATCACCCACGATAAAATCACCTACGATAAGATCGCCAACGACAAAATCGTCCACGATCAGTTCACGCACGATAAAATCAACCATTATAAGATCACCCACGATAAGATTACCCACGATAAGATTACCCACGATAAAATCACGCACTATAAGATCACCCACTATACGATTACCCACGATAAAATCACCCATAATAAGATAACCAACGATAAAATCACATACCATAAGATCACCAACGATAAGATGACCCACGATAAAATCACCTACGATAAGATCGCCAACGATAAAATCACCCACGATAAGTTCACGCACGATAAAATCACCCACTATAAGATTACCCACGATAAGATTACCCACGATATGATTACCCACGATAAAATCACGCACTATAAGATCACCCACTATACGATTACCCACGATAAAATCACCCACAATAAGATCACCCACGATAAAATCACATACCATAAGATCTCCAACGATAAGATGACCCACGATAACATCACCTACGATAAGATCGCCAACGATAAAATCACTCACGATAAGTTCACGCACGATAAAATCACCCACTATAAGATCACTCACGATAAGATTACCCACGATAAAATCACGCACTATAAGATCACCCAAGATATGATTACCCACGATGAAATCATCCACTAGAAGATCACCCATGATAAGATTACCCACGATAAAATCACCCACAATAAGATCACCCACGATAAAATCACCTACCATAAGATCACCAACGATAAGATGACCCACGATAAAATCACCTACGATAAGATCGCCAACGATTAAATCACCCACGATAAGTTCACGCACGATAAAATCACCCACTATAAGATCACCCACGATAAGATTACCCACGATAAAATCACGCACTATAAGATCACCCACGATACGATTACCCACGATGAAATCACCCACTAGAAGATCACCCATGATAAGATTACCCACGATAAAATCACCCACAATAAGATAACCCACGATAAAATCACCTACCATAAGATCACCAACGATAAGATGACCCACGATAAAATCACCTACGATAAGATCACCCATGATAAAATCACCCACGATAAGTTCACGCACGATAAAATCACCCACTATAAGATCACCCACGATAAAATTCCCCACTATAACATCGCCCACGATAAGATTACCCACAATAAGATTACCCAAAATAAAATAATCAATTATAAGATCACCCACGATAAAATACTCACTATAACATCACCCACGATAAGATTACCCACAATAATATTACCCACAATAAAATCATCACCCACGATAACATCACCCACGATAAGATATTCCATGATAAGATCACCCCACGAAAAGATCACCCACGATAAAATCACCCACTATAAGATCACCCACGATAAGATTACTCACGATAAAATCACTCACTATAAGATCACCCACGTTAATATGACACACGATAAAATCACCTACTACACGACCACTCACGATAAGATCACCCACGATAAGATTCCCGAGGATAAAATCATCAGCTGTAAGATCACCCACGATAAAATCACCCACTATAAGATCACCCACGATAAGATTACCCATATTAAGATTACCCACAATCAAATCACCCACGATAAGATTACCTACGATAAGATCACTCACTGTAAGTTCACCCACGATAAAATCATTCACTATATGGTCACCCACGATAAGATGACCCACGATAAAAAAACCCACGACAAGATCGGCCACGATAAAATCACCCACTATAAGATCACCCACGATACGATTTCCTACGATAAAATCACTCACTATAAGATCACCCACGATAAGATTAACCACGATAAAACCACGCACTATAAGATCACCCACTAAAAGATCACCCATGATAAGAGGACCCACGATAAAATCACCCACTATAAGATCACCAACGATAAGATGACCCATGATAAAATCACCCACGATAAAATCACCTACGATAAGATCGCCAACGACAAAATCGTCCACGATCAGTTCACGCACGATAAAATCAACCATTATAAGATCACCCACGATAAGATTACCCACGATAAGATTACCCACGATAAAATCACGCACTATAAGATCACCCACTATACGATTACCCACGATAAAATCACCCATAATAAGATAACCAACGATAAAATCACATACCATAAGATC
The DNA here is from genome assembly GCA_036885675.1 of Vigna mungo. Classification (NCBI taxonomy): domain Eukaryota; kingdom Viridiplantae; phylum Streptophyta; class Magnoliopsida; order Fabales; family Fabaceae; genus Vigna; species Vigna mungo. Next base: position 7,807 of record CP144699.1, on the reverse strand, counting down.
ACCAACGATAAGATGACCCACGATAAAATCACCTACGATAAGATCGCCAACGATAAAATCACCCACGATAAGTTCACGCACGATAAAATCACCCACTATAAGATTACCCACGATAAGATTACCCACGATATGATTACCCACGATAAAATCACGCACTATAAGATCACCCACTATACGATTACCCACGATAAAATCACCCACAATAAGATCACCCACGATAAAATCACATACCATAAGATCTCCAACGATAAGATGACCCACGATAACATCACCTACGATAAGATCGCCAACGATAAAATCACTCACGATAAGTTCACGCACGATAAAATCACCCACTATAAGATCACTCACGATAAGATTACCCACGATAAAATCACGCACTATAAGATCACCCAAGATATGATTACCCACGATGAAATCACCCACTAGAAGATCACCCATGATAAGATTACCCACGATAAAATCACCCACAATAAGATCACCCACGATAAAATCACCTACCATAAGATCACCAACGATAAGATGACCCACGATAAAATCACCTACGATAAGATCACCAATGATAAAATCACCCACGATAAGTTCACGCACGATAAAATCACCCACTATAAGATCACCCACGATAAAATTACCAACTATAACATCACCCACGATAAGATTACCCACAATAAGATTACCCAAAATAAAATAATCAATTATAAGATCACCCATGATAAAATACTCACTATAACATCACCCACGATAAGATTACCCACAATAATATTATCCACAATAAAATCACCGACGATAACATCACGCACGATAAGATCACCCAAGATAAGATCACCCCACGAAAAGATCACCCACGATAAAATCACCCACTATAAGATCACCCACGATAAGATTACTCACGATAAAATCACTCACTATAAGATCACCCACATTAATATGACACACGATAAAATCACCTACTACACGACCACTCACGATAAGATCACCCACGATAAAATTACCGAGGATAAAATCATCAACTGTAAGATCACCCACGATAAAATCACCCACTATAAGATCACCCACGATAAGATTACCAATATTAAGATTACCCACAATCAAATCACCCACGATAAGTTTACCTACGATAAAATCACCAATTATAAGGTCATCCACGATAAAATCACCTATGATAAGATCACCCACGATAACATCACCCACAATAAGATTACCCACACCGACAATTAGATCACCCGCGATAAGATCCCTCGCAGTAAGATCACCCGTGATAAGATCACCCACGATAAGATCACCCATAATAAGTTCACCCACGATAAGATCACCCCGGATAAGATCACCTGCGATAAAATCCCCCGCCATAAGATCCCTCGCGATAAGATCACCCAGGATAAGATCACCAAGGATAAGATAACCCGCGATAGCATCGCCCACGATATGATCACCCAGGCTAAGATCGCCTTGGATAAGATCACCCACGATAGGATCACCCCCGATAAATTCACCTACGATAAGATCTCCCGCGATAAGATCAACCGAGATAAGATTACCCGCGATTAGATCATCCGCGATAAGATCACCCGTGATACGGTCACCCAGGATAAGATCACCTAGGATAAGATCACCCGCGATAGGATCACCCACGATAAGACCACCCACAATAAGACCTTTCACTATAAGACCACCCGCGATAAAATCACCCGCGATAAGATCAACCACGATAAGATCACCCAGGATTAGATCACCCAGGATAAGAACACCCACGATAAGACCACCCGCGATAAGATCACTCGCGATAAGATCACCCGCGATAATATCACCCACGATAAGATCACCCCCGATAAGATCACTCGCGATAATATCACCCGTGATAAGATCGCCCGCGATACGATCACTCGCGATAAGATCATCCGTGACAATGTCACCAAGGATAAGATAACCCGCGATAACATCACCCACGATAACATCACCCGCGATAACATCACCCAGGATAAGATCACCCTCGATAAGATCACCCGCGATAACAACACCCAGGATAAGATCACCCAGGATAAGAACACCCACGATAAGACCACCCGCGATAAGATCACTCGCGATAAGATCACCCGCGATAATATCACCCACGATAAGATCACCCGCGATAAGATCACCCCCGATAAGATCACTCGCGATACGATCACTCGCGAAAAGATCATCCGTGACAATGTCACCAAGGATAAGATAACCCGCGATAACATCACCCACGATAACATCACCCGCGATAACATCACCCAGGATAAGATCACCAAAGATAAGATCACCCCCGATAAGATCACCCGCGATAACATCACCCAGGATAAGATCACCCACGACATGATCATCAACCCCACCCAACCCGAGCCAACCCAACCCCACCCAACCCAATCCTACCCGAGCCAACCCAACCCGACCCCACCACACCCGAGCCAACCCAACCTAACCCCACCAAACCCAACCCAACCCCACCCCACTCGACTCGAGCCAACCCAATCCCACCCAACCCAACCCATCCTGACCTGACCCCACCGGACCCCACCCCACCCAACCCGACCCATCCCAACCCCACCCAACCCAACCCAAGCTACTCCAACCCATCCCACCCCAATCCCACCCAACCCAACCCAACGCGAGCCAACCCAAACCGACCCAACCCCACCCAACCCGAGCCATCCCAACCGGACCCATCCCAACCCAACCCGAGCCAACCCAACCCAAGGTACCCCAACCCATCCATACCCAATGAAACCCAACCCAACCCAACCTAATCCCACCCAACCCGACCCTACCCGGCCCAACCCGACACAACTCGAGCCAACCCCACCCAACCCAACCAAATCCCACCCCACCAAACCCCACCCCACCCAACCCAACCCGAGGCAGCCCGGCCCGAGCCAACCTAACCCCACCCCAACCGACCCAACCCGAGCCAACCCGAGCCAACCCGACCCAACCCAACCCGACCCAACCTAACCCAACCCACCTAACCCAACCCGAGCCAACCCCACCCCACCTAACCCAACCCAACCCGAACCAACCTAACCTGACCCCACCCAACCCGAGCCAACCCAACCCGACCCGACCCCACCCGACCCAACCCGACACAACTCGAGCCAACCCGACCCAACCCCTCCCAACCCAACCCCACCTAACCTAACCCAACACGAGCCAACCCGAGGCAACCCAACCCAACCCGAGGCAGCCCAGCCTGAGCAAACCCAACCCCACCCCAACCGACCCAACCCGAGCCAACCCAACCCCACCCAACCCAACCCTACCCAACCCCAACCAACCCGAGCCAACCCAACCCCACCCAACCCGAGCCAACCCAACCCCACCCAACCCAACCCTACCCAACCCTACCCCACCCTACCCGAGCCAAGCCAACTCGAGCCAACCCCACCCAACCCAACCCGAGCAAACCCCACCCCACACAACCCAACCCAACCCAACCTAACCCGAGGCAACCCAACCCGAGCCAACCCAACCCCACCCCACTCGACTCGAGCCAACCCAATCCCACCCAACCCAACCCATCCCAACCCCACCCAACCTAAACCAAGCTACTCCAACCCAATCCCACCCAACCCAACCCAACGCGAGCCAACCCAAACCGACCCAACCCCACCCAACCCGAGCCATCCCAATCGGACCCATCCCAATCCAACCCGAGCCAACCCAACCCATCCATACCCAATCAAACCCATCCATACCCAATCAAACCCAACCCAACCTAATCCCACCCAACCCGACCCATCCGATCCGACCCCACCCGAATTGAACCAACCCAACCCGACCCTACCCGGCCCAACCCGACACAACTCGAGCCAACCCCACCCAACCCAACCCAATCCCACCCCACCCCACCCAACCCAACCCAACCCAACCCCACCTAACCTAACCTAACCCAACCCGAGGCAGCCCAACCCAACCCGAGGCAGCCCGGCCCGAGCCAACCTAACCCCACCCCAACCCGAGCCAACCCCACCTCACACAACCCCACCCCACCCAACCCAACCCGAACCAACCGAACCCCACCCAACCCAACCCCACCCAACCCCACCCAACCCGACCCCACCCCACCCGACCCAACATAACCACACCCATCCCAACCCCACCCAACCTGACCCAAGCTACCCCAACCCATCCCAATCCAACCCAACCCACCCGACCCAACCCGACCCAACCCCACCCGACCCAACTCAACCCCACCCAACCGATCCCAACCCATCCCAACGCAACCCTTGCCATCCCAACCCGACCCCACCCCACTCGAGCCGAGCCAACCCGACCCAACCCCACCCAACCTATCCCAACCCAACCCAACCCAACCCCACCCAACCCATGACCTCTTGAAATTTGGCTCCAAATTCTAATTCCCCCTAAGAAACTCATGATCAATTAATTTTTCAAGAAACATTTTTCCTTTTTCAATGCAATCTCTAATTAATTCTATGTTTGTTTTAATGCTTAAAGACACAAATTTTCTTCTTATACAAGTTTTTAAATCACACCAACATAATATTACTTTTCATCCCACCACTCTCTTTTCATATACTTCTAACTTAGACATATAAATGATATGCACATAAGACTCTCTCTCTGAAACAAAAAGATTTATTTTATCTATCTCTTGTTCCCAAACTAGATATGTTAATTCACCTATATCTTTGCTAAAAAAATGAAAGATTCATATCTTGATTAAACTTTCATCAACTTTATCTAAAGTAGACAACCTATATAAAAAAGACCTAGAAGAAGACCTATATTAACTATAATAAGTTGTTCTTAAAAGTTTTCTTATTCTAAAAGATAAAAAGTTTCCCTTTTAGACAAGTCCTAGGTAAAAAAATGTTTAAGTACCAAGTCTTACGAGATGTCTTAAATTACTAGCTAATGCTCTTTTAAAATAAAATTATCTTTTAAATCAAAATACACACAAACAAAAGAAACAAAGACAATTGGCATACTCTAGGACCCTAGAAGGTACGGACTTCTAATGTGACAAACGTCACACTTAAACGCAAATCACAAAATCACAAAGCAATATAAAATTCTACTACTATGTATGCTAAAATTAAAGAAAGCAATAAAAGCTGCCAAGAATTGAAAAGAGCACTAAGAACTCTTACAATCTACTTGGGCTTTATAAAAGGCTTTTTTTACAAAACAAAAACTAAGACTACTAGTGACAGTGGGCTAACACAAGCCCATCAAATTACACAAAAACAACAAAATAAAAAAAAATCAAGCTATGCTAAATGGATCTGCTGATATAATCTTGAAGCTTGATGTTCCCATCCTATCTCTCAACTCGCATTCTGCTGTTGCTTGTCTCTTGAATGCAGCTCTACAATCATAATTGCACACAATTGGATCAGTAAACTGTTAACTAAACATCTTAGAAGACGAAATTTACACAGAAATGAGTCCTCCCTTTCTCGGCCTTGTACACATGAGGCAGCCAAAAAAAATTGCTTTGCTCTCAAATAACAGTCCAGAAATGCTACTGCTAGTGTTTAATTAAACTCCTTTACGAAATGAAATCCAATGAAATCAACTCTGCACAGATAATTCAGAATTAAATTCAGCAGATCAAACAAGTCTAATCCTAACAATTGCAAATTATAACAAATAAGACAGTTTAAGCCAACTCCCTTATTATTCTTTGGCCTTCACGTGTTCAATTATATCAGCAGATCCATTTCACTTGTAAACATCCTACACTCCAATCTTGTAAACTGATGCAGTAACTATATGACACCAATTAAATCAGACCTGCACAGCTACTCCAAAAAATAGTAGATACACCAAATGATAGCATTGGCAGATTGAATTAATAGATAGCCACAAACAGACTTAGATTTAAGTGCAGAAACAATTTTTAAAAACTGATACAATGCAAGGAAAACACTTCCAGAAAAACGTCTCTACAAAGGAATTATCAGCATACCTAATATTTAGTCATTAATCAAAAAGTAACAGACGAATTTTCAAATACAAATGAAAACGTGGAAGGAAAATATATGGAAAACCAACTAAAATGCTCAAAAGCTCCACAGTCGGAACCCCTACTTCTATATGAGGTGCCAAACAAGAGCCGTCTCATTTCATTCTCAACTGAAATCATAGCAAGCCTCTAAAAGCAAGGCAGGAAATATGCAATTGTGCCAAGTTCAGACATGTTCTTTCAAAAAAAAATCAACAAACTTGGAAACACTAGGCAATTTTAACACTTTCACCGAGGTCTCATTTAAATGTCAAGAGGAATAAATCATGTAAGAACTAACTTTGAAAAAAGAATGTCAAATCAAAGAAATCAGAGAGAAAGTGTGTAACTGCTTTTGGCCGATAAAGACGAGGCCAGTAACTAATTGTGATATATATCTTGATTTTAGGTATTTCTACAGATTTCCACCTCAAAACCCTATATACACGTATATGGCTAAATACAATTACCCCAATCTATCTAAAAAACCAAATCAAACAATTACCGCATTCAAAGCATTAGAGCAATTAACAAGGCCAAACGACACGGAATTTCGAAATTGAGATTTTGCAGACCTTTTTAGATGTTGTATCGGCAAGAGTACAGCCATCCTCCAACTGTTTCCCGGCAAAGATCAACCTCTGCTGGTCCAGGGGAATTCCTGGAAAGAGAGAAACAGAACAGTCAAACCAAAAACGAATAAGAGAGAATGACTAATCAATGGTTCCATTTCGATTAAACTGCACCTTCTTTGTCCTGAATCTTTGTTTCGATTAAATAGCGGAAATGACGATTTACGACTTAGGGTTTTGCTCTTCGTATCTCTTCCACGGAGAGTGATTCCAAAGGGAAGCAGACCGGTCCAGATCTGGAGCCCCAACCAAGAAACGTGATGGTGCCCCTACGAGTAGGGATTTCATAGTGAAGACCGCGTCAGAGCAAGCAGCCTGTAGATGGAGTCAAGACCGCTAAAATGGTGCACTTGACGAAGACTGGCGTCCAGAAAGAAGGAAGAAGTGATTAGGTTTTCACATATTCAAATCGTAGAGGAATGATGACGATAATTCGAAGGAGAACTCGAATCAAAGGATGAACTCTTGGAAATTCTAAAACCCTAGGATGAGAAAGAACCCTAATCTGGATAGGAAGGAACCATAGAAAGATGAAGAAACTCAAAATGAACCGATTAATCGGTTCAAACGCAAGATTAAACGATGGAAATGCTAGTTTGTTCGGTAGAAAGTAGTCTAATCGATGTAAAATGGAAATCAATCGGTGGAAATGGAGAAAAACCTAATAAATAGATGTTCTAGGGCTTCAGAACTCGAAAAATGGAGAGGAGAACGAGATTTGGAGATGACGAGAGGTGAAACAAGACTTACGCTGAGATGAAGAGCTCTTCGAGAGAGAGCGAGATGCTTTTTAGCGATGAGGAAAATGTGAGAAATGAAGTGGTTCTCCGATGCCTAAGAGAATATATGATGCGCTGACGTGCTCAAAGCGCTGATGTGAGAGCGATGTGATGGTTGGCATTCGGTTGGTTACACAATCGTGAAGGAGAAGAAAATCAAACAGCTCTTTCTTGGAGAAGATGAACAGATAGGGAAGAAGGTCGGATGAAAAATATAAGCGGTAAAAACAAGAGAGGGAAAATATAAGTGACAGAAACGAGAGAGGGAAAATATAACCGGCAAAAATAGTGAAACAAAAGTTTTTTCACCTCACTAGGCGGTTTGTATTTGAACAGTCGAAAAGTTTTTTTAAAATATATATTTTTAATTTATTTGGGTATTTTAATTCTAAGGGATTTTAAAA